>OY992876.1:116069320-116126820 GCA_963921405.1 Cepaea hortensis
AGTGCGTGGCGCGACTCTGTGAGCTGTGATATTCACGTGGAATGCTTCTATATGCCCGCTTTTGTTTGTACAGTGACCTGCATGTTCGGAACAATGGCTACCGGCTGTTGTTGAATTGACTGATTTGCCTTTTCGGTTCACGAGTGCATTTTCAGGAGACTCCTGGGGGATCGGCGCTGGAGTTACGGAGTTCGTGCTTAAAGCGACGCTTTCAGCTGGTCGCCCTGCGGATAGAGTGAGAAAACCCGGGTCAATAAGGTCTTTCTGGTGACTGTCGATTCGTTCGACGATGAACTGTGGTTTTCGTGGAGGACTTTTGTGTTGGCATTCTGGCGGCGGCATTATGCACAGTGTACCTGTGCGGGCTGTTGGATTGCCGAGACTCCTGTCTGTTCGTCTTTTCACATTGGAAAATGGGGAGCATTTTGTGTGATATTCACTGGCACAGGAACGGAGCAAAATGGGGACGACCCGTTGCCGTGAAGTTGGAACCTCGACTAACTAACTAACTAACTAACGAGCGAACGAACGAACGAACGAACGAACGAACTAACTAACTAAGTAACTAACTAACTAACACGGTGGTCAGTCTCTCCCTGCTGAGGGAAATACTGAGGAGAGGATCCGAACACGTGTGGATTGGATGATTCGATGTTCAGTAAGCATGAACACTGGGCTAACTAACCCAGTAAAGTATTGTATCATATCAGCAATAATTTGACACATGTCATGATACATTTGTTGATAGAGCAGCTGCCAGACTAACCTGTGGTAGTAGTAGTAAACACTTGAGGTCGAGTCATTGGTGCACTGTACATCACCGTTGTTGTCTTGGTGGCTTGTGGTCCACGAACACACCAGCAGACGCACACGATAACACCGGCCACGAGCAGAAAGAGCCCCACAGAAATCGGCGCGATGAAGCGCACAGTCCTGTAACTACAAACTTGTTATATGGGATCGTTAGTGTAGTGATATGTTTTCTGTGGTTGTTAGTATAGTGATATGTTATATGAGATTGTTAGTGTAGTGATATGTTTTCTGGTTGTTAGTGTAGTGATAATGTTATATGTGATTGTTAGTCTAGTGATATGTTATGTGTGATGGTTAATGTAGTAATATGTTATATGCGATCATTAGTGTAGTGACATGTTATATGTGATCGTTTGTATAGTGATATGGTATATGCGATTGTTAGTGGAAACGTTAGTCTAGTGATATACCATAGATCTGTAATGTTTGATATAGCATAGATCTGTAGTGTTGGATGTAGCATAGATCTATAATGTTGGATACAGCATAGATCTATAATGTTGGATGTAGCATAGATTTGTAGTGTTGGATAAAGCATAGATCTGTAATGTTGGGTGTAGCATTGAGCAGTAGTGCTTGATGTAGCATGATCTGTACTGTGTGATGTAGCATAGATCTGTAATGGTGGATTAGCATAGATCTGTACTGTGTGATGTAGCATAGATCTGTAATGCTGGATGTAGCATAGATTTATAATGTTGGATGTATCATAGATCTGTAATGTTGGATGTAGCATAGATTTGTAGTTTTTGTTACCTTCAACTTATGCCGCTGGGAGTCTCTTGGAAGAGACATTCGTACCCCAGCGCCTGTGACTAACGCCTGTCACTAGGGCATGTGACTAGGGCCTGTCACTAGGGCATGTGACTAACCCCTTTCCTTCAATTTCCTCCATATTTTCGTGAGCAGCACTGTCTAGGATCAAATGTAGCATTTAGCGTTAATTTGTTTATATAGACGTATAGGGCGTATTTTTAATGTCTGTGCAGTGATTGAAAATATTGCCCGTCCAAGGTTTCTTTTTACCAATTATGTTGCATGAACGTTACAGAGGGTGAATACAAAACTTGGACCGGCAATATTTTCAAACACTGCACAATCACTGCACACCATACACGTCTATCTCCAAAAAAAAAAATGCCAAATGCCACATTTGTTCCTAGACAGTGGTGCTCACGAAAATGTGGAGGAAATTGAAACAGTGTATAAACGTAGACGAAGAAAGGACCGCAGTATGTTTACGTGTGTACAAAAAAATGTATACAACACACATGCATGGTGTGTGAGATCAATAGGAAAACAATAAAAAGAGAATAGGAAAATTACTATAACGGAAATGCGATTCCTGAGAAGAATACTCAACGTATCAAGAATATGGAAAATCAGAAATGATGAAATCGGGACTAAAGTGGGGGATATAGCAACGTTAGATTTCATTAGAAAACACCAAGTGAAATCGTTTGGTCATATAACAAGACTACCAACTGACAGTATACCACAACAAGCAATGATGCACAGACCGAATAAAACCAGAAGAAGAGGCCGACCATGTAAACGATTGACAGAGGGAATAACAATATATGGAAATCTCGATATATGAAGCCCATAAACTGGCACACTCCCGCTATTTATGCTTTACCTCGACACCGCAAGGTACAAGAAGAACAAGATGAGATGAGCATAGCACACAGATAGTTGCCACAGCACACACGAGTTTATCGTCTCGGCAGCGTGTATATCATGCTCACAACAACATACACATGTTGACCAGGGTAATACTTACAATGGTATATACTCGTAGCAGCAGTTATCAAGCTCACTATAACAACAGCCCCAGCTGCAATAATTTTGAATTAGTAAGCCTTTGCTCCAGGAACCCGCACAGGCAACTGAAACATATAGGAGTAACAGTACAGTCGGAATAGTCAACATTGTTGCTTTAGTTCCCTATTCTACGTCCATTGTTGTTAGTTGTTGCATGTTCTTTACAAGACGTAGCAATCAACCCAAATATATTTCGCTGTTTGTGATTTATTAGACAAGTTTAAATTCAGTAGTATGCCGTTGCTTTCTAAACTAACTATTTGTCATGAGTTAAACGCTGGTCCCTGCTTCCTCTACAATGATATTGACCTGACGTTTAACTGCTAGAGCTAAATTGTACAATCACATGTAGGACAGCCTCACTATGCTGACTCCAACGTAATTCCAACAACAAAGTCATATAATTATACTATATGTGGAAGAAAAAAAAACTACCAATTACCATTTTGGATCAAAATGGATGCCACTATACATAGGAGACACACTTGATACGGAAGATTATTGATAACTGATTTATATCAAGATTTGCAAAGTCAGTGATTGTCGGATCTTCAATATGTCACCTTCACTGGATGATTGTGTCGTGTAAACCAACAACATTTCGTCACAGTGACATAGGTTCTACTAAAATCGAATTTTTTTTCAGTGCTGTTCAGGTTTGCGAGATAATCAACGCCTCGCTGAAATTGTATCTACGCACAGTGGTTATCCTGGTGCATATCGACAGAGCATTACAAGATATTGCTCAACCTGATAGCTACATTGAGTAGCAAATAACACGCACATCAGTCAGGCTCCTTCTAAGGCTGATCACAGGCATCGTGCCTAGGGTGTTATTCTCGTAATTTGTTTAACCTACGACAGCTCAACATTTTAAACCTGTACGGAAACTTGATGGATTAACGCCCAAGTAAACCGTTGTACATATTAACTCATCAGAGTGGTGCTCGCGGAGTAACACCGAACAGAATTATTTGTCAAATCGATTGGATTGGACAACTATTGAAGATTATTTCTACACCATTATTACGAACATAATCATCAATCAAATCGATTGGATTGGACAACTATTGAAGATTATTTCTACACCATTATTACGAACATAATCATTTGTGGAATCGATTGGATTGGACAACTATTGAAGATTATTTCTACACCATTATTACGAACATAATCATCTATCAAATCGATTGGATTGGTCTACTATCAAACTATTGGACAATGTTTGCTAATTCTTGAGCTGAGTATTATATTTGTTTGTGGTTTGTCAGTAATTAGTTATAGTCAAAATACTGAAATTTTGCACGCATTCATTTTGTCTTTATTATCGTAACTGTGATGACGTCATAGGCGCGATACACAATTTTGTGCTATTTTGTGCTGTGAATTCTTGTTCACGGTGCATTATTGATTTGTTTACATAATAATAGGATTTCTTTGATAAATGCTTGAATCTAAAGAACTTTAACTCTGTCTATACTTTAACTGCTGAGTTATAGGTCTTGTCTATTATAAAATTATTTGTCATTTTTCATTATTAATGTATCTAATTATAATGTATTAATTATTTCTTTCTACTTCCTTGGATTTTATCTGTCGATTTTAATACTTATGAGCCATGTCTATGGTTTGGTAAACTTCTCTTTCCATTTCTCACTTTGGATTATTATTATTGAATATTGTAGAAACATAAAAACATGTCATCTTTACAGGATTTTGTTGCAATTGGGAAAGATGCAGGTTTGACAGGAGCAGATCTTATATCGTGGTCGGAGAAACAATTTGCAAATTTTCAAGCTCACGAAAGGAACGAAAGAGTTGCGGTAAGACAATTGGAAAAGGATCGACTAGATGAACAAGAGAGACAAAGATTATTTGAGAGGGAAAAAATGGCTATGGAAAATGATAGAATTGCAGCTCAAATTGCAGCAGATAAAGAGAGGATAGCCGCAGAAAATGACAGAATTGCAGCTTAATTGGTCGCTGATAAGGAAAGGATGGCATTACAAATCGCTGCAGATAAGGAAATACTAGATAGAGAAGCACAATTAAGAGAAAAAGAGATGACTTTTAATCTTGAGAAATTGAATACAGAAAAGCTTCTGAAGGAAAAAGAATTGGAGAATAACTTCAAATTGAAACAGTACGAGAAGGACAAGGATGAACAGATCGCTAAGAACAAAGTGGAGGCACATTCCACAGATGCCATTAAGAAATATAATGGGGTGGTAAAGACATATTCCAACTCTGATTCTGTCTCTGCATGGTTAACTAATTTTGAATTAATCATGAGACACTACGGGGTTGCAGAAACCGAATGGGCAGTTTTACTACATAGACACTTAAGTGGTGAACCTTTACAGGTTGTAGAACTAATCCCAGATGAGTTACGTAGTGACTACTCATACATTCGAAAAAGACTGCTATCTGTCACAAAATAAAACCGTGTGTTTAACCAGTTGATTATTATAGAGGCTTTCTGATAAAACGGACTATCTGCTAAGAAAAAACTATTTTAACTAACAGTAGAGACGAATCCCGGCATCGCCTTGACAGTTTATCAACATTTGAATACAGATGGAAACCATGGGATCATAGGGGCAATCGGATGTTGGCCATCACCTGTCGGACAAAATTAACAGTGGCAGATGTATAGAGGAAGTGAGTGCGCTGAATCATACATCGCTTTGACAAGTCAATAACATATCAGAGGGAAAACGGAAGTACTCAGCACGGAAGTAAACAGTGCCTCTGTCAATTCTTAGTTTCCGGAACATCAAGAAGACTGGCAGCTTGTTGGGAAAAACTGTTGTTGGGATCATACAGTAACTCGTTAGTTGGTTGGGGGGAGTAGAAACAAGTGATGACAACTTTGACAGTGACTAAGGCAAGGGATAATCGATTCTTGACAATGGCTGATATGAAAATAAATAACACCTGCAGGACGTCACCCATATCACGTGACCAATTTTAGGGGTTTGCCAGAAAACCATGATTGGAGATGGGGAATTGACAAAAACCGTGGATTATGATGGACGTGTTTGTGGGAGAGCTCTACAGTGTTAGATTAATTCTTGATTAACTAGCATGTGTCGTTATGGCAAAGTGTAGTAGCCATTCCTGGAATGAGGCGGTTTTGCATAAGGTAGTCAATATAGTCTATTAGTTCTAATTAATATAGACTGTAGCCTTGTTAAAACTATAGTGTGATGATTAGCACTGTTAGTGGAAACTAGTGAGAGTAGAATAGTGATATTAGCTCTGCTAGTTAAGAATAGAGTAGGGTAGTGGTGATAAGCTATGCTAGTTAAGAATCGAGTAATGATGGATAATTGGGAGACGGGGGAATTGGCCGCTGGGGTTTTGCACTCTGTATGGGTCTTTCCTTGTCATAGCCTGATTCGGCCCTAGGTGGGTAGCTAATCTGCTCTATGACAAAGTTTAGTTAGCTAAAGATCATTAAGCAAGGCAATAGGCTTACACTCAGCCGATAGGATCAGTGACTAGTACTATCACCAGATGTGTTGTTTCTATCCTAGGTTCCCTACCAGATCCGAGGAAACTCAACAAGTTTTTAGGAAAGGTTCAAATCCCATTCGGAAGAACACCAGTGGAACAGTCAATAAAGTTTTCGTACAGAACGTAACTAAAGCTAGAAGGAAGATGATTCACCAAAGACGGGTGATGATTGTTGATGCACCACACAGCATCAGACAGTAGTAACTAACCGAGAACATTAAATATAATAGTTACCTAGTGTGATATAATCTCGTGTAATAGAACACCAGACATGATAATTGAGGCTATATAGACACGAGTGAGGATCAAGTACATTGACTATTAACATTAATAACTGTGTACACACTACAAAGGACTTGTGCATTTTTTTTTGGAGAACGATAGGAACGGACATTGTGTAGGGTGCAACTGGTCCATGATTAACTGTTAATACCACCGGTGTCTATTTCGGAAGATCATGAAATGGGATTACCAGAGGTCTACAGAGGCAAATCAGTATCCAGCAGGATGGTTTCGGCACTGGGTGAGATGTACATGTTCTGACGTAACGTGCTGTGGTCTATCCTTGCTGGGATCAGCTGACTGGGTTGTTGTCTGAGAGTCCGATTCTACACACTTTATAGAACACGTCACACATTTTCTTCACATACACGTCTCATATACGTTACACTTTTCTTTTAATAAATTAATCTTTATTAATTTTTAGAAGCAAGAGTTGTTGAGTATGTTGCGTTGGGGAAGGATGAGAAGGGGGCATAGTACGACAGTGAGAGAGAGAGAGGGTGATAGGAAAAGGTGTCCATAGGCTGATGGAGTGTGTTGGACGGAAGCTGGTGGATTCTCCAGAATATTGAGAGGAAAATATTAAAATGTGGGTGTCGACTCTCTTCACTCCAGGGACGACACTGTAAAGGAGGACACGACACTATCTCATTTCTGTCTGGACGAATTTGGCCTTCGTGCATCATTCAAAAATCTTATTCCTAAAGCAGGACAGACGTTCCTTGACTTCTCCTCTTTAACTCAATTGACATTCGATAAATGGGCTCGATCAGCTAATGTTAATGATGACTACAAGAAGCTACGTGACTTGATTGTTAGAGACAAACTGATCTCGGCGGTTCCTCCATCCATGTCTACCTTTCTTATTGAACAGAAATGTTCGAGTATACAGCAGATGGATGAGAAAGGAGAGTCTTTCTTTGACGCCCACAAAGACATATTTAATAATAGTTTTTCCCCATTGGTAGAGACAAATGCATGTGATAGATTCCCTCATAAATCAAGGATGCAAGGATACAAAACACAACAACAGTCTGGTGGACAATATCGAAGGAGGGAAAAACAACAACAACCAAAGTATCAACCTTATGTTGGACACGAGAAAAAGGGTGTGTGGACAACTTGCAAATACTGTGGTTTCACCCACGGCTCAAATCAAATGTGTGACAAACATCCGCAGTTTGACAGTTACATAAAGAAATTAGCACTTAAAAATAGAGACAGATTTAACACCTATCAAAGACAAACACAATGCTTTAAATGTAAAAGTTTTGGACATATGTTTTTAGCTTGTCCATTAAGACAACTGTATAAAGAAGCAAACATAGGGATGCTAACATCTAGTAGTGACAGTGAAGCAGAGGACACTAATCATGCAAATACGGTAGAGGTAGAATATTCTCCCATCGACCCAACTTGTGATACCTGCCGGATGTTTCATAAAGAGGGCAATTTGACGTGTGGTCACCAGGTCTCCGTGCAGGAGGCAAATGCAGTCCATATTAACAATGGATCATTAGTTGTACATCAGGCCATTGTTAATGGACAGAACTGTAATTTAGTCCGTGATTCCGGGTCGAGTATAGTTGGGGTACATACAAAGCTGATTAATGAAACCGACTATACTGGAGAACATGTGACCTGTAGAACTTTTGGAGGTGGAAGAGAAAAGTTTCCAGTTGCCTGGGCTGATATAAAATGCCCATATTTTTCTGGAAAAATAACGGTGGCTGTGCTGCCTGACCCATTTATATATACAATAATATAATAATATGCAATAACGCTGCAACACGGAATCACGCCGGTAAATAGACAACCACAGGCATATATTATAGCAGTGACAGATCCTTCTTGTGGACCGAAGAATATGCTTATAAAAACAGATACTTCATTTGGTTTGGTCGATACTTTCTTCTGGTTGGTTTTCTTGGTAGGGAGTATGCTATCTATTATATCAAACAAAGCAATAAAATGTATAGCTAAGGCTACAGTGAGTTTGAATAAGATGTTGCAATATGGGTTACGCCGGAAACTGAGCCATATTATATGTATAGATGATGATACTGTACAGCGTATTCGAACAGTCCACCTGACGACACGGCTTGGCGAATCTGAAATCCCTTCGCAGGAATCACATTCGATGATCAGTTCTCGGATCATTCTCAGATCAAATAGTTGTGTTGTGGTGGATGGTACCTGTTTACTGTCTGTCGTATACATTCTTCCACAAGGGTATAGGAAAATATTACATCTTGTCTTGTACTCTGGGAGAAAGGTATATGAATCACACAAACGCTATGAAATTATTCTATCATTGGTGAATTCTGTTCAGAAATTGGCTAAATATCTTTTAGGAAGAAAATTCTTGGTCATCTCAAAATGAATGTTACTAACCGTAAATAAAACATGTAGCGTCACTGTGATTGTATTGTCATCATAAATATTGTTATAAGTGGAGTGTAATGCATTCGTATCATTGTCTTGTTCATATTAACAATCATATTTTTTTTAGAGTGATTATCTTTATCTAAAACTTATGCTCAAATAGACTTAGTAATAGCGAGCATGGCGAAATTTATATAGTTTTATAGATCATACCTCTTGAACAGTAACAAATAACCCCGATGGCGGAGGATTCTGTACACATGACCACGCCTGTAGCGCCTTTGTGTTTATAGGAATTCTTATACATTCTTTTTGATCTTCAGAACTCTCCTTCATCATTCTACATTTACTATTTAAGGACATCACAAACATAGCATCCATAAAACTGAAACAATACATCATCGTACATTCCTAGACAGATGTTTGTTTTGTCGCATTCGGATGTTTGGTTTTACGATAAAGCCAAGTAAAACTGAAATTGCATGTCAGGAAATTCAATTTCTAGAACATAAAATAATTTAGCTGATTTACTCAGTAGACTATAAAAATAAAGAGAATATAAAAGTTTTATGTATATATATATATATATATATATATATATATATATATATATATATATATATATATATATATTGTATATATATATATATATATATATATATATATATATATATATATATATATATATATATATATATATATTTATGTTCTCTGATTTTTTTTTTAGTGTAACATTACAGTAGGATGACTGTGGCTAAGTCTGAATTGCCACAGATATATATATAATATTATTTTTTTTTTTTGAAAGAAAGTATAGACGTAAGTTAGTCACTTGTTGTTATTATTATTGCAGAGAGACAGCTGAAAAGTTTCACGTACTGTGGAGGCGGCATGAACAATTAAGTTGGCTTCACTCTTTGACAAGCCAGCTTGGTAGTATTGTTGGTAGTGTGCCTAATAGATATACTTTTAATGTGATTTGGGTAATTTATTCTTTGAAAATAATTAACAGATTCAATACACACGGAAGTGATAACAGTATCGATTAACAGTTTTAATGACGGTGTAGAGTTTGTGGATTTCAGGTGATAGGTAGATATATGATAGTTAATTAAGTAGTGATATTTTAAATAATATTGGTTGTTTTAAGTGAAAATTTTTATTTTTTTAATGTTATGGTTATATATGTATTTTTTTTGGTTTATATAACTATTATGAGGATTGATATTTGTTATTTTAATTATCCGGACATTGATGTGTTGTAGTTCGTAATGTCAGTAGTATGTGCTGTGTTAACTATTGATCATCATACATATCATTTTCACGATGGATGGAGGAAGAGAAAGGAATGAAAGAAAATTAATAGACACAAACGTATAGTAAACACTACACATTATAGGATATATAGATACATATAACAAATGAACAACACATTATAGATATATAACACAGTTATATTGAGAATAGTTTTCCTTATCGACATGATGTAGCGAAAAGAAATGATGGTGTACCACGGTGACTTGGAGTTGTGTGGATATATGTATTCACGTCAAGGACAATCAGTTGTCGACTACGGATCATGTGATCGTTGGGTATGCAACACTGGATGGTGTTTTTATTTAACTGATGGCACTCGGGGTAATAGAGACCGTTAGTAGTTTTAAGGTGTCAACATATATACGCGATAACAGATCTTAATATATGAACTGGCGGTGTTTGAGCCTTAGTTTAGTTACAAGTAGTCGGGCATGTTAACGCGATAACATCTCAAGGATCATTTATAGAATGTAGAGGTGGCGGTGTTCGGGACTTGTATTTTAGTCCGGTGTTCAATATCCCACGATCTAGATTGGTTCACGTTGACAAACTAAATTCCAAGGACGGTGAATTCGTTGTCTATCACAAAAGGATGTAATTTACGTCGCAGACATCATTTGCTTGCATGTCAAGATAACATAGAAAATGGTCTAACGAACATTTTTATTGTAGAGGGGGCAAAGCTGTCATGTGGCAAATGACAGTGATGCAACATTCAATTGATGAGTTATCGCATCAAAGAAGAAGATAAAGAGTGGCACAAATGTTGCACCAACATTGAACGCAATTTAGACGTCATGGTACGACGTCACCTAACACCGTAACGGCTTAAGCTTTAGTGTAGGTTCCAGCAAAGACAAGTTAGGACGTGTTTCAACACCAGTCACAGAATACCGGCTGTTATAATGCTGCCAGTCCTCGGTGTCCACATGAAGTCGCTCTAGGTGTATCCGGCAATTGACTACAGGTACTCCTGGCTATCCTGATGCCACGGTCGCTGGCATAGCTGGTATTCGCTATATGACAGTGGAAGGTAGGCGTTTGTTATACATTCATTATCATGGCAGGGGGGCCAGCTTGGTGCCCAACTATCCACACAGTTTAGAGAAATGAATAGCGACGGAAAGCAAGATCGAAAGTGCGGTGCGAAAGACTCAAGACTGGATGCGCTCACTCGCTCACGTTTGCTGTTGAAGTTGCCTGCGATAAATTATATCTCAGTTCACTCGAATGACTTTGTTGTTGGATTTATGTTGGAGTCAGCATAGTGAGGCTGTCCTACATGTGATTGTACAACTTAGCTCTAGCAGTTAAACGTCAGGTCAATATCATTGTAGAGGAAGCAGGGATCAGCGTTTAACTCATGACACTATTGTACTGAAATGTTATATCGAATCTGGTTTGCTGTATGACAGTGAATCGTGGACTGAACAAATTAGGAAAAGCTAGGAAGCAACGGAGATGTGGTTCCTGAGACAAGTGTTGCGAACACTTTGGACTAAATACTTTCTCGCTACTCCTTCCGTTTGCTTATTGCGTGGTGGTTTCATCTCTGATTCTTGTAGCCACGAAATTACCGTTTACTAAAACTGTTCTTTTCGTGGGATTTGTAATAGTTTGAAAATTTTTCCTGCGATCAGCTTCTTGACAAAAATATGTGTCGCTTAAAAGTCGACAGGGTCGACTTCATTGCACCGGGTTTTATCCCATATGGCTCGGTCTCTTTCCGCAGCGCGGAAAGCGTCGCACAAAGCACGAACTCCGTAGCTTTAAGCGACGACGCACAGGAGTCTCCAAAACATTTAACTCGTAAACCGAAGGGCGCGGCCCGGAATCGAACCCACAACCTTCGGAGCACGAGTCAAACGGCTTGACCACTTCGCCACAGAGACTCCCTTATATATATGTGTAAAAATATGTGTACAGCTTCATAGCGATGCATTAAAGTGTATGAAATTTCACATTAAATCCCATTTATCAATATTCACACATTCATATTTTAGAAATAAGTAGTAAGATATTATAAAATAATAACGTTTTATGAAAGCACCCACTATAGGTAGAATTATTGGATTCACCTCTGAATACTTCCTTTCCACTATGTGCCGTGATTCTCATCAGGAAATTCCCGTGAACCACCGAGAATATCCAGCATTGAACACTGATGGTTTTGTTTGAAGATGTCATACATCTATAATATGCAATTAATCTCTGACAAGTAAATTATATACCGTATATAAACAAACATTAAGATCTGTTTTTGTTGATGAGTGTACATAATGATACGGTTATATGTTATATCTCATCATTTTCCCTCAGGTGGTTACTGAGCTGTGGGTTTTTATATGGGAGCAAACATTTGTGAGCACACTATAACACTCTATCTAGGCGAAAAATACAAGGACATGAGGATAGCAACTAATTCTTGGTATACTGTTATATGTTGATTACAAAAGCTTAGTGGCTGTTCAGTTTAATTCTACGTAAAAGAACGATTGTGCATTAAGATACACTATAAACCAACCGCTAACATGTAATTTAATTAACAGAACACTATTCTACTAGACACACATGGTCATGTATTGGTCTGGGCGTTATCTTAATAATACATACGCATGATTCGTCTAGATATTGACGTCAGTGTTTCATGTTTGTGAATTAGAGCATGCTTGGTCTAGACAAGGTGTTGGCAACTACGGCACGTGTACTAACTGTGGCACATGGAACTATTGTCAATGGCACGCTGAGAGAATTGAAATAGAGTGTATGATCTCATTTTATATATTTTTTTTAATTGATTTGTTTATGTTCTCCGAGTTGAAAGCTGTTTCATGTCTACAGAGAAGTTGCTTAACACCTGTGCATAAAAAAAAAACCTTGCAAAACTGAAAGTTATAAATATGACACGTGGTTTTGAACAATTACCAGAGTTCTGACAAGGGTCCTATTAATTGAATTCTAACTTAGATCATTATTAATCAATGACTACTCAAATAAAACATTTTGTAACTTGTGTATGCTTGATTATTTAACTGTTTGTCCTTATTTAATCGTCTGTCTTAACAAAATATTCGCTCATTCAGTAGCATGCCTTTTGCCTAACCTCGATTCCATAACAGCCTTCCGGAAAACTTCCCGATTACAAGCAAGATGTCCCACGTCCTGGTTGCCTAACACATGACCGCACCCTTGCGTAATGATGCACGCCACGAATTTAGGTCTCTGGCTGCAGTCTCCCAGGTGTCACGATGAATTCCAAAAGCATTCAGTGAGATTTTCAGAGTGTTTTTAAAGCGTTTCCTCTGGCCGCCTTGGGAGCGTTTACCACAACGCAACTCGCCGTAAAAAGATCGTTTAGGTAGCCTGTGATCTGGCATGCGAGTGAAGTGACCAGCCCAGTGAATCTGATTCTTCATTAGTAGAGTGTGGATACTGGGCATGGACGCTCTTTCAAGGACTTCAGTGTCTGGGATCTTGTCTTGCCATTTAATCTTCAGTAGCTTCTAAGGCAGACTGTGATGAAGTGGTTTAATTTCCAAACGTGTCGCTGATAAACAGTCCAGGTTTCACAAGCATATAGCAGTGTGGATAATACAACTGCTTTGTAGACTTTCAGCTTTGTTTGCAGGCTTATTCCATTTCCGTCCCATACATTCTTGTACAGTCTGCCAAAGGCCACGCTGGCCTTGGAGATTCTTGCGTTCACTTCGTCATCAATTGTGGCAGCTTGTGACACAGTGCTGCCAAGATAGGTGAATTTGTCCACAAAACTTAGTCTATGATCATTTACTTTGATATTCGGCACAGTGTGATTATTCCCTGGAACTGGCTGGTACATAACTAGTCTTCTCCAAGTTGATATTGAGCTCAGTGTTGGCACAGGCATGTGAGAAAGTAGAAACATTGTGTTGCATGTCCGCCTCTGTGTTGGCATATAGAGAAAAATCATTGGCAAACAGGAGCTCTCTGACGGTGTCGCTGCTAATTATTGTTTTAGCTTTCAGCCTTCTGAGATTGAATTTTAGTAGAATTTTACTTGCATGACTGATTAGGCCAACAGTTATATTCATTCATTCATTCATTCATTCATTCATTCATTCATTCATTCATTCATTCATTCATTCATTCATTCATTCATTCATTCATTCATGCATTCATTCAGTAGCATGTCCTTTGCAGAACCTCACTCCCATAACAGCCTTCCGGAAAACCTCTTGATCATAATTAAGATGTCCCGCGTCCAATACACCCATCTAGAGATCATCCGCCACATCCTGCACCCATCTTCTCTTTGGCCTTCCTCTTCCCCTCTTCCCAGGCATATACCCCTCCATTATTGTTCTCTCCAAACTTTCGTGACGTTTCAAGTGACCGAAATATTTCAATTGTCTTTGTTTTATCACCTTTAATAGCCAGCCTTCTTCAATATTCAGCTCTTGAAGTATGGATGCCTTTGTTATTTTCTTTACCCAAGATATTCTTAAAACTCGCCTGTAACATTTATATTCAAATGCATTTATGCGCTGTTCAGCTTGTTTAGTAAGTGTCCAGGTCTCACAGGCGTATGTTGCAATGGGAAAGATGCATGCATTTAAAAATCTAATTTTTGTAGTTCTGTCTGTCCCACTCCATAATTTATTCAATTGTTTAAGTCTTTGAAGAGCAATTGATAGTCGTCGTGTAATTTCTTTCATTGTGTCACCATTGTTGGTAATTAATGACCCAAGATATTCAAAATTGTCCACCACCTCCAATTTGTCCTCATTAACATATATTTCTTTCTCCATAGTAGTTTTATATGTATGCATTATCTTTGTTTTTGCTATGTTAAGATATAAGTTGTGATTTTCACTCTTCATTTGGGTTGAGGCTGTTAGGTTTTCTATACCATTCTTTGTTGTGGATGATGTGCATCATCAGCATACCGAATCTCTGGTATGTCATGACCACCGATATTTAGGGCATCAGATAGCTCCCAGTTTATATCATCTCTTACATTTCTCATTATATTTTTGGCGTACAGGTTAAACAAATAGGGGGACAGCACACATCCCTGACGTACTCCTTGTTGATGTCAAACCAATTTGATGTCATGACATGTATTCTAACCGCAGCTTTTTGGTCTAGATAGAGCATTCTTATGAGTTGTATTATATGGGAAGGAAAGCCCATATTCCTCACCTTTTCCCAAAGTATCTGATGCTGTACACAGTCAAATGCCTTTGAATAATCCACAAAACACGAGAATAGGTTTACATTAAATTCTCTACTCTTCTCTATTATTAAACACATGTTGAGAATGTGATCTCTTGTTCCTCTTCATTGTCTAAATCCAGCTTGATCCACGTTAATTTTTTCTTCCATTTTCTTACGAAGTCTTCCCATTATAATTTTTAATAGAATTCTATAATTGGTGCGTAATTTCAGGTTGGTCTTTTTGGTTTTGGAATGAAGATAGTTCTCTTCCAATATTTTGGCCCTATACCATATTTCCATATCTTTTTACATTATGCTTGATAGATTTGTATGCTTTCTTCTCCTCCCTCTGTAATTAGTTCAGCTGGTATCTCATCACATCCTGGTGATTTACCATTCTTCAGGTTCTTTATTGCCCTTGCAATTTCATCTAATGAGGGTTCAGGTTCTGTCTCTGCTGTCATTGGTTCATGTATGTCATTCATATCTTCATAGTCATTCATATCATACATTCCACTGCAGTATTCCTGCCATATTTCTAGAATTTGTCTAGATTCTGTTAAGGTGTTTCCCAACTTGTCACAGATAACATTTAATTGAGGTTGAACATTTCTTGTCAGTAACTTCATTTCTCTAAACATTTCGTAATCTCTTCGAGTCTTATGATATTGCTCTATTCTGGTACAGCAATCTTGTATATATTGATTTTTGTCCTTTCTTGTGTTCTTTCTTATTTCTCATGTTAAAGATTTATACTTCATCCTCATGTTATTGGTTCCTCCTTTCTTTTTCAGTTCCCTTCATTGTTTTATTAATTCTAACGTGCATGGTGTAATCCCTGGCTTATTTTGCTTAGTTCTGGTCGGAATTAGATCTTTGGCTGCTGTTATCAAGATATCTCTAGCTTGTACTGCCAGTTCATCAGATGTCATTTCCTTTTGTATTGGCATCAAGACCCCAAAAGATTCCTTACTTCTACGTTGTATGCATCTGGTATTTTTGTGAGATCAAAACGAAGTGGCCTTGGTCCTCGGGTAAGCTTTTTGAGTTTTAATTTCAGATCTGTTTCTAATAACTGATGATCTGTATCACAGTCTGCACTTCGCAGGGTGTTTGCAAATGTTATGCAATGTTTATCTATCTTCTTTGTCTCATCTCATCTCATCATGTTCCTCTTGTACCTTGCGGTGTCGAGGTGAAGTATAAACTTCGTGAGAGTGCCCGGTTATGGGCTTCGTATATCGACATTCCCATGGATTCTGTTATTCCCTCCATCCAACGTTTACGTGGTCGGCCTCTTCCTCTGTTTCCATCTGGTCTGTACATCATTGCTTGTTGTGGCATGCTGTTGACTGGTAGCCTACTTGCATGGCCAAACCATTTGACTTGCTGCTTTCTAATAAAATCTAGAGCAGCTTTAACCCCTACTTTAGTCCTGATTTCTTCATTTCTGATCTTATCTCTTCTTGATACGTTGAGTATTCTTCTCAGAAACCTCATTTCTGTTGTTGTGAATTTTCTTTTCTCTTTTTCTGTCATTGTCCAGGTTTGGCATTGGTAGCACAGAGTTGGTAGGAAGATTGTGTTGTAAAGTGCCTTCTTAGTAGTTATTGATACATGTTTGTTCTTTAGTATTGGTGCCATTTGTCCAATGAGTTGATTTGCCTTATTGCACCTATTTTCGATCTCGTCTTCTGATCTGCCATTTGATGATATTATACTTCCTAGGTACTTAAAGCTCTTTACTTGTTTCAAGGGATGTTCGTTTAGGTGAATTGTTGCTGTTTGTTCTTCTTTAGTTATAGTCATTACCTCTGTTTTGCTTGTGCTAATTTTCATGTTATGTTCCCTACACATTTCGTTTAGACTATTCATGTGGTCTTGTAATTCAGCTTGTGATTTTGCTATTAGTGCTTGGTCGTCCGCAAACAGGAGTTCTCTAATGGTTAGATTTGCAGATGGTTCTTCTTCTGTGTTCTCGTCATGCGGTATTCTTGCTGTCTCTGCTTGGCTGGTTTCTTTACATATGTTGTCTATGTATGTTATGAACAAGAGAGGGGACAGGACACAACCTTGTCGTACTCCAGATCTTATGGTGAAGGGTTCTGAGTGTTCTCCAGTTGCTCTCACTATGCATTCACTGTTGTTGTATAAACTTCTACATAGGTTTGTTAGATGTGTACTCACTCCATATTATTTAAGGATTTCCCACAGCTTGTTTCTATCTACCCTATCAAATGCCTTTTCTTGGTCGACAAAGGCTAAGTAGAGTGTTTCATTGAATTCAATTGATTTTTCTATAAGTTGTCTAAGAGCAAAAATGGCGTCTGTGCATCCTTTGTTTTTCCTAAATCCAAGCTGCGTTTCGCTTAGCTGGGGTTCTAAAGTAGTTCGTAATCTTTTTTCAAGAATTTTGCAAAATATTTTCCCAGTATGACTCAACAGTGAAATGCCTCTGTATTGTGTGCAATCTCTTTTGCTGCCTTTGTTTTTCCAAATTGGGATAATTATGGCGTTTCCCCAGTCTCGTGGTGTCTGTTGTTCTACCCAAACATGGTTGAATAGTCTATGTAGCCAAGCTGTTCCTACTTCCCTTGCTGCTTTAATTAGTTCATTTGGTATTTCATCCTGTCCTGGTGATTTGTTTAATGGGGCTAATCTGATGGCTTCTATAATTTCTTCTTTTAGTATGTCTGGTTCTAGTTCCTCGGTGACATCTGTGTAGGTCTCTTGAATTCCTGTGACATCTGATGGGATGTTGAGAAGTTGTTCGAAATACTGCTTCCATCTTATTAGGATCTGTTTTTGTTCACTTATTGGTTCTCCATTTTCGCTGTTAATTATTTCAGTTGGGTCAAAGGGTTCTCCTCTGGTTCGCATTGCACTTATCTTTTTGTAGAAGTTTCTGGTTGCCTCCTTGTAGTTTTTATTTAGGGTTTCTCCATACTCTTCCCAGTCTTTTTGTTTTTCCCTCTTTACTATTCTACTCACATGTCTTCTTGCTATTCTGTATTCTCTGTAATCACATTCCTGTTTGCTCTTCAACCACTTTTTATATTTTTCCTTTTTTTCTTTTACCGCTTTCTTTACTTCTGCGTTCCACCAACTTGTTATTTTCTTTATCCGTGTTTTGCGTTTTTTCGTGGTTCCGCATGTTATTTTTGCAGTATTTAAAATGCTTGATTTGAACATCTCCCATTCTTCTTCCACTGTTTTTCTTTCCGTAGGTAATTTTACAAAGAGTTCAGTTAGTTCTTTCTCATAATTTTCCCTTACTGCCTCGTCTTTAAGGTTTTTTAAGTTTACTGATTCGCATGGCATGTATTTTCCTGCTCTTTGTTTTCTTCTTCTAATGGTTCTTATTGTGGCAACGACTGCTTTATGATCTGTGTTTATACTGAAATTTGGCACTGCTCTTGCATCTAATATATTTCTCTTTCTGTTATTTCTTGTTAAAATAAAATCAATCTGGCTTTTAGTATCTAGATTGTTCCATTTATACCAGGTGTATACTTGCGAATCTTTATGTTTATAGAATGTGTTTGTTATATAGAGGTCGTGTTGGCTGCAAAGCTCTATCAGTCTACTTCCGTTATCATTCCTTTCATTTTGCTGATCTCCAAATGCTCCCAGGTGTTTTTCTATGCCCACTCTGTTATGTCCTAGTCTTGCATTGAAGTCTCCCATAACTATGATGTTGTCCTGCTTATCTATTTTATTTAGCACATCATGTATGTCTTCGTAGAAGTCCTCGCATTCTTGCTCATTATTGTTTGCATTACATGGTGCGTATATCTGTAAATATGTTGTGATTGTTTGTTCTTTTATTCTCACTGTTATGATTCTTTCTGATATATATTTTATTTCTAGTATTCCTCTTGCTAGCCGTGGTTCGATGACTATTCCCACACCGTGTCTTGCCCTTTCTTGCTGTTCTACTCCAGAGTAAACAAACGTGTAACTGCGGTGGAGCTCCTTGCATCCTTTCCCTTTTGTTCTGGTGTCCGCTATTCCCATCAGACTAATATTCCTCTTCTCCGTTGTTTCTATAAGCTCTTCTTCTTTACTATTGAAACCACAGACGTTCATTGTGCCTATTTTTTGAATCGCTGATCTATCTCGTAGTCCATTAACATTGCCGGGTCGATAGCCGTTTGGGTCAGTCCGTTTATACTTCTTAGTTTTTCTACGAGCAGTATGAAGATCCCCTGCCGGCTTGCTAGGCCAGTCGCAGGTTTAGGACACTAATCTGACCACAGGGAGTCCATCCCCTATGGCGAGCCATAGCCCCGTTAGCCCATGACCTCGCGGTCATGGTTGCCCGGTCTGCACCACGTGGAGGTGGGGGTTGACTTGTGTAGTCTGCGGGTCATCGGCAGGCTACTAATTTTCGCTCTTCACCCCTCCTTGGAGAGGCTAGCCGATCCTAACCCTGCTGGCTGCAGGGCCAGGCGCATTCCACACCTTACAGACCAATAATCTTTGTATTAAAATATAATCTATCAAATGGTTGGTAATAACAAAATATACGTATAGCAATTATGTAGCATAATTTCAAAATAATGCGTTTAAGATTTAAACTTTACGAAACATGTTTAATTGTTATTACTGATATTAAAATATTGAATAATCTCATCATCATCATCAAGTGCCATGCCGACTGGCGTAGGCGTTCATGACTCCCCACAGATCTCGGAATATGGTGTTCTGGATCAAATCTACCGCTGATATTCCTCCATGCCACCGTCGCAATCCATCCAGCATCATTTCTCTGTTACTACCTCTGCCTCTCTTCCCTCGATCTTCCCAGTTGTCTCGATGCTCTCCAATGCCTCTCTTTTCATCATATGACCAAAAAAAGTTGTTTGCCTCTTTCTTATTGTTGTATATAATGTTCTAGTTTCATTAGCCTCTTTCAATAATCTACAAATAATAAAATATGTGTTTAATGCATCGCAAACATGTAAAAACAAGATCACATTAACCTGGTTCAATGGTTGTTATATGCAACAAATATAGCGGACCTGGTTGTCAGTCTGAACAACTTTACAACATAACTTCGGCCCAACACTACAAACAAGGTTTCGGACTCCTGGTCTAGGCAGTGATCTCCGCGTCTCTTGGTGGTGAGTTGCCACATTGAACGATACGGTTTGATCCTCATTTGAGTCAATGGAGATGCCGTTTTCATCAGTGAGCCAAATATGGCTGCGGAAGGAGTTTGTATTTCTTTACAACTACTGGCATTAGTTGGTTGATGGGTAAATGATTGGCTGGTTCGTTGCATGGTTATTTAGTTGGCAATGCTTGTACCCTCCCAATTGCGCTCTTCCGCCCGAAGTCGTTGGCACAGCGTGGGGTGTCGAGTTTGGTGAGTGTCATCCAACACTCGGCGCTAACAGAACCGTCTACTGTCATGCGATAGCTCAATTATATCTGACTAAGACCTGACTTGATGAAACCAATAATTGCCTAGTAACTCACACACAACCAAATAATGCCCCGGTTGATTGTGTAAGGGGCACGCAACTAACTATATGATCCACTATAACATATATTATCAAGTATAATACGAAAAATGTTTAACTGCATATCACGCAACTACCTATATGATCCACTATAACATAAATTCTCAAGTATAATACGTACAATGTTTACCTGCATACCACGTTCAAAACATACCTGCGGGCGATTTGGCAGCAGACCGGCTTGTGTCGGTTTTTCATGAAATTATATTGGTGCCGGTCTAATAGCAAACTATTGAATATTAACTTGCTCAGGAATCACGAATAGCCAAACAATGCTGTGGTTGACTGCTGCGTCCTGTAGAGGATATGCTCGTAATCTCGTATATCACGTTTGAAACACAGCTTCTGGCGATTTGGCAGCAGACCGCCTTGCATTGATTTTATTAAATAAAATTATATAGGTGCCGGTCGTTCAGAAAGCAATGGCAAACTACTGAACGTAAACTCGCCAATAGATCACAATAGCCAATACACGCTGGGTTTAACTGCCACGTCATGTAATGGATATCCAACTAACTTATCTAACGCATTACACACTAGTGCGCATTATACGAGTGTGCATTATACACCAGTGTGCATGATACACGATTGTTTATTACACACGAGAGTACATTATACATGAGTGCTTATTATGCACAAATCCGCATTACACGAGTGTGAATTACACACGGACGCGCAGTATACACGAGTGTGAATTACACACGGACGCGCAGTATACACGAGTGTGAATTACACACGGACGCGCAGTATACACGAGTGCGTATTATACACTAGAGCAGGGGTGGCCAACTTTTTCAGCAGGCGGGCCAAATAATATTTCCTGCCGGGCCACGCACCTTATTTTTAAAAAATGATTTGTTAATTAAAGTAAACAAGCAAGCGTGCTACAGCTTCGACCACATCGTCGTTTCCTACTCCGCGGGCCACAACATGACTCCCGGCGGGCCGCATGCGGCCTGCGGGCCTCGTGTTGGCCACCCCTGTACTAGAGAGTATTACCCACGAATGCGTTTTATACATGAGTGCTTATTGTACACGAGTGCGTATTATACAAGAGTGCGTATGATACACGAGATTCTACGGTAATTATGAACAGAGGATGGCGTCTGTGGCTTACGGGTAATCACTGAAGTCTCACAATCCCGACTTGTCGAGTTCGAAGTCAATATAGGCGATATTGAAGCAGACAACAATGCGTTTATTGATCACAGTATTATGGGGGTCGACAGTTCAGAGTGCAGGTTAACTATTAAAAAAAACATGTCGCATATCTTTTGCAGGACATTGCTATCAACCCCAATCCCATGTTGATTTTCTAGATAATGTTTACGTTTAGTAGTTTGCCATTGATTTCTGAATGAGAAGTCAATGTTTAATTCCAGCTGATAGGTAAAGGAAACGATCTCACTACCCTGGTGTCAACGAACTACTGAACACACACACACACACACACACACACACACTCACACACACACACACACACATAGGACATAGTATTGTTAGGCACTCATAGAAGGAGAAGAAAGAAGTAGAGACAAGAGGACGCACTAGACAACATAACATTTGAAAGCTATAATAGTTACCGACCGGGGTTCGAACCTGTCACCTCCAAATGAAGACAGCGCCTCGCTGCTGGAACATGTGTACTTCGACTCATGACAAATTAGACACTCCAAAATAAGTGTCTTCATTAGCCATGTCTACCATACAGATGAACATACAACTATGAAATTCGGACATAATTCGTATCAAACCATTGAAATAGCACTACAGGTCTCATAATTGCATATTAGAGCAGCTCCTTTAAATGTTTGTGAATGTACTGGACATAGCATTACGGTCTGATGTGTTTGTGTGTTTGTTATTTGACCTATGCTGCTTTAATATAAAATTATGAGACCTGTAGTACTATCTCAATGGTTTGATACGAATTCAATCCGAATTCCATAGTTGCATGTTCATCTGTATGATAGACGTGGCTTATGAAGACTCTTTTTTGGGAGTGTCTAGTTTGTCATGCTTCGAAGTACACTTGTTCCTGCGCTGTCGTCATTTGGAGGTCGCAGGTTGGAATCACCCTCGGTAACTATAGCTTTTAAATTGTACTTTGTCTAGTGCGTCCTCTAATCTCTACTTCCTTCTCTTTCGATGAGCACCAAACAATACTACGTGTGTTTATGTATGAACTGTCTCATTGCCTAAAAGGGTTCCCCAATTGATTTAGTGAGTAATACTGAACAAACACACACAATTGCCCAGAAAATGACAAATAGCCAATTAATGCTGTGGTTGAGTGCGACGTCCTGTAATGAAAGGACATAGAAAACACTTTATCTTATTAACAGAGACACAATATTTAGTTTGCTATCTTACCGTGGAGAGTCGCCAATAGGAGAAAAGCTTGCAGCAACATCGCCATGGCAGCTACTGACATCCTAAACTGAACAAAATGGGATGTTGTCTGTTGCAAAAGAAAGGCCCACTGACTGTACCTCTGCGAGCTGCTCTATTGTTTATTACGACAGAATTCTTTTTCAAATACACATTCTAGTGTAAATTGGAGTGTTCCACCCCTTTACTTTACCTCCAACATCTTCCTCGTTACAATGCACCCTGGGTTAAATTTCAAATTTAGCAAAGTATTCTCAAAGTAATTGAATTGTCTTCTATATATAAACCTACAAACCATTGTATGGGGTTTGGCGGGTAGATATGTCTGGGTTAGTGCTGGTAGAAAGTAAGCTGGAGACAAAGTAAAATTGCAAGTAACGGATTATTTTAGTCATCTTATGTCTGGATTAGTGTGGTTGGAAAGTACCCTCCCATTTCTTTGTTTGAAGAAAATATGTCTTCTCTAATTCTAATAATTGCGTCTAAGAGAGGCAGCTGAAGTCTATTCCTCGCTTTGGTTTGTATGCATGTTAAAAGAGAGAACATCCTCTCCACTACACCGTTGCTAATAGGTGTTATTAAGAAAGTAAGAGCAAAATAATTAGCCCTTTAAATTGGGGATGTTTCATGACTCCTTGCCAGAAGTGTTCTGTATCTTTGTGCAGTCCATTTTCTTTAAATTGTTCTTCTTCCTTCAAATCTATAAAAGGCAATTTTCTGTAATGCTCTTCTATAATAGTGTGATTTTCGTCAGCCATATGCAAAAAGGGCAATTTCGAAAATAGTGGTCTAGAAGCGTGGTTTAAGATTATTCCAGGGCTACAATTGGTTAAATCTTTAAATATATTTCTTGCTGAAGGAAGCCGCTTTCTAACGTGATCTAGTGTTTCTTCTAGCATGGATAAGCATCTTTCTTTGAGATCTAAGACTTCTTGTTGGCAATTAATTTTCGTATCATAACTTTTCTGAATGCAGTTATCACGCTCTGTCAGGAATTTGATGATGAAATCAACATAATAAATATATTTTTTCTTATTATTGGTGTCATAAATCCTAATATTTGTCAACAACTCATGTTTCAGGCATCATCGGATTACTTCTCCCACACCATACAAGAAGCTTGCAAGTCGTGTGCGAGGAATGAAATGGTACATTTTATTGCCGTTGGCTCTTTACAATTGCAAAACAGTCGCTATCTAATCACACATAAAGTCACAATATTCTCTATCACTAGTTTTCCTAAACCCTATAGCTAATCTCTATCTACTAGGCTATACGAAAACTATCTCTATTCTACACGATGTGAACACTACAGAGTCAGTCCCCAGTCTGACTTCCTTCACTCGCGTCGCTACACGCCGCGCCGAAGGACCTTCATGCGTCCTTCGGCTCTTTGCGTGCTAGGTCAGTTAGCACGCTTCTATTAGCTGTCTTTGGTTTGAGTGGCAATCGTAGCGATCACGCAGGCGTGCTTCTGTCGTGACCAGTAGTGCTAACTATCTGGTCAACGCCTCCGTGTGAGGACTAGTTAATAGTCCCCCTTTTCTATCATCTATCCTGCCCTGATCCCGGGCACTATGTTCCCTCTACTCTATCTGAGGTTGACCCCACGTCCCGGTGGTGTTCTATCATGAGGCAGGCTTCCTGCCTCCTGCTTCAGTCTTTGACACACACCCTCCCCTCCTGTGTTGCGTCATCAACTTTGACTCATTGGTTGTGACGCAAGAGGTTTCTAAAAAATTAGTGTGTCTAATTTTTGTCAAAGACTGTAGATAACCTGGCTTTGGGCTACTCAATAGACCTACTGACTAATGTCACAATGTAGCATCACTTTACTTGGCTACTGGCAATCGCCACAAACTTGTCTGGTTGGCGTGAGCCCTCTTCTCAATCGCAATATTATATTAATTAGAGGTATGTCTGAACCGGACCGTTGTCTTATAAGACCTGCCCTCAAATAGTAAATTAACTCACTACCCATACAAAGTTGACTTTCTGAAGGTCAACACATGAATTGCTTCATGTCCCCCATATAATATTAAACAACCATTACACAAGCTGTGAGCGACAGGTTTTACCTATCTGGCTTCCGCGTGTAAAGTCATATTTCACTGTTAAGTTAGTGTTTCGTTGTCTATTATGTCCCCTGACCCGGAGTTATCTCCCTTTGATCTAATAAAAGTGTATGCAATTTATATGTTTGTTTTTCTGGTTGTTTGTGTGTTTGGATGTAATTAAACGTATAATCTACCCTCTAACATGTGTATCTAACTATCATGTGTATGTACGTTAGTTTTTCAAGTGCCATAATTCATTTAACTGTGGTCACAAACATGTGTATAATACAAATCTGTGACTACGTTTCTGTCTTATGAGACTCAAAATACTTTCACTAAGGTCCTAAACTAAACTACACAAAATACATTCATTACAACACATTTTCAACATTGAAACCAACATTTGACGGCAACAAAAATAAAAAGTTTTGTTGAGCGGCAAAAAAATCCGCTGACTGTTCTCACTCTCTCCTGTATATTTTACATTTGTTCTCACTTTCACACTTCTGTCACACATCTTTCACCTTCCCTTATGTCACACTTCTTTTACCCTCACTATTGGCACACATCGTTTACCATCATTTCTGTCACACATCTTTCATCCTCATTTCTGTCACACTTCTTTCATCCTCATTTCTGTCACACATCTTTCATCCTCATTTTTGTCACACTTCTTTCATCCTCATTTCTGTCACACATCTTTCACCCTCACCTTTGTCACACATCTTTTACCTTCATTTCTGTCACATAACTTTCACTCTCATAGTTATTTAAAAACCTTGGAGTGACACTGTACAAGCTTGGCTCAGTTTGACAGAGTTGAGCCTAATGACTGTGCATCAACCGTTGCACACGTCAAGTATTTACAACATATTTACATGTAAGAAAAAAGGGTTGATGGTTTGTACCCTGGTATTATTCACCACTCTATTCTACTGAAATATTACTCTAAATACTGACATACTAATACTAGTTCTATAAATATACATTTAATGTGTTGCCTATTTTAATCTATCTGTCATATTAATCCTAAAATAAGCTTACATTACTCCTAATATTTATCTAATTTAAGGGATGCAATTTACCTATGTGAAATGAAATTGATGTGAGATGAGTTATGTCTCTTTGTGAAATGGGTAATGTGAAATGTAATAAGTTACGTCCCTTTCTAAAATGGGTGATGTGAAATATAACATATTCTAACTAATGTTTTTAAATGAAACAAACTATATGATTGATATTCTTATTCTCTATGGTGAAAATGATGTATCTTTAAGTGTATAATCTTTCTATTCTATTATGGTGTAACCTAATCATGCTACTAAATGATAACGTTTGTTAAATGGATTGGTTAAGATGGAATGAAATCAAATGAAATGAAACAAAGTGAAATATAATAAACTGAATGATACTATTCATATCTAAACTTCTTATAATTAGTTGTATCTTTAAATTACTATCCTAATCTAATTTTAAAGCTAAATAAATGGGCAAATTAATAATCTATCTAAACTAAAATGAAAAAGTATTATATTATCTAAATCTAACTATAAATTCAAATGACATAATCTATCTATATTTTATCACTATATTAAAACATTATGATACATATCACATTAAGTTTATATATACATGGTCTTTAAATACCTCAGGTTAGTCGTTGCCATTAATGTTCAGAAACATGCTTTCATTGGCATAATATCTATACAATTGTTCTGGGTATTTGAAATCCATTACACAGTCATATTTGTTCTATGGGTATTGCACCTGTAGAGTTCGTTTGTAAAGTAGACCACTGGTTTCGTGTCTGTATGTATATAATCATCTGACACTGTTTTTCTCTGTTTGACACAACTAATTCACAGGAACATATATGGAGCTTAGCAAGTAATAAGCTGTCCTAGTTCACAAGGTGATATATTTGTTCCCAGAGTAAAGTTCTTACTTTTGATGTCTACGGACACATAGCAGGTCAATGTTTTTGGTACTTAGTTCAGCACATAATATTCATGTATTTCTAACATATTTCACATAGAATATTTGACTGCACTAAATTAACATCTATTACTCTACACTCTTATGTGGAAATTTCAGGTATTGCTACATCAGATGGTCGACTAAGGGTATCAGCCAAGATGTTATCTTTCCCCTTAATATGCTCTATACTAAAGGTGTAATTTTGTAGTATTAGCGACCACCTGTATATTCGGTCATTTCGATGTACACCACTCTGTATGACCGTTATTGGGGAGTTGTCAGTCTGGACAATGAAGTGCACACCCGACAGAAATCGATGCAGCTTTCTCACCGCATAGATGACGCTTAAGGCTTCCAACTCGGATATGGAATATCTGGACTCGGTGGGTGTGATCTTACGGCTCACGTAGCAAATCGGATGGAAGATGCCCTCATAAAATTGGCCTA
This sequence comes from Cepaea hortensis, assembly GCA_963921405.1. Classification (NCBI taxonomy): domain Eukaryota; kingdom Metazoa; phylum Mollusca; class Gastropoda; order Stylommatophora; family Helicidae; genus Cepaea; species Cepaea hortensis. The sequence continues at coordinate 116,097,057 of OY992876.1, forward strand.
GTACTGCAGCGATGGAGATCCTGCTGGCATCTGTCCTGAGATAATAAACGAGCCTCGGATTAGGCAAGCGGAGGATTGGAACATTACTAAACAAAATTTTCAATTTTGACAATGCAGAAATTAATAATGCATCTTTGACATCCAATTTTACAGAAGCTTTTAAAACATTGGAAAATACACTTGTAATCTCCGCTAAATTTGGAATAAATTTACTATAGTAATTCACTAACCCCAAAAGGCTTCTGACCTGTTTCTTGGTGGTAGGCATGGTCAGATTCATAATTTTGGTAATAATTTTCTGGTCAGTCTTTAGTTGACCTTGAGAAATGACATGACCCAAAAAATCAATTTCTTTTAGGCCCAATTCGACTTTGCTCGGTTTGACAGTGAGCCCGAAGAGTCGCAACCTATTAAAGACATGTCTCAGTTTCAGTAGGTGTGTTGTCCAGTCATCAGTATGGACACATATATCATCTATATAGGTCACTGTATTCGTCACTCCATGAAGTAGATCTCTAGTTAAGCGTACGAAAGTGGCAGGAGCGTTTCGAAGTCCGAAAGGAAGAAAACGCCACTCGTAAAGTCCTAAAGGTGTTGAAAAAGCAGTAAGATGGATTGATTGAGACTGCATAGGGACTTGCCAATATCCCTTAGTGAGATCTAATTTAGAAAAGATTTTGGAGGTGGACATGTCAAGAATAAGATCTTCGCAGGAAGGAATTGGCTCTGCGTCGATCTTGGTGACGTTGTTGAGCTTTCGATAGTCCACGCACAGACGAATTGTAGAATCTTTCTTCTTAACTAGAACAATTGGAAAAGAGTACTCAGAGGTGGATTTCTGGATGATCCCACTAGCCTCTAAATTCAGAATTTCCTTATTTAGATTTTCCCTATAGCTTAGTGGGATTGAGTACGGCCTGCATTTAATAGGCTTAGAGTCCGAAAGAAGAATGGAGTGTTCGATTCTGTCCGTCATACCTGGAATGTCAGAGAATATGTCTTTGTATTCCGTCACTAATTCTACTAATTGTCGTCGTTGACTGTCTGTTAGTCCCTGTTCTATATGTATGCTATCTAATGTAGCAGTCTTGTCTACAATAGGAACTGGTAGTTCCATTCCGTCGTCGTCTACCTGATTCAGTACGGTGGTGGTGCTAAGTGTGTATTCTGTATTCTCGCTAAGTGTATGCTCGTCGGATATGCCAGTCTCGCTAACTAGTGTAGTTGCGTTTTGTATGTCTGTCGTCTGATCACTAGGTGTGGGTGCACTGTGTTCGTCTGTCTCTACTTCTGTCTCTTGTCGTGAATAGTAAGGTTTCAACATGTTGACATGGAATATCTTTAAGTGTCCGTTTATTGATATTTCATAGTCAACATCTGAAATTTTACGTACCACCTTGAATGGCCCTTGCCGTGAAGTCAATAATAAATTTCGTTTGTCAGGAAGCAAGAGAAGTATGTCTTGATCTGGTTCAAGTTCAATTGTTCTCGCCCCTTTGTTGGCATATTGGCGGTAGATTTGACCCTTCCTCTCCAAAGCTGCCTTAGCTATAATACACGATTTCATGATTTTATCTCGTGTTTCAGTCACCATTTCATAAGGTGTTTTTGGTTCGGGAATTTGAATAGAATTCGTTATTGCCTGATGATAAATGGTTAGGGGTCCACGTGGGTTAGCCCCGTACACTAATTCAAACGGTGAGAAACCCGTGCTTGAATGGGGAATCCCCCGATAGGCGAACAGCACTGTTGGTAACAGTGTATCCCAATCAGCTGGGTTTTCTGCTGTTACCTTAGCCAGCATATGTTTAAGATCTCCATTAATTTTTTCTACTATCCCATTGCTGGCTGGATGGTACGCTGTCATGAAATGTTGTTTAATCCCTAACATTTTTGTAAGGGCTTGCGTTGCAGCCGATATGAATTGAGTTCCACGATCGGATAAAATGGTCCGTGGAAATCCGAATCGTGAGAACAGGTGTAGAAATACATTGGCAACATCTTTGGAGGTGATGTACTTCAAAGCTACTGCCTCAACCCACCTTGTACATAGGTCGACCATCGTTAATATGAAGCGATTTCCTTTGCTGGACACCTGATTCAGGGGTCCAACAATATCTACCGCCACACTCTCAAATGGCCTAGAAGCCAGTGTAGAAGGTTGTACTTCAGCTGTAGCATGTTTACCCTTTCGTACTAACTGTTGACAGACATTACACGAACGACAAAATAATTTAATATCATTGCAAAAACCTGGCCAATAAAAATGAGCCTGAATTCTGGCCCTGGTTTTGTCATATGCAAGATGGCCAGCAAACGGTGACTCATGTGCAATCTTTAGCACAGTTATGCGATGTTGTACAGGTAACACCGTTTACTGAGTCTCATGGTTACCAGTAGTATAATATCTAGTAAGGATGCCATTATTTAATCTGAAGAACCATGATGCGTTCTTTGTCACTTTGGCTCGTTCTTTCAATACTTTTAAATAAGGAGACAAACTAGGATCAGCTTTCTGCTGTTCTATGAATTTTTGTCTGTTGGTATCATCTGTGCTAGATGGAGAAAGCACCAGTAGTCTCTCATCTTGTAGCGTGTCTTGATGTTTTATAGTGTCTGCTCTGGTTGTTGCATTAACTGCATTCAGTTGGTTCCATGCAGTTATTTCATCGCTAGTACATTGTTTTAGTTGGGGTAAGCAACCCAGAATTAAATCAGTACAAGGGTTGTCAAGTACAGCACAAGTAAATGTACCCGAAAGGAAAGGAGTGTTAATACGGGCTTTGGCCAAAGGGTAAATTTCAATGTTACCCGAAAAGGTTCGGCATTTGACAGAGTCACCTGTATAATCCTCTTGACTCACCAGTTCCTTTCTGAGACCAATAAGGGTACTACCGCTGTCCAGCAAACATTGGCATGGTCTATCATTGACCATTGCATTGTGGAACTCTAAATTGCCTCTGGAGGCTAAGGCTGCATTCACACTCTCAGATGAGAATGGAACTGTATGTCCACATTCTAATTTTCCGTCAGCATGAAATTGGTGACATCGCTCACAACTGTCAAAACTCAACATATCGTTTACACAACAAACCTCTTCCGTTTGGTTAACAGGTAATTCATTTTCAACATCAAACTCAGTCTCACTACCACTATCAGAAGATGTATCAAGTAAAATAGCATTGTTGGCTTTCATACGTTGGCGGCCTAGGCACTTATTTGAATAATGGCCGTAGCTGGAACAAAAAAAAACATTTAATGGCACGCCGGTATGCAGATCTTTTGTTCTGTTGCTTCTTAATAACATTTTCAAGATGTGCCGGATAACCTGGCGATTTGTCACACATTGAATAAGTGTCATGTAAAAGTTGACAGTGGATACATTTTGAAATTTTTCTATCTTTCTTGTCAAATTTATTAAATGGTTTTCTATTGCTCTGATAGTTATTAGATTGATCTTTTACAAAGGAAACTATTTCAGAGTCATTTGAAGTCTTAAAAATATTTCTGTTTGAAGAAAAATATGCCGACCCTTTCTTTTCAAACTGTTCTATGGTTTCAATGTCTGACTGCTGCAAAAATTTAGCAAAAGAGGATGGTATCGTGGATATTACTTTATCCATAGTTATTAAGTTTTTCAATCTATCAAAGTCTTTTCCTATGTTAGCTGCTTTAAGCCACCTATTTAGTACACTTTGAACATTTGAGACGTAGTCAATGAAAGTCTCAGTAGGTTTAGGTTTTAAATTTGAGAACTGAACCTGATACCCAGGGGCATCAAGTAAAAAGTGTTGCATAATCCTATCACGGATGTATTGGTAGTCAGATCTAAGATCGGTTGGTATAGATTATATCACTTTAAGGGGCTCACCACTCAGGTTCTTCATATAAATCATAGCCCACATCTCTAAAGGAACTTGGTGATATTTAAACTGATACTCGACATTTTCTGTCCACGCAGATATTGAATCGTCTTTACAATATGGTTTGATAATATTTTTGTATTTGTTGAACTTATTTTCTTCTTGTTGACTTTTAAGTTTAGTGGCAGAGATCTCTGCGTGTGAGTCTACATCCATCTCTTTCATCTTTAACTGTGTCTCTGATTCTACTTGTATTTGTTTTTCCTTAACTCTTGCCATTTCATCTATCTCTTTTTGCTTTAGTTCTCTTTCTTGATCTAATTGCTTTTGCTTTAATTATTTTTCCTGATCTATTTGCCTTTGCTTTAATTCTAGTTCTTTCTGTTTAATCTGTCTGTCATCTTCTAGATGTTTTTGTTTTGTTATTTCCGCTAGTTCTGCAATCTCCTTTTGGTGTTGTCTTTCTAGTGCCCGTTCATTTCTCTCAGCCTCTTTTGCTTCTTTAAATTTTTGATCCGCATATTGTTCTAGCTCTTTACCTGTGTATTGCAATTCTTTGCCTGCTTTAATGAAGTCAGCTAGAGTAGCCATGTTGTTGGGGAATTGGCTTGCGTTGACTTTAACTGACTGTTTCAATTAGTTATTTTTCTTTGATATGCTATGTTATTTAATCTCTAAGCACTACAAATCGTACTCTTTGTTTACATTCTGGAAAATTGTATTCTCCAAAAAATTAGAGCACAAAGTCTGTTCATACAATACACGCTGAAAAAGAGATGCACTATTAATCACAATGCATGCCAAAAACGTAGGTTTTACTCATCTTAATGTTCCCGAGAACAAGGAACAACACGTCAGCAACACCGTTCCCGTTGTTTGGCACCCCGGAATACACACGATTTTTCTACTCAAGTCACCTTGTTTGGCATATCGGCACACACTCACGTTATCTATGAGCTGTTGTTCACCCTGGTTACAGAGCAGCAACAATTAACAACTCGGAAACGAAAAATAGATTTTTGACAAATTGGTACAATGACACTGACATGCCCACGAACAAACAGAATATCGATTAATTAATATTTAATGTCAATGTCCTGTCTTCGTTCTACAGTAATATGTCTTTCGTTACTAACCTAGTTTAATCTATGGAAGTATGGTGCAGACCAAATCTAATTTGCATAGCCGAAAGTAGTGCCCTCGTGACGGTAAACAAATAGAAAAGTACGAAAAAAAATCAATAACTGCTTTTAAATAAATATAAATATAATAATAATGTGTAAATAAATAAATATATTCATTCTCTAACTTAAATAAACAAATAATAGTTAATACATCGTGAAGATTCAGGCAGGCAGTAGCTTGGCAGTTTGTCAACACTGAAATGCTGATTCCAAATGGCGAGGCCCAACTGTTTGTCAATCGTGCCACGTCACAGGCGCAGCGCTATTTTTAGCTTGCAAAAATCAATACTGTCGCTGACCTCTGTATTGCTCCGCCATGAATCATTTTTGACAATTATTCAAAAACAAATAAATAATTACATAAATAAATGAAAGAAGAACATAATATGAATACTTACAACTTTGAAAAACACATTATTTAAATATATAACATTCTAATAAGCACAAATAAACATTATTTCATCACGATAGGCACAATTCTGCTGGCAACTCGATCTAGTCTGCATACGTCATCGTCACTGACACAAATTAAACATTTAATCTTTGTAATATCCTATCCGTAAACCTAGTCTAGAGCCGTGGGTAAGTGTTATAGCTTGAACTCAGGTTCAAGCCGCACTTCTGACACCACATTTAATCCTATTGCCTGTCAACAACGCATGTTCAAGCCGCACTTCTGACACCACATTTAATCCTATCGCCTGTCAACAACTCATGTTTCAGGCATCATCGGATTACTTCTCCCACACCATACAAGAAGCTTGCAAGTCGTGTGCGAGGAATGAAATGGTACATTTTATTGCCGTTGGCTCTTTACAATTGCAAAACAGTCGCTATCTAATCACACATAAAGTCACAATATTCTCTATCACTAGTTTTCCTAAACCCTATAGCTAATCTCTATCTACTAGGCTATACGAAAACTATCTCTATTCTACACCATGTGAACACTACAGAGTCAGTCCCCAGTCTGACTTCCTTCACTCGCGTCGCTACACGCCGCGCGGAAGGACCTTCATGCGTCCTTCGGCTCTTTGCGTGCTAGGTCAGTTAGCACGCTTCTATTAGCTGTCTTTGGTTTGAGTGGCAATCGTAGCGATCACGCAGGCGTGCTTCTGTCGTGACCAGTAGTGCTAACTATCTGGTCAACGCCTCCGTGTGAGGACTAGTTAATAGTCCCCCTTTTCTATCATCTATCCTGCCCTGATCCCGGGCACTATGTTCCCTCTACTCTATCTGAGGTTGACCCCACGTCCCGGTGGTGTTCTATCATGAGGCAGGCTTCCTGCCTCCTGCTTCAGTCTTTGACAATATTAAGACTCTTATAATGCAAAAATAGTTCTTCATGTAATTCGTGAGGATCTGCCTTACTTTTCTGAAAAGGCCTTTCGAATTCCTGCACAATAGGAGTTGCAAAATGAAAATAAAGGTAGTTTCTTTGATCTAGAAGTATTTCCTTTATAAGTCGTGACTTAAATTTAGTGTCATAATTTGTTAATTCAGCAGAAATAAAATAAACCTTGAGTTCTTCCCAATTCATTAGAATGTTGAACATTACTTTTCCCCGGACAAGCCAGCGAGTAGAAGAAATTTTCTCATAAGAAAGTGCTGCTGTTCTTTTTTTTTTTTTTTTTTTTTTTGCATTTCCTTTACAGGACATTGCTGTCAACACCAGCATCTTTCAGCTGTATGTTGATTTCTTGGCAAGATTACGCTCAGTAGTTTGCCATTGCTTTCTGAGCGGCCGGCTCACATGCCCCGTAAGTTACCGATGCGATTCGAACCACTGCTGATTCTCACCGTCATCACGTTACCCACGAGAGTATACGAGATTACGGAGAAAAGTCATAACCTCTAAGCCACGAAGCGGTGCAGTTCTAGCTTGCTGAAATTCTGTCGATGAGTTCATAATTTTCTTTAAATGCTTCTCGTCTTAGATTTCTATGTCTAAACCAATTTGGTATTTCTGTCAGCAAAAATCCAATGTTTGAAGGTAATTTTGACACTGCATATTTGATGCACAATGTTATTGAATGGCAAACCCGATTATGCTGAACACATGAAGGAGATACATATGTCATTCTGAACCAAACTGAATTGTTGCATCCAACCATATTGGAAGCACCATCTGATGCAAAACCAATGCAATTTTCTTTTTATGTTCGGTTACTTTTTTTTTAAAGATTTCATTATTAATCAAATTAAACATATTCTCTCCTGTAGCCTCCTGAACTGGAATCAAACCTAGAAAACTAGTAGTCATTTCATTTCTTTTATCGCTGAGGTATCTAACTAAAATGCACAAATATTTTTGGGTCGAGACATCAGTGGACTCATCAATGATGAGTATATACTTCTTCTTTTGCAGATCTAGAATTAGATCAGATTTTAAAGATGCAAATCATTCGGTGCAATTTTATCTGACCAAGAGTGCTGCCACATCCATGGGCTACCATTATTTCACCTAAGTGATCGATGGTGCGTATGGCACTATGGCAGGCGATGACAAATGCAATTGTATTCTGCGAATTTGACTTTGTCATCAATTTTCTTACTTATGTTCTTCACTGAAAGTGTTTTTTTTTTTTTTTTTTTTTTTTTTGGTGTGAAGAAGATGGCGCGCTACGCTTGTGTTTTTCTATTGTTTCATAATTTGCGAGATTTGAAAGTCTTGGAAAAAATATTACACCGGCACAATCTGCAATATGCCGATTCAGAACCATCAGTGGATTTCTTGAGCCACACAAATATGTCTTTTCCCATTGATCATTATATTTCCGATTATTATCATAAGATGGTTTCCACTTTGGCATGATAATGGGCTCAATAATAAGAAATACTTGCCATGAAGGTATAATGCATTTGAAAACTTAACAGAACAGTGAGGTGACTGCGCAGTGCGTGAGTACGCACACTGCATAGTACAGTACAAGTACAGTACGAATACCATACGTGTTTAATACTTGTTAGTTGTTACGTTGTGGAGCGGCTGGCCGAGTGGATAGTTGTCACCGACCGTTTTGGTGTTTCTATTGAAATAGACAGAAATCCCTATCCAAGAGTTTGCCGACAGTCTCTAGAAATTATGGCTCGTTACAAGAATGTCTAAAGGGATGGTCCCGATAGAAGAGACTGGGATTCACTTGGTAGACAAAGGCAGAAGGTGAAGAACACTCGTGTATGTAGGAAGACCTAACACGAATGTCTAGTTTATCTGTCGGTGATCCTTCGTCAATTGATGGAACCCCCTGTTTTAAATACTTTCACGCACTCACGCGCACCCCTTGCGTTCAAAATGATCACGAGTGGAGTACGTTGGTGCAAGTATAAAACAATAATACACTTTAATAATAAAAGAGATACTGAAAATTGTGGTTCAACTGGTGAACTAGGACAATAAAATTTATGTTACAGGTAAAAAAAAAAATAGTTTTCTGATGCTTAGATAGATAGCATATCATCATTCACACCATCCAGACAGTGACACACTCAGACCACATGTAGACACAGAGTCACCTGAGATAATCTGATCTCGTTTAGGAATAGTGCTGGCTTTGAATTATGTCTTGGAGTCGACCCTGGCATTCGACAGGTGTACGATGCTCCTCCGGATTCCAGGTTCCGTCTCCACTAGTTGGTGGCTGTAAGTTTCGGTAACCTGACCAGTTAGGCTTCAGGAGTATCAGCAGCGAGGCACCCCCAGTCTTATTGCAGCGATTAAGATCTGTTTTGGTATAATCTACCAAGGATGCAATTGGATATGGCAGCTCACTTCATGTAAGGTCTGCCTAGCACAGCAGCTATGGTCGTTTGGTTGGTTGGTTGGTTGGTTGGTTGGATGGTTGGTTGGTTGGTTGGTTGGTTGGCTGGCTGGTTGGTTGGTTGGTTGGTTGGTTGGTTGGATGGTTGGTTGGTTGGATGGTTGGTTGGTTGGTTGGTTGGTTGGTTGGTTGGCTGGCTGGCTGGCTGGTTGGTTGGTTGGTTGGTTGGTTGGTTGGATGGTTGGTTGGTTGGTTAGTTAGTTAGTTAGTCGAGGTTCCAACTTCACGGCAACGGGTCATCCCCATTATGCTTCGTTCGTGTGCTAGTGAATATCACACAAAATGCTCCCCACTGTCCGACGTGAAAAGTGGAATAGGCAGGAGCTACGTTGTTCACGAGAATATACGGGATCACGGAGAAAGACGTTAACACTTACGCCAAGGAGTCCTGAAATACATGTCCACTGCCATTAGATAATTTTCAGCTTGTCTGCGAATTGTCCACGTTTCACATCCATACAAAATGACGGGTTCTATGTATAGTGTGTTTACCTTTGCCTGCCCCAATATAAAATTCCATATCTCAGTAACCAACTGAAGGAAAATGATGAGATTTAGCATATAACATTATCATTATGTCCACCCAACAAATACATTTTTGTTCTGGAGATTTTACAGCAGATTTCAAAGTTTGTTTATATGCGGTATATAATTTACGGATCAGAGATGAAGTTCATAATTTTAAATGTATTGCAGCGTAGCCAGACAATCAGTGTTCAATGTTGAATATTTTACGTGTTGTCTGTTACACTTTATTCCATGCTCAGTCTTCGTAGACTTAGATGGATAGGACATCTTAGGAGGATGGGTGATTGTAGAATACCAAAGGACATCTTTTTTGGTGAATTACAGATGGGTAAGAGATCTCAGGGTCTGCCTCTACTACGATACAAAGATGTGTGTAAGCGGGACATGATTGTTACAGGCATTGATAATGCACATTGGGAGCAAGTCGTCGCTGAACGTATTGCATGGAGGGCAAACATCAGAAATGGAATAAAGACAAAGGAGAAAATTATTGCAGATAAGTCACACACCGAGCGTTTGAGATGTAAGATGGTGTATGTTGGTGGAAATGACCACGTGTTCACACGCATCCACTGTGAACGGACATTTACAGCGCAAATTGGCCTTATTAGTCACATTCGCTACCGCCATAGGTAAAAGTTGTTATGCCTTTTTAAAGCACAAACTATCGTCTGTCAAGACGGCAAGGTGCCAATGATTGTACGTGTTTCATGGGATTGGTCTTATGCCAAGAATCCCGCGCTGTTTAAACTGGGACTGTTCAGAGGTGTCGTCAAACTGTGGATTATTTCATGAAACCTGATTATTATTATTTTTTTTTAAAATCTTACCACTTATCGCTGACATTGAAATGTGTGAATATTTTTCACTGGGATTAAATGCGACATTGTGTATACAGTTCAAAGCATCGCTTTAAAACTTGTTTTATACTATTAAAAATTCCGAAAAAAGAACAGTGCATGCATTGGGTTTGAGTAAACGGTCATTTCGTCGATGGGTGCAAGAATCTGGAATTAAACCACCACACAATAACCAAACGGTAGGTAGAAAGGTTATTGTAGACAGCTTTGACAAAGATGTCAAAAGGCGAGCTATTATAAAAATGCTTTAAAAAGTCGCTTGATATACGACAGGGTTGACTTCATTGCACCGGGTTCTATCCCATATGGCTCGGTCTCTTTCCGCAGTGGGGAAAGCATCGCACAAAGCACGAAATCCGCAGCTCTAGCGACGACCCACAGAAGTCTCCGAAAAATTTAACACGTGAACCAAAGGATGCGGCCCGGAATCGAACACACAACGTTTGGAGCCCGAGTCAAAAGGCTTGACTACTTCGCCACGGAGACTCCTAAAATTATAAAAATTTTGGATTTTATATCCAGGATTATCTAGCATTATAAAAATGCTGGATGCCAAAGAAAAGACTGTAAGAAAACTCAGGGTTTGGTTGAGAAAGAACAATAACATAGAGCTATCTAAAACAACTTTGTGGAAAATTATAAGGACATTATCTTCACTTTTAGAAATTACAAGGGCGGTAGAAATAATCTTTGCGAGCAACCGCATTTAGGAGCCATGAGAAGCAGATACCTACGTGAAATAAGAGAAATGCGCAAAGAAAATTATGGCATAGTGTGTTTGGATGAAATGTGGATCAATGCGCACCACACAAGTGATAAGGAATGGCAATCAGTGGATGGACAGATAAAGCCATATGTGCCCAGTAGTATAGGACAGCTTTTGGTCATGGCACATGCTGGCAATACGCATAATGGCTTACAACAGAATGCTGGGCTCGTATTCGTATCAAAGCATACAGACAATAGGGATTATCATAATAAGATGAATGGTAATGTATTTAGAGATTGGCTCGAGAACACTGTGCTTCCATCCCTAGATAGACCGTCGTATCCAATTATGGACAATGCATGATATCAATGTTGTGGCTCAAGAAGACAAAATACCTACAGCATCGAGCACAAAGGGAGCAATAAAGATATGGCTCCGAATGGAAAACATACCATTTCCAGAAACGTATTTCTAGCTATAATTGTTGCCCCTTGTAAAACAGATGCCAAAAAGCAAGAAATGTCAAATCGACAAGTTGAGCATCGTCATGGGTGCTTGAGACTTCCGCCGTATCATTCTCATTTTAACCCTATAGAACTTGTGTGGGCTAAAATTAAAGGACAGGTGGCAGCTGACAATTCTATATTCAAATTGTCTGACGTCAAGATACTAATCCAGTCCGCGCTATTAAATATTGAGAAAGGTTACTGGGAAAATGTGAGGATCATTTGTTGAAAGAGGAAGAGGACTACCGGAGAAAGGATGGATTTAATTTTATGCAACCGAGAGCGGTCATCAACCTACTGGAATCGTCCGACACAGATTAAGGTCTGAGCAGATCGCAGACCTTAATCCACGTGCACCCCAACTGGGATATTTTGCTACAAATATTCAGAAGAATTGCAGGCCCTAAACATTACAGCATCGGCATAAACAATACAACTTGGTAATGGCAACATGTTGTATTCCACAGTGATGAATTTTCAATTCCGTGAACCCTCAACGGTGACAAACAACTGACATTGAAAAAGCAAAAAGCTCTAGACGCATCGAATTCCAACCGAAGAGTAATATTGCGGTGGGAAGTGACATATTGTGGCATAACAAGAAACGTGAGAAGAAACACGTTGTCAAATGAGGGGACAACACACGAACATACGAATAATTCTATAAACTTCAATGAAAAGAGGACTAGCATCTTGACCGTTAAGAAGGAAGCCCACTACAGAGACATTCACAGGTATATTTGTCGTGCAAATCATGCAATCATGTTCTGTCTCAAAGAGCAGACAATGCACCCACTCCCATGCGAATCTGGATACGCCTTGTGTTTGTCATCCGAACTGGTGGGGGATTTGGCATTACTGTAAAACAAGTTTGTTAGCGATAAATCACTAGTTTTTCATGAAAACATCAAAGAAATGTCGCCGCTTTTCATGATGTAGGTTGCTTTTGGACCTATAAAAGATAAAAAAACATATTCCTTGGGTGGGGGTAAATATACGACGACAGGAAAAATTTCATAACGATGCAACAGACAGTTTTCAAAATAATTGATCGTGAATGACGGCATTCATTTATGGACATACTATAGCACTTCAACACTTCTTCCCTCGTTGCAAATGGGATCTTTTCATTAGTCAGTATGTTTTCCTTTTTGTAACAGGCTACCTTTGCTATAGCAATTCTTCTTCTAATCTCTCCAACACCCCTCACCCCCCCCCCCCTTCCCCCCCCCCCCCCCCCCGGGCCGCATTTTTTTATCCAATCAGATTTTATGACTGTTCCGAGATAGTTGTATCGATTCACTTGTTTAAGATTATTATCATTCACACGTATATGTTTCTGTTTTCTTAGTGACGACCATAATCCCTGTCTTCTTACAAGTTAATTTTAACCCTAGTTGTTCAATGTTATTCAATAATGTTGCAGATCATGTCCATTGTCTGCAATCAATACTTTTTCAGCCGCATACCTAATGTTATTGATGTTATGTCCCAAAATAGTGATTCCTGTCATATCTTCTACATTTCTAAAACATATTTTCACTATATAGCCAAAATTCATTCTGCAAAAGCCAAGCAACCAGAGGATGCGCTATGATATCATCATCATACAGTGTCTTGCCGGCTGGCGTGGCGATCATGCCTCTCCACAAATTGCGATCTCCGATGGCATGGATAAATTCTTGTGTTGACTCCCTTCCGTTTCATAACAGAAGAGTGTCAAGAATATTCTCACACTGTCTCCCTTATCTCTCTTTCCACAAATCTTTCCGGTTGTCACAACACGCTCCAGTTTTTGTCTTCTCATAATGTAGCCATAAAACGATGACTGCCTCTTTCTGATATGTGTGATAAATTGTCTTTGCAACTCAGCTTCCCTCAACATTTTTAGATTGCTCAATTTGGCTGTCCAGTTAATTTTTAGCATTCTTTTTATAAAACCACATCTCCAAGGCTTCCATGGGCGTTTTCGCCTGTTTACTGGTTGTCCATATGTTAAAATTGGTTCTATCTAACACTGATATAAAGAAAAAATAGATGCTGCCGCTATTGTGTCATGTGACAGGCCTTCATCTCAGTATGTAACGATATAACAAGAAGAAGTGGTCAGCAGATCATTGTCCAGATCTAACCTCATCACAACGAGTGAGAAATTATCATCATCTTTATGTATCATGCCGATAAACATGGGAGGTCGTGTTTCGCCATCTCACACGATCACCAGAGTCTCTGCCTTATCTTTGTTCCTTTCCCCCAAGTCTTGCCAATTGCCAATAAGTTTTCTAGTTTATTTCTTCTCGTAACGTGTGATATATCTGTCAAGATTATACCTAGTTTTTATGGCATCTAATCCAGTGACACAGTGAGTCACTTTCGCTAGATACATGAACACTTAACTGTAAGCTAACGCTGATTATCAAGACAGATTACCTTGCAAGATACGCTGTCACACCACGGGGAGGTGTGACTACACGAATTCACCTGGGGTTTATATTGTTGCGTGAAGCTGGATTTTAAGAGAATTCAAAGTGCAACAAAGGCGAAATACTGGGAAGTTAGACACAATTATGCCTGCAGCCACACCCTTCCCCATACAAATAAAGAAACTGAAAGCTTCTCTGAAAGAAAGGCAGGGAGGAATTCTGATGAATAAAAGCTGCTAGTTGATCGTTCTAGATACTTATATTATTCTACTACTTTGGAGTGCCCTTCACTGTTGTATCCGCAACCTATTTTTATTTTCATTAGGCGAGCTTATCTATTTCTATGTATGTTACAGGCTGTTTCATGGGGTAACAGATTGTCGCGCTTGTTTTTGTATGTTTAAGAATATTTCCATGGGGTAACAGATAGTCGTGCTTATCTTTGTATGTTACAGAATGTTTTCATGGTAACAGATAGATACGTTTATCTTTGTATGTTACTGAATAATTCCATTGGGTAACAAATAGTCGTGCTTATTTGTGTATGTTACAGAATGTTTTTTAAGGGGTGGCAGATATTAGAGTTATCTTTGTATGCTAGAGACTGTTTTCATGGGGAAACAGATAGTTGCACTTATCTATGTATGTTAGAGGTTGTTTCCATCGGGGAATATAGTTTAGTTGAGTCAAGAACCGACATCACTCGATGCATTCCCATCAGTCATCATCTTGAACAGCCAGCAAAGAGTTCCATACCTAATGGTGCCTGTTGCAATCTGATTATATGTCCGTCTTGCTTTACCTCTGAATTACGACAGTCGACCAGACCGTCTGACCACCCCATACTGTTACACTCTCTCTAGACCACGATAGTTCATCTGTTCTTCTGCATTAATCATATTCTGACAGAGGACCTTCACACGTCTGTCTTATCATGCATAAAAAAAACAACTCATATGCATGAAATTTATATTGCAAAGTAAAATAATATTTTCAGTTATTTATTATACGCTCTAAAATTACTGACAGGAATGAAGATGGATAGCGAAATATGAATGTAACAATTATACGAAAGACATGATGATAAAGTCCACACTATGTGAAATACCTAAAGTATAAGTTAGGAAAACATAAAAATCCATTGTACATAATATGTGTGGAGATCAGTATTGCCAACTGGATGAAAATGATTGTTCTTGGACTTTCCGTGTGGTTGGTGATGCTGAAGTAGCGGGTTCAGCCCCTACACCGGTCAGTTGGACTGAAATGTTGACTTCTCGCCCTTGACTTGGGTATCTAAATTACAAGCACCTCAGAAGTCGGATTGGGTTTATTTGATGCCCAGGGACACCGGTATTGGGGACAGCCAATCTGCACGTAAAAATTAGTAGAACGGAGAAAAAAAAATAATGAAACGGGTGTCGTTGCTGGGAGTTCGTTCTCTAAACGACTCTTCAGGCCGGCCGCTCTGCTGTATACAAACTGAGCCATATTGGGTTGAACCCGGGGACATGCAGTAGATCCTTTTGCCTTGAACTCTGTAACTATAGATCCCAGTTATAACCTACACTGGTTGAGTCGGATGTTGTTGGTTAACATACAACACAGTACGATACGAGGACAATGTCAGAAAGAAAGTTATAACTGCAAGCCTGTAGTATCCAAAGGTGTTTTTCAGTGGCAGCATAATTCGGATTTGAGATTAATTTAGGTAACAGAGTGTTATATGTAAGATAGCACAAGGTAGGACTGTTTAGCACGGTATGGTTGAGAACCTATGCCCTAGTGGGCGGATAACGACCAGAAGAATAAAGAACAGACTGCTCTCTCTCTCTCTCTCTCTCTCTCTCTCTCTCTCTCTCTCACTCTCACTCTCTCTCTCTCTCTCTCTCTCTCTCTCTCTCTCTCTCTCTCTATATATATATATATATATATATATATATATATATATATATATATATATAGCAAAATCCAAGGTATACGTTTTAGAAGACTATGACCCTAAGGCGATTAAATAACTGAAAGTAATTTCCATCTCTCTTTTATGGTTGATATCTAAATAAGTTTGTGTCATGTCCCTCTTCTTGTTCATAACCTATATAGACAGTATATGTAAAGGAAACAGCCAAAAAGACACCGTAACAACACCGCATGACGAAAAGAACACAGAAAAAGAACCAACGTCGAATTACGCCATTAAGGAACTCCTATTTGTGGACGATCAAGCACTAATAGCCAAATCAGAAGCAAAATTACAAGACCACATTAATAGCATAAAAGAAGTGTGTAAGTGTGAAAATTAGCATAAGTAAAACAGAGGTAATGACTATAATCAAAGAAGAAAAACAAACAAGATCCATCTATAAGAACACCCTCTGAAACAAGTAAAGAGCTTCAAGTACCTAAGAAGTATAATATTATCAAATGGCAAATCAGAACTATAATATTATCAAATGACAAATCAGAACACGAGCCCGAATATAGATGCAATAAGGCCAACCAACTCATTGGACAAATGGCACTAATACTATAGAATAAACACGTATCAATAGATACTTTAAAAAAAAAAAAAACACACTGCAAAACAATCTTCCTACCAACACTATGCTACAATGTCAAACATGGACAATGACACAAAAGGAGAAAAGAAATATTACAACAACGGACATGAGATTCCTGAGAAGAATACTCAGTGTATCAAGAAGAGAGAAAATCAGAAATGAATAAATCAGGACTAAAGTGGTTGTTAAAACAGGGCTAGATTTTATTAGAAGACAGCAAGTTAAATTCTTTGACCATGCAACTAGTCTACCAACTTACAGTACACCACAACAAGCAATGATGTTCCGACTAAACGGAACCAGAAGAAGAGATGACCATGTAAACGCTGTACGGGAGGTGGGGGTGGGGGTGGGAGGGGGGGGGGTCAGAGTCCATGGGAATCTCGATACATGAAGCCCATAAACGGGCACTCTCCGTTGTTTATGCGTAACCTCGACACCGCAAGGTACTAAAGGAACATGATGAGATGAGATGATAAGATGATCTAAATGAGAATATCTTTGCACATGATAGTTGTCCATAAGTGCTCTGTCTTTCTGAACATATTTAAGAGTGTATGGGTGTTGATCGATACAATCATCATCAAGTGCCCTGTCAGCTGGCGTAGGCGTTTATGGCTTTTCACAGATATCGGACTTTGGTGTTCTGGATCAACTCTGCTGATGGTATTCCTCCATGCCACTGTTTCAATCCATCCAGCATCATTTCTCTTGGTCTACCTGTGCCTCTCTTCCCCTCGATCTTTCTAGTTGTCACCATGTTCTCCAATGCCTCTCTTCTCATCACATGACCGAATAAAGATGTTTGTCTCTTTCTTATTGCTATATATAATGCTCTAGTTTCATTAGCCTGTCTCAGGCTGTCGTTGTTAGTTACTCTGGAATTCGCAACATTCGTCTCAGGAACCACATCTCTGTTGCTTCTAATCTATATATATATATATATAAAAGAGAATATTTGTGTCTTTGTGTGTCCTTTATGCGCTCCTGAACGATCCATCCGATTGAGATGAAATTTTCTACAGATGTTCTTCTCCTTCCCGCGCAGCCAACTTGCATAGTTATTTAGTTTACAAACAGTTATTTACGTATTAAATCAATATTAAAAGGAAAGACGTCTAATAAAGGGGACTTAACAACAAAAGTTATATCAAGGGACATTACTTTTAGTAACATTGCTATTATTATGTAATTTAAATAATTGTTGTATATTTCTTAAAGTTTTACAAAATGTTTAAAGAAGTTATCTACAGGCATATGCGTTTTTAAAAAAAAGGTGATAAACACTTTAAGGCATATTCAAAGTCTTCGTAAAAATAATGGCTCTATTTTAGATACGTAAAAATTTTCGAACCCATTTTTCCCGCATCGAGAATGGGAAAGGGCTGAACATATACTATGTGCACCACAGTGGTATCTGGTATAAACAAAGTGATAAAAACTTTAAGGCATCTTTAAAGTTTTCGTAAAAATAATGGATCTATTTTAGATACGTAAACATTTTCTAACTCTGAACAATATCATCGAAGTTACAATTTTAAGTGTGAAATTTAAAGTAGAAGATGTACTGTTGCCTCACATCCCAATGATTCCAACAGATATTCCATTCGAATTCAAACGTCTGCAGTTTCCGGACAGACAGACAGACAGACAGACAGACAGACGGACGGACGGACGGACGGACGGACGGACGGACGGACGGACAGACAGACAGACAGACAGACAGACAGACAGACAGACAGACAGACAGACAGACAGACAGACAGACAGACAGACAGACAGACAGACAGACAGACAGATAGATAGATAGATAGATAGATAGATAGATAGATAGATAGATAGATAGATAGATAGATAGATAGATAGATAGATAGATAGATAGATAGATAGATAGATAGATAGATAGATAGATAGATAGATAGATAGATAGATAGATAGATAGATAGATAGATAGATAGATAGATAGATAGATAGATAGATAGATAGATAGATAGATAGATAGATAGATAGATAGATAGATAGATAGATAGATAGATAGATAGATAGATAGATAGATAGATAGATAGATAGATAGATAGATAGATAGATAGATAGATAGATAGATAGATAGATAGATAGATAGATAGATAGATAGATAGATAGATAGATAGATAGATAGATAGATAGATAGATAGATAGATAGATAGATAGATAGATAGATAGATAGATAGATAGATAGATAGATAGATAGATAGATAGATAGATAGATCCCCGCCAGGGCCTGGGCGAAGCCGGGCCGGGTCAGCTAGTTTCTTTCTAATTCGTTCATTTCCACGATTCACTGCCATACAACAAAACTGGTTCTACATAGCATTTCAGCACTCTCTTTCTTACATGTATGGACAGATTATGTGAAAGACCTGTATAATGATAACAGAGAGGAACAGTATGCTATTAGATTTAATAATGAAGGACCAGCAATTTTAAAGATGGAGGTTCAAAATGTTCTTAAGCATATGAAAGCTGGCAAGGCCCCCGGTGCAGATAACATCACAACAGAAATGATTAAAGCTTTAGAAGAATTTGGACTAGAGCAAGTCACTAGACTGCTGAACACATTATATGATACTGGAGATATACCTTCTGAATTATGTAATTCTGTATTTATTGCAATCCCAAAGAAATCAGGAACCTTAGAATGTGATCAACATAGAACAATTAGTATAATGAGTCACATCACAAAGATTTTGTTACGAATTATCATGCAAAGAGTGAGGAAGAAAATACAACCTGAAATAGGGGAAGAACAATGTGGTTTTGTAGAAGGAAAGGGTACAGTAAATGCTGTGTATATGCTGCGAACAGTTATTGAACGTGCTTTAGAAGTAAACAAGGATATACATCTTTGCTTTATTGACTACACAAAGGCTTTTGATAGAGTAAGACATGTCAACATTGTGGATATGCTGGCAGATCTACAAATTGATGGGAAAGACATTAGACTTATAAAAAACATATATTGGAAACAACAAGCTGCCATAAGAATTGATAATGAAGTAGGACAATACCAACCTATTAAGAGAGGTGTTAGGCAGGGATGTGTAATGTCTCCAGATCTTTTTTCCTTATACAGTGAAAATATTTTCAGAAATGTAGAAGACCTAAATGGAATCAGCATTGGAGGACGAAACACAAATAACATTAGATATGCAGATGATACAGTATTGATTGCAGACAATGCACAGGATCTGCAACAATTAGTAGACGCTGTGGTTGTACACAGTGAGCAGCTGGGGTTGGAATTAAATTGTAGGAAGACACAGGTTATGGTCGTCACTAGGAAGAACGAAGTACCACAATGTAATATACAAGTAAATGGGAATATTCTTCAGCAAGTGAATCGGTTCAATTATCTCGGAACAGTCATAACCTCTGATGGCAGATGCCTTGAAGAGATTAGAACAAGAATCGCCATTGCGAAGGTAGCCTTTAGCAAGATGAAAAACATTCTGACCAATAAAATGATGTCAATTGAAACGAGAAAAAGAGTGTTGAGGGGATACATAGAGCCTGTTCTTTTGTATGGATGTGAAACTTGGACAATGTGCAGTCAAGCTGAAAAACATCTGATGGCTGCAGAAATGTGGTTTCTGAGGAAAATGCAAAGAATACCATGGACAGATAGAAAAACCAATGACCAAGTACTACAAGAGACAAATGAAAATCGTAGACTGATTAGAGAAATTAGACGTAGACAGTCAAAATTTTTTGGACATGTTATGAGAAGAAATGGACTGGAGAACTTGGTGACAGCTGGCAAGATCGAGGGGAACAGACCAAGAGGAAGACCGAGAGGAAAATACCTGGATGGCTTGGCCACATGGCATGGACGAGACAGGAACACTGAGCTGATCCACGACTCTGGTGATCGAGTGAAATGGCGAATCATGACCGCCCACGCTTTCCGGCATGGCACATGATTGATTGATTGATTTCTTACATTCAGTGACAGTGACTTATTGCATAAGATACTCTTCATTTTCTGAATTGCGGCTTTTGCTGCCCTATTCTGCTCTTAATCTCTGTTGTACATCTTCTATCTGATGTTATAAATGCCCCTTCTTCTTCTTCTTCTTCAGCGTTCCGAGCCATTGAGGTTCTTTGCTGCAAATACAATCCGTCTCCATTCGTCTCTCTGGTGGACATAGTCCGATATCGAGGCTCATGTATTTGTTTCGTAACAAAGAAAGGTTTTTACAAAGGTGGGGATGTTAACCCCACGCTTCAACCCCCAACCTGGAGGACCAGGGTGTTTCTCTTTGTCTGTTCTCTACCCTTTGACCTGTCCGGCTTGGGAGGCCCTGCTGGTAGCTACGCTACCGCCGGCATAGCTCTCAGGGTCATTGAGAAACTCAAGCTCCCCCACCACGACAAGGTGGAAACACCATCGGGGGAGATAAATGCCCCTAGGTATTTAAAATTATCCACTTGGTTAATAATTTTCCCTTCTATTTCTATTTCACATTTTGGTGTCACCAATTTCTTTGATATCACCATTGTTACTGTTTTCTTGATATTCAAGGAGAGTCCTTTCCTTGTACTCTTTGTTACTACAAAATCCAGCAATTGTTGTAGATCTGTTGCCACCAATACTGTGTCATCTGATTAGAGTATATTATTTATATTATAACCTCCAACTAGTATTCCTGGCGTCTCTTTGATCTCTCTCATTATTAGTTCGCTATATTGGGAGAAGAGATATGGTGACAAGACACACCCCTGTCGTACTCCTAGCTTTATCTGTTCGCAACTACCCTCTTTTTTTCCTGTTTTGATTGCTGTTACTTGGTTCCAGGAAATATTCTTTATTATTCTTAAATCTTTCTCATCAATGTTGATATCTTCCAACATTTTAATCAGTTCATCATTCATTCATTATGTGCCATGCCGATAAGCGTGTTCGGTCATGTTCTGCCATCTCACTCGATCACCAGAGTCGTGGATCAGCTCCGTGTTTCTGTCTCGACCATGTCACGTGGCCAAGCCATCCAGGTATTTAATACTTGGTATTTCCCTTGGTCTGTTCCCTTCGATCTTGCCAGTTGTCACCAAGTTCTCCAATTCATTTCTTCTCATAACATGCCCAAAAATGTTGACTGTCTACATCTAATGTCTCTAATCAGTTTACGATCTTCATTTGTTTCTTGAAGGACTTGTTCATTGGTTTTTCTATCTGTCAATGATATTCTTTCTATTTTCCTCAGATACCACATTTTCACAGCCATCATATGTTTTTCAGCTTGTCTGCTCATTGTCCACGCCTCACACCCATATAAAAGTACAGGTTCTATGTAGCACTTCAACACTCTTTTTCTCGATTCAATTGATATCTTTTTATTGGTCAGTATGTTTTTCATCTTGCAAAAGGCTACCTTCGCTATGGCAATTCTTGTTCTAATCTCTTCAAGGCATCTCCCATAAGATGTTATGACTATTCCGAGATAGTCGTACCGATTCACTTGTTTAAGAGTATGCCTATTTACTTGTATATTACATTGTGGTATTCCTTCCTTCCTAGTGACAATCATAATCTGTGTCTTCTTACAATTCAATTCTAACCCCAGTTGTTCACTGTGTGCATCAACCGCATCTACTAAGTGTTGCAGGTCCTGTTCATTGTCTGCAATCAAGACTGTATCATCTGCGTATCCAATGTTATTGATGTATCTTCCCCCAATGTTGATTCCTTCAATATCTTCTATATTTCTGAAAATATGTTTACTGTACAGGGAAAAAAGATCTGGAGACATTATACATCCCTGTCACACACTTCTCTTAATAGGCTGATATTGACCTACTTCATTATCAATTCTTATGACAGCTTGTTTTTTCCAATATATGTTGTTTACAAGTCTAAGGTCTTTTCCATCAATTTGTAGATCTTCAAGCATCCTTATCATGTTGACATGTCTCACTTTATCGAAAGCCTTTGTGTAGTCAATAAAACAGAGGTGTAGATCTTTGTTTACTTCTATAGAACCTTCAATTACTGTTCTCAGTATGTACACAGCATTTACTGTACCCTTGCCTTCTACAAACCCACATTGTTCTTCTCCTATTTCAGGTTGTATTTTCTTTCTAACTCTTTGCATGATAATTCTTAGCAAAATCTTCGTGATGTGACTTATTATAGTAATTGTTCGATGTTGATCACATTCCAAGGCTCCTGATTTCTTTGAGATTGCAATAAATACAGAATTACATAATTTATGAGGTATATCTCCAGTATATGTTTTTTGGACATGTTATGAGAAGAAATGGACTGGAGAACTTGGTGACAGCTGGCAAGATCGAGGGGAACAGACCAAGAGGAAGACCGAGAGGAAAATACCTGGATGGCTTGGCCACATGGCATGGACGAGACAGGAACACTGAGCTGATCCACGACTCTGGTGATCGAGTGAAATGGCGAATCATGACCGTGTCGTGTGACAACACTGGCCCGGATCTCAGTGGTTGTCATGACCTTTGGGTTCTTACTTCTGCCTACTATTACCTTGTTGACCCCGGGACGGTGCCCGGACGCTGACTTATTTTCCTATCACTATAGACAAACAGATCACCACCTGAGGACAAGAGAACACTTTTCAGATAAGTATATTCCGGCATGGCACATGATTGATTGATCTCCAGTATCATACATGGTATTCGGTAGTCCGGTAACTTTATCTATTCCGTATTCTTCTAAAGCATTAATCATTTCTGTAGTGTCTGAACCGGGGGTCTTGCCAGATTTCATATGGTTAAGAGCATTCTGAACCTCCATCTTCAAAATTCTTGGTCCTTCATTATTATTTTGAATATCATACTGTTCTTCTCTGTTATCATCATAAAGGTTTTTCACATAATCTGACCATACATGTAAAATCTGATCTTTTTCTATTATGATTTGTCCATCTTTTGTCTTCAGGGAGCCTGCTGATGTATGTGTTCTTTGATTAGTAAGCTCCTGAATTCTTTTGTGCATTAGTTTGGTATTTGTACTGTTGTGTTGTGTTTCAATTTCTATGCAATTTTTCTCGAGCTATGCTTCTTTGCCTCCTTACATAATGTTCTGACTTTTCTATGAATTTCTTTATATTTGGCAGGATTATTCTTGTTCTGTCTTCTTGTTTCCATTAGCTGTAAAATGTCTTCAGTCATCCATGTCTTATGACCCACTTTATTTAATTTTGGAATAGTTTTTTTCTTCTGCAACTAAACTGATAGAATTCTTCAACATTTCCCATTGATCATCCACATCTTGAAATAGGATCTCTAGATCAGACAATCTATCGAATTTGTTCTTTACTTCTATGTAAAAATAATTTTTATTTCTTTGTCAGTTTTCAATTTGCACAAATCATATTTAGTGTTTCTGGTTGAATACTTGACTTTCTTTAACTTTACCCTCAGTCTGCGTATAATTAATCTGTGATCACTATAACAGTCTGCATTGGGAACTGTTTTTACGACTGTTAGAGCATTTCAAAACCTTCTGCTAATCAGGATGTAATCTATCTGGTTATTAATCCTGCTGTCTGGACTCTTCCATGTCCATAATCTTCTAGGATGTTGTTTAAATCAGATGTTTCCTAAACCCATTTCTTGTTCTTTTGCTCATTCTACAAGTCTGTATCCTCGTTCCTTGCGCTCTCCCAAACCATGGTTGCCAACACTGCATCCATCGCCTTGATTTCCCACTTTTGCGTTGAAATCATCCATTATAATATTTATTTCTGATATTTTACATTTCTTCAAAGCAAGCTCCATTTCATTATAAAATTCATCTATACTTTCTTCACTGCATTCACTTGTTGGAGCATATATTTGAATGACATTTATTGTAAGAGATCTTCCGTTTGATTTTACTAATAAGACTCTGTCTGACACAGCCCAATAACCTTTAATACAATTTGATGTTTGCCGTTCCAGCATAATGGCTACACCTCTTTGCCGTTCTTCTCCTCTAGAATAAATAATCTTACAATCCTCTCTTGCCTTGATCCCTGCTCCTCTCCATCTGGTTTCACACATTCCTAATATATTAATATTCTCTCTTCCTATCTCTTGTTTGATGTTATCCAATTTTCTATCTGCATTCATTGTTCTGACATTCCAGGTTCCTACCTTCAATGATAATAATCTTTTGCACCTAGTAGCCTGCTGACGGTCTGGAGTCTCCTGGTGCACATGACTATCCCTTCCGGGCGAGGCTGCTCCTATGGTGCACTCATTACGCCGTTTCTCTGAATGTCGATAATATCGCAAAACATAATGTTCTTGGCATCTGTGAAGAAGGTAGTTTGCCATTGCTTTCCTTCTTAGCAGTGACCATACTGGTCAATGACCGTACCATTGTCTTCTCAAAAAAGAGATCCTCTGCCTACCGTCGTGAAGGTGGAGACCATAACCCACAACTATCTGTCGGCTGCTCTTCAACCTCATAATCAGTTCGTCATGTTTTACTTTATCAAATGCCATAGTATAATCCATGAAGTACAAATATATGTCTTTCTGTTTCTCTATTGACCTTTCTATTAGTGTCCGTAATTGATTGATACAACAGGGAGTTGATATTGAATGCGTGGTTGTATTAGCAATGTTCACGCCAGTATTTCGGTTTGTGGATCAAATGTTGTTGTATTTGAGAGCTCGCGGAGGTCCACACAACTTTGTGCGATTGTTTGCCTGTGGGTAAATGATCAGTATATGTTCGTCTGTCTATCCTGCATGTCCACATTTATCCACATGCGTCACAGTGCCAATTTCATTTTGTGTTCGCGACTTTTCAGTCTGCTATGTGCAGTTCAGTCTGTTGTGTACGATTCATGGGCGGTCCATATGCAGGGGATGCAGAGCCAGCAAGTTTATCAGTTCGTTCATTTCCCTCATGTCCCAGAACGAAAACGAAGTTGACTCCACGTACAAGAGACCTCCGCAGTGATTCAGTCCACTGCATACGTACAGAATCCCCCTGAATCTTTCGGATCATGCTCATTGAATCACCCAGTACACGAACGTTGGTATAGTTCTGTGACTCCAGCCATACTTAAATTAATAGTTGTAGACAGAGAGACAGATCTCAACAACAATGTTGACTTGGATGATTGTGTTGGTGAGACATCGCCACACGGTAGAACCAAAAACAGGCAAAACATGCTTCATTTACTAAATGACTGGTACCTTGCCATCTTGACAGATGATAGTTTTGTTGTATTATGCTTCCAACAAAGGCATAATAACTACAGTCCAAAGCAGAAAGCCTGGGCTGAATTGCAAAGAACATGAGTTTCCCGTGTAGCATGATCTTTCTCACGGCCTGCCTAGTATTTTTTAGAGGAAAGGTAACACCAATACATATGGAACAAGACCCGCTGCGGAAACTGACAGATCAGCAAAGCAATACTCTAATTGTCCTCCTGTCGGAACTTCGATCCTAGACCAGTTGCCGAACAAGGATAAGGGTGTGGTCTGTCCTGCCATGACATTTAGTCTTTAGGTTGCATTTCCTCGCACCAGGATAAGCTTGTATCCTCCAAATTGTGCTCCTCCACCCGAAACCGTTGGCACAATGTTGGTTCATTAAATGAAAAAGTATTAAATCAATGTATGCCAACATTCCAGAATCCGAAAGTTGATTTCATCAATAATGATGTGATCATAACAACAGCTTTGTCAAACATTTAATTTATTGTAAGAGTTTCAAAGTGGGAATTATAAACATGGGATGACATAACCCAGTTGTCTTATACATAATAAATTATCCAGTTCCGTGTGAATCGAAGATGAAAAAAAAATGTTGATAGAAATAATGTTATAAATATTATAACTAAGTAAAATTATTAAAGATGCCTCGATGAAACACCTGTTCAGGACGTATTCTATTGGACAGAAACTTATGTGGGATGACACTCATTTTAAACTACAGTATACAAGCGCGCGCGCATACACACACACACACACACACACACACACATACACACCTAGTGATAAAACAACCACAATTGTCATACAGGTGATTTGCGGACACAGCTGGCTTGAAAATAGTTGAGACTTAAACCCGACAAGAAGACTCGTGGAGCAATACTTCAACTGTAAAACGTGACTATAGAACATAAACGACATTAATCTGATAAGTCAGTCAATTCTCGTCATTGACTCAAAGATGTAAATTACAAATACCTCAGAAGTTGGAGCGAGTTCATCTGATAGCGATGGGAACTGGTAATAGGGACAGCCAATTCACACGAAAACATCAGCACGAGACTTGGTAAAACGTGCATGGACTGCGCTTGAGTTCAAAGCGAGAGAACTAAAAAAAAGTACCTCTTGACTTCATACGTGCATTGTTTTTTTTTTTGTTTTTTTTTGGTTTAAAAAAATAATAAAATTGACAACCAGCTTTTCAATTGGTGTAATATGGAGAAATTCTTAGTCAGATATGATTGAACTACCGTATGACAGTAGACGGCACTACCTGCTTTCTGTCAGCGCCGAACGTTGGGCGGCGCTTACCAAACCCGACACCCCATATTGTGCCAACGGCTTCAGGTGGAAAAGCGCAATTGGGAGGGTACAAGCCTAACCCTGGTGCGAAGAAATGCAACCTAAAGACAAAATGTCATGGCAGGGCAGACCAGGCCCTAAGCCTTGGTTGGCGGCTGGTCTAGGGTAGAAGCTCCGACAGGCTGACAGCTAGAGCATTGCTTTGCTGATTTTGCAGCTTCTGCAGCTTGTCTTGGTCCAGATGTACAGGTGTTACCTTTCCTCTGGAGTGAACTAAGCAGGCCGAGAGAGAGATCATGCTGCATGGGCAACACAAGGTCTCTATATTTTAGACCAGGCTTTGTGCTATTGAGAAGCAATAATTCCATCCCTGGTCTTAACCGGTCTCGGAATCAAAGCGAGAGGCAACTGTTACGGGTTATAAGTCCCTGTCAATTGGCGTAGACATGGGGCGCCACGCGTTGCCTCTGAAGGTGGGAGACACCTATAGGTGTCACTGATTAGCTACCGTCCGCCTCAAGCTGGGCAGCTCCCGGCCACTTCGGTGCTGATCCGCCACAGCCTGCCTGCTTCAGTGGGTGTTTGGGGCTAGGACAAAATGTGATTCGCAGGCTGTAAAACCAATGCACCAGGTACTAATAAAAAGACAAATAGAAACCTCAAGCTACGGCGTCCAACCTGGAACGTAAGAACTATGTGTCCAGGATTTTTTCACTGACTTGACAAATATTGACGATGTGAGAAAAACGGCTGGGATTGATGCCGAACTCAATCGTCTTGATTAATATTGCTGGCCTGCAGGAGACTCGCCTCGCTGAGGAAGGGTCACTCAGGGAAAACAATTACACCTTTATGGAAGGGTAGAGGACAGGCAGAAAAAATGGCAACATGGTGTGGGTTTTGCAGTGAAGAATTCGCTACTGAGAATGATTGATATTCCAGCTGGAGGTAATGAAAGACTATTATTCCTTCGCTTGGGACTCTTGTGGTTTTTCCACCATTATCGCTGCATATGCACCGACACTATCTTCCTCTGATGATGTGAAGGATACGTTCTACGAGGATCTAGACTCTGTGATCAAGGCAGTTCCAAAATCCGATTGAATGTATACGTTCGGTGATTTCAGTGCTCGTGTGGACAAGGACTCGAGTTCATGGCCAGTGTGCCTTTGAAAATATAACATCGGTCGCATGAATGGAAATTGGCAAAGGCTGCTGGAGCATTGCACCAGAAATGACCTATGTATTACAAACTCCTTTTTTAAAACAAAAGAGCTGCATAAGGTCACATGGAAACATCCAAGATCCGGCAATTGGCATTAGCTGGACTTCATTATCACACGGAGAAAACATCTGAACCATACATCATTAACTCGAAGTTACCACAGTGCTGACTGTGATACGGATCATTCTTTGGTTGTTGCAAGGGTTAGACTGAGACCAAAGAGAATCTACACAGCTAAACACAAATATAGCCCCAGGATTAATATTATTAACACTCACGATCCTGGAAAGTACTTTGAGTTCAACAGCAACTTGAAGACGGTTTCACTGATACATCAGAAAATTGTACAGTAAGAGGAGTAAACTTAAGGAAACTATGTATACAACAGCTGTAGAGGTTTACGGCACTGTGGATCATAAGAGGCAGGACTGGTTTGCGGCAAACAGCCAGATAATGCAGCCCTTGATTGATAAAAGGAAGACAGCTCTCTTAAGAAACAAGGAAAGAACAACGCGTAACACTCTGAGTGAGCTGAAAAAAGCTAGGAAGGATGTACCAGGCATTGTGCGAATGACAATTGGATCAAGTTATGTGAATCCATTCAAATCGCAAGTGATAAGGGACAAATCAGTAGCATGTATGAAGGGATAAAGAAAACCTGTGGTCCAATGATCAAAAGAAGTGCACCACTGAAAACCTTGACTGGAGAAATCATCACTAATAAGAAACAGCAGATGGATAGATGGGTAGAGCACTATTTAGAACTTTACTCAAGTGAGACCAAGCTAGCGGATGATGCCCTCAACACCATAGAGGCCCTGCTAACTCTTGACCACCTGGACACACTTAACAGAAGTTAAGTGTGCTATAAATGAATTTGCATTTGGCAAGGCTCCGGGTAAGGATCGGATTCCAATAGAGGTAATCAGGAGTGGGCAAGACACATTTACACTACAGATCCACATACTAATAGAGCAATGCTGGCGATGAGGACAAGTCCCACAGGATTTCAAAGATTCAAGCATCATAACGCTGCATAAGAACAAGGGCGATCGGAGCAACTGTAACAACTATAGGGGTATCTAACTTCTGTGTATTGTTGGGAAAGTATTTGCCAGAATTGTTCTGCGCAGACGTCAAGCCCTAGGAGATCAAATCTACCCCGAATCAAGTGCAGCTTCCGACAGAACCGGTCTACCATTGATATGATATTCTCATTGCGACAAATGCAAGAAAAATGCCGTGAACAGAATCAACCACTGTTTATTGCCTTCATCGACTTCACAAAGGCATTTGATTTGGTCAGTCGTGAGTGTCTGCTCAATGCACTGAAGAAAATTCGCTGCCCACCAACTCTTCTGTCCATTGTGGAATTGTTCCACACAGGCATGAAGGGTATAATCAAGTTTGATAGTGCAACTTTAGAAGAGTTTGAAATTAAGAGTGAAGTTAAGCAAGGTTGTGTTCTATCCCCCACCCTCTTTGGGATATACTTTTCACTTCTACTGAGATATGCCTTTCGTGATCAGGATGCCGGTATATACATTCATTCACGCT
>OY992876.1:116131820-116441820 GCA_963921405.1 Cepaea hortensis
CCTCATGTTGGACTGGAAGTGTATGGTTCCATCGCCTTGCTACTGAGTTTAGTGCGTGGCGCGACACTGTGAGCTGTGAATTTTGTTTGAAATGCTTTTACATCTGTACGCGGTTGTTTGGAGCGTGAACAGCATGTTCGAAATAATGGTGGTCGGCTTTGTCGCAGAACTGACTGGTTTTGCTTTATGCAGTAATGTGTGGCTGCTGGCTTTCTAGTGACTGCCGCTTCCATCTACGATGAACTGTATTTTTCGTGAAGGACTTTTGAGTTGACATTCTGCCGACGGCATTATGTACAGTGTACCTGTGCGGGCTGTTGGTTTGTCGAGACCCCTGTCTGTTCCAATTTTCACATCAGGCAAGGGGGAGCATTTGGTGTGATAATCACCGGCACAGGAACGGAGCATAATGGGGACGACCCGTTGCTGTTAAGTTGGAATCGTGACTAACTAACTAGTTGCTGATTATGTCGCCCCACTAGGTCGCCGCTGTGTGGGACTTCACAACCGTCAACCAGATTCTCCAGATTGTTGACGTCTGCAGCTAGGCATTGCAATTTGTTTCTTTCTCATGGCACCTGGCGAACTACGACGGGAGAAACCCAGCTTCTTTCCCTCTGCCGATGTGTCTCTAAGGCAGCGCAACTTGTTAAAATGGATACAAGCGCTCGCTCTTAAACTTCAGATGTGGTGATGCCGATTCAGCGGGTTCAAGACCTACACCAGTCAGTTGGACTAAAGTGTTGACTTGTCGTCCTTGACCTGGGGATGTAAATTACACGTACCTCAGAAGTCGGCGAGGGATATTGGTAATAGGGAAAGCTAATCCACACCCAAAAATCCTTCCAGTGCACTAGAAGTATTAGGGACGTTCATTTGAAGCCCATTCCAATGTTTTTATTACAAAAACATGAAAGAAACATTAACAGGTGTGGTAGAATTAAACAAAGCATTCGTTTTGAATGAATTATGCATTATGGGTTGGTCAGAAGAAGTCGCCGTAGGCATTCAGGCAAGCACCCCATTGCTTAGGTAGGCGGCGAATCCCTTCCGCAAAAAAACAAAAAAGATTGTGGTTGCTCACTGAACCAAGTGTTTATCGCGTTAATTACGTCTGCATCTGTGTGGAATCGTTGCCCCTTGATAGCTTTTTTTTAGCGGTCCGAACACTTGAAATTCACATGGTGAAAAATCCGGACTATAGGCTGGATGTTGCAGAATATCCCACTTCTTCCTTGCTAATGCTTCCTGCACAATCTTTGTGACGTGCGGACGAGCATTATCGTGCAACACAATCACAGAAAAATATGAATAAAATTTGGTGGAACTGCGGTAAAGCTGTGAAAGTGTAAACAATATAAAATGACACAAAGTAGTGCAGCTTTACATAACAGAGTTAAGACACATACAGAACGTTGCGGCGATTAGCCTTCATCAGCAAACAAACACATTCACAAACACAACATACAGTCAAGGAGATCTCCTGTGACTACATCAGAAGGTGACGACAGGACGAGAAGAACAAAAGCATGGAATAATGGAAGCAATGAAGAGAAAATGAGAATTGAAAAAAATGTTAATTGAAAAGAATGTTAGTTGAAGAAAATGTTTAATTGAAAAAAAAAATGTTACTAGAGAAAACGTTCATACTCACCTCACCGTTCGGATCTGTAAGTGACTAAGAAAATCTCCGATGTATTCTGATACCCGGTGCTGGGTGTTACGGTTCAGTGAGCACATAGAAGGAAGGGGGCGGGGTAGGAGGACGGTAACTGGTCTGGTAAGGGTATCTGAGGAATCACAGTGGATGTACTAGTGAAGTATGAGGCGCGCAAGATTGAAGGTGGTACTAACCTAAACCCCATTGTGTTATTATAGGGGCGAGTCTTAAAGTCTGGGTGGACTAATATGCGTGAACGCGCATACATACATAGACACACCTCAACAGACAAAATGCTAGTGTATGTGGGCATGTGCAAAGTATATGTAAGAAGAGAGAGAGAGAGAGAGAGAGAGAGAGAGAGAGAGAGAGAGAGAGAGAGAGAGAGAGAGGGGAAAAGTGCTGTGATATACCACATGAGGTATGCGGAGTACGTGGTCTACACGTACGACGTTTCACTCATACTGTACCCTATGAAATAGTCAGTATGGTTGATTGTTATACAACATATTTAAGGATCTGCTCGCCCAGTGCTTGAGTTATTGGGGCTGTATAAGATCCAACCACTGGTAATACACGTGAAGTAGGTAGGCACATAGAAGCAAGATGTGTTTGGGGGGGGGGGGCGAGAGAGACAGAGACAGAGAGAGAGACAGAGAGAGAGAGACACAGAGAGAGAATGCGCGTTCACGCATATCAGTCCACCCAGACTTTAAGACTCGCCCCTATAATAACACAATGGGGTTTTGGTTAGTACCACCTTCAATCTTGCGCGCCTCATACTTCACTAGTACATCCACTGTGATTACTCAGATACCCTTACCAGACCAGTTACTGTCCTCCTACCCCGCCCCCTTCCTTCTATGTGCTCACTGAACCGTAACACCCAGCACCGGGTATCAGAATACATCGGAGATTTTCTTAGTTACTTACAGATCCGAACGGTGAGGTGAGTATGAACGTTTTCTCTATTAAAATTTTTTTTTCAATTAAACATTTTCTTCAACTAACATTCTTTTCAATTAATATATTTTTTTTTCAATTCTCATTTTCTCTTCATTGCTTCCATTTTTCCATGCTTTTGTTCTTCTCGTCCTGTCGTCACCTTCTAATGTAGTCACAGGAGATCTCCTTGACTGTATGTTGTGTTTGTGAATGTGTTTGTTTCTGATGAAGGCTAATCGCCGCAATGTTCTGTATGTGTCTTAACTGTGTTATGTAAAGCTGCACTACTTTGTGTCATTTTATATTGTTAACACAATCACACCGCGAGAAAGCATGCCGGGTCGTTTATTCTTGATGGCTTTTTGCAGCGTGTCTAGTGTTTGCAAGTAGTGGGTAGAGTTGATGTTGACACCAGGTTCTTTAAAGTCGGCCAACAATAGCCCTTCATGGTCAAAAAATGCGCTCAGCATAACCTTACCAGCGAAACATGTAACTTGATTTTTTTGGCTTTTGGTGATCCAGCATGCTTCCATTGCATGCTCTCTCTTTTGCTGCTCGGCTCAAAGTGGTGACACCATGATTCATCGCCTCCACTATGAGGAAGAGAAATGCATCGCCCTCCACTCTGTAATGCAGCAAGTGATTCAAATACCATCCCATGCGTTCCTCTTTTTGGTGGTCGGTCAACATCCGTGGTACCCACTGTGAACACACCTTCCGATATTGCAGTTTCTTACAAACGACCTTTTGAATTGTCCCAATTGACACATCAAATTCTTTCGCTAACGAACGTATGCTTCAACAACGGTTCATCTGTACTGCTGCATCAATTTTGGCGATGGTTTTTTCTGTTGCAACAATATGCGCTTGACCCGGCCGTCGAAGAACTGTCGTGAACTGACGTCCTTTCCGAAATATTCGTGCCCAGTCTGTCACTGTTGTCTTCGACACACGTTTGTTACCATACACTGCCTGTATTCTTCGATGAATGACCACTGGTCGACATCCTTCAAATGAAAGAAACTTAATCACCACTCTTTGAGCTTCTTTGGGCGGATTTTAGATCAACACAGCCATTTTCTCAACGGTCAGAAACAGAACCTATGCATCATGAGACGATATGCTCGTGCTCTTTTATTCAATGGTCAGTAGTTATCACATGACTATGACTGATCATATTCAACGTACGCAATTACGCGCGGATTTCAAATGAACGCCCATTATAGTAGCACATTTTTGGGCTATGCTTGAATTCAAAGCGAGCGAGCGAATGCAAAAAAAAAAATTTGAAATAATAATAATAATAATAATAATAATAATAATAATAATAATAATAATAATAATAATAATAATAATAATAATAATAATCCATCCATCCATCATGTGCCATGCCGGTAAGCGTGGGCGGTCATGTTCTGCCATCTCACTCGATCACCAGAGTCGTGGATCAGCTCCGTGTTTCTGTCTCGACCATGCCACAAGGCCAAGCCATCCAGGTACTTGCTTCTAGGTCTTCCCCTTGGTCTGTTCCCCTCGATCTTACCAGTTGTCACCAAATTCTCCAATCCATTTCTTCTCATAACATGCCCAAAAAATTTTGACTGTCTGCGTCTAATTTCTCTAATCAATTTACGATCTTCATTTGTTTCTTGGAGGACTTGTTCATTGGTCTTTCTGGCTGTCCATGGTATTCTTTGCATTTTCCTCAAACCACATCTCTACAGCCATCAGATGTTTTTCAGCCTGACTGCTCATTGTCCAAGCTTCACATCCATACAAAAGTACAGGTTCAATGTAGCATCTCAACACTCTTTTTCTCGTTTCAATTGACATCTTTTTATTGGTCAATATGTTTTTCATCTTGGTAAAGGCTACTTTTGCCATGGCGATTCTTGTTCTAATCTCTTCAAGGCATCTCCCATCAGATGTTATTACTGTTCCGAGATAATTGTACCTGCTCACTTGTTGAAGAATATTCCCATTTACTTGTATATTACATTGTGATATTTCGTCCTTCCTAGTGACGACCATAATCTGTGTCTTTTTACAATTTAATTCTAACCCCAGTTGTTCACTGTGTGTAACAATCGCATCTAGTAAATTTTGCAGGTCCTGTTCATTGTCTGCAATCAAGACTGTATCATCTGCATATCTAATGTTATTGATGCATCGTCCCCCAATGTTGATTCCTTCCATATCTTCAATATTTCTGAAAATACTTTCACTGTACAGGGAAAACAGATCTGGAGACATTACACATCCCTGTCTCACATGCCTTTTAATAGGCTGATATTGGCTTACTTCATTATCAACTCTTATGGCAGCTTGTTGTTTCCAATATATGTTTTTCACAAGTCTAAGATCTTTTCCATCAATTTGTAGATCTTCAAGCATCCTTATCATGTTGACATGTCTCACTTTATCAAAAGCCTTTGTGTAGTCAATAAAGCAAAGGTGTAGATCTTTGTTTACTTCTATAGAACGTTCGATTATGTTTCTCAGTATATACACAGCATTTACTGTACCCTTGCCTTCCACAAACCCACATTGTTCTTCTCCTATTTCAGGTTGTATTTTCCTCCTAACTCTTTCCATGATAATTCTTAGCAAAATCTTCTTGATGTGACTCATTATACTAATTGTTCGATGTTGATCACATTCCAAGGCTCCTGATTTCTTTGGGATTGCAATAAATACAGAATTACATAACTCCTGAGGTATATTTCCAGTATCATATATTGTATTAAGCAGACTGGTAACTTGATCTATTCCATATTCTTCTAAAGCATTAATCATTTCTGTTGTGACGCTGTCTGAACCGGGGGTCTTGCCAGATTTCATATGGTTAAGAGCATTCTGAACCTCCATCTTCAAAATTGCTGGTCCTTCATTATTATTTTGAACATCATACTGTTCGTCTCTGTTATCGTCATACAGGTTTTTCACGTAATCTGACCATTCATGTAATATCTGATCTTTTTCTATTGACTCTTCCATCTTTTGTCTTTAGGCAGCCTGCTGATGTACGTGTTCTTTGATTAGTAAGCTCCTGAATTCTTTTGTGCATTATTTTCGCATTGTTACTGTTGTGTTGTTTTTCAATTTCTCTGCAATTTTTCTCAAGCCATGTTTCTTTTGCCTCCTTACATAAGGTTCTCACTTTTCTGTGAATTTCTTCATATTTGGCAGGATTATTTTTGTTCTGTCTTCTTGTTTCCATTAGTTGTAAAATTTCTTCAGTCATCCATGTCTTACGGCCCACTTGTGAGTGTGAGAGTGAATGAATGAGCGGCAGGGTGAATGATTGAGCGGGACAGTGAATGAGTGAGAGTGAATGAGTGAGCGTGAGAGTGAATGAGTGAGAGTGAATGATTGAACGGGAGAGTGAATGAGTGAGCGGGAGAGTGAATGAGTGAGCTGGAGAGTGAATGAGTGAGCGGGAGAGTGAATGAGTGAGCGGGAGAGTGAATGAGTGAGCGGGAGAGACAGAATGAGTGTGCGTGAGAGTGAATGAATGAGCGGGAGAGTAAATGAGTGAGCGGG
Source organism: Cepaea hortensis (assembly GCA_963921405.1). NCBI lineage: Eukaryota > Metazoa > Mollusca > Gastropoda > Stylommatophora > Helicidae > Cepaea > Cepaea hortensis. Next base: position 116,137,969 of record OY992876.1, read on the forward strand.
AGAATGAATGAGTGAGCGGGAGAGTGAATGAGTGAGAGTGAATGATTGAGCGTGAGAGTGAATGAGTGAGCGGGAGAGTGAATGAGTGAGCGGGAGAGTGAATGAGTGAGCGTGAGAGCGAATGAGTGAGCGTGAGAGTGAATGAGTGAGCGTTAGAGTGAATGAGTGAGCGGGAGAGTGAATTAGTGAGAGTGAGAATGAATGAGAGAGAAAGAGAGAGAGTGTGTGTGTGTGTGTGAGCGTACGCATGCATGTGAATGTGTGTATATGAAAGAATACAGAGAGAGAGAGAGAGTGAGAGAGAGAGCTGAGCAGATGCATGTCATGTAACACGCATGTTATGTAACACGCGAATCCATATGTTTGTGTATTCTCATCTGTCATATTATAAGTTAAATACCATTTGATTTTATCATGTATAATCTAAACTTATGTTCATTACTGTAGTTTGAGTGAGAGAGTGAGTGAGTGTAAATGAGAGACAGAATGAGTGAGCGTGAGAGTGAATGAGTGAGCGTGAGAGTGAATGAGTGAGCGTGAGAGTGAATGAGTGAGCGTGAGAGTGAATGAGTGAGCGTGAGAGTGAATGAGTGAGCGTGAGAGTGAATGAGTGAGCGGGAGAGTGAATGAGTGAGCGGGAGAGTGAATGAGTGAGAGTGAATGAGTGAGCGGGAGAGTGAATGAGTGAGCGTGAGAGTGAATGAGTGAGCGTGAGGGTGAATGAGTGAGCGGGAGAGTGAATGAGTGAGCGTGAGAGCGAATGAGTGAGCTTGAGAGTGAATGAGTGAGAGTGTCTGTGTGTGGGAGTGAATGAGTGTGAGTGAATGAGTGAGAGTGAATGAGTGAGCGTGAGAGTGAATGAGTGAGCGGGAGAGTGAATGAGTGAGCGGGAGAGTGAATGAGTGAGCGGGAGAGTGAATGAGTGAGCGGGAGAGTGATTGAGTGAGCGTGAGAGTGAATGAGTGAGTGTGAGAAGGAATGAGTGAGCGTGAGAGTGAATGAGTGAGCGTGAGAGTGAATCAGTGAGCGGGAGAGTGAATGATTGAGCGTGAGAGTGAATGAGTGGGCGTTTGAGTAAATGAGTGAGAGTGAATGAGTGAGCGGCAGAGTGAATTAGTGAGCGGGACAGGAATGAGTGAGCGTGAGAGTGAATGAGTGAGAGTGAATGAGTGAGCGGGAGAGTGAATGATTGTGCGGGAGAGTGAATGAGTGAGCGGGAGAGTGAATGAGTGAGCGGGAGAGTGAATGAGTGAGCGGGAGAGACAAAATGAGTGAGCGTGAGAGTGAATGAGTGAGCGGGAGAGTGAATGAGTGAGCGGGAGAGTGAATGAGTGAGCGGGAGAGTGAATGAGTGAACGGGAGAGTGAATGAGTGAGCGGGAGAGTGAATGAGTGAGAGTGTGTGTGTGTGAGTGAATGAGTGAGAGTGAGAGTGAATGAGAGAGAGAGAGAGAGAGAGTGTGTGTGTGGTGTGTGTGTGTGTGTGTGTGTGTGTGTGTGTGGGACGCGCTGGCATCACTACTTTTACGTCACATACTTTTATGTACACATTTTTCTCCATGTTTAGCCTTGTTTATGTTTACAACATTCATTTCACAATGTTTATTTTTCTTCCTATGTAAATGTATAATGCTCTTGATGAACGAAAGACGAGTGATTGGAAGGGCCGAATGTAAGACGGGCCTGCGCGCCCAATTTGTGACCCTAATAAAGTTGATTTGATTTGATTTGATTTGATTTTTTCTTTACTTTTGGAATAGTTTTTTTCTACTGCGCAACTGATTGAATTCTTCATCGTTTCCCATTGATCATCTACATCTTGAAACAGGATCTCTAGATCAGACAATATATCAAATTTGTTCTTTACTTCTATGTTAAAATTTAATCACCATAATAATAATAATAATAATAATAATAATAATAATAATAATAATAATAATAATAATAATAATAATAATAAAGTAATTAATTAATATACATTAATTTAAAAAAAAAAAAGAAGTAAACATTACCCATTTGTTAACACCCTAAACTAAGCGTTAAACACGACTAAACAGTGCAGACATAAGAAACTCCTCTGGATATGAAACCATTATAGATTGGTCGTCGTATCTGAGAGCGGCAGTAGCATGCTGGCCAGACACTGGCCTGCAAGTCGACTGGTCGTGAGTTTAATCGGGACCGATTTTAAAGATTGACTTGGAATCTCGTGTCCACCCAGCTATAGTATGTCCCGAAAAGAATGCCTTCATTCACGATCAATTATTTTGAAAACTGTCTGTTGCATCGTTATGAAATTTTGCCAGCCGTCTTATATTTACCCCCACCCAAGGAATATGTCTTTGATAGGTCCAAAAACAACTTAAATCAGCGAAAGCGGCGACATTTCTTTGATGTTTTGCTGAAAAACTAATGAATTGGAAACAAATAGGTATATTAAACTCCTGCGAGAAAAAACGTACTAAACATCAACAACGTTGCACATACCTTACAAGGAGATCCACGTATCGCGAAATACAGGTGAAAATCCGAAATCAGAAGCACTCAATAAATATATAAAATGAATAATAAAATAAAATAAAATACACACGAACGCGTACAATACGACACACAGACGTTTCGATTCTCAGAATCTTTGTCAATGACAACACAGATAGCTAACAACGAAATACAGCAAACAACGAAAAAACACACACACGACCTATCACCGTGCCATGTGGGGCAGAAAAGGTGACTTGAAGACTTTCTCGCAGGAGTTTAATATACCTATTTGTTTCCCAATTCATATTGTTATATCCTGCTGCAGCCGCTGCTTTTTCTTGCTATTCCATATCATGAAAAATTAATGATTTCTCGCTAACAAATTTAGTTTTTTTTTTGGGAACACCTCGTGTTGTAGACATTTTTGGGAGTCTTCGTGGCGAAGTGGTCAAGCCGTTTAAATCGGGCTCCAAAGGTTGTGGGTTCGATTCCGGGCCGCGTCCTTCGGTTCAAGAGTTAAGTTTTTCGGAGACTCCTGTGGGTCGTCGCTAGAGCTACGGAGTTCGTGCTTTGTGCGACGCTTTCCGCGCTGCGGAAAGAGACCGAGCCATATGGGATAAAACACGGTGCAATGAAGTCCACCCAGTCGACTTTTAAGCGACTTTTTAATTTTTTTTTTAAATTTATGTTTACAGTAATGAAAGCCCCGCCCCGACACAAAAGGCGTATCCGGATTCGTATGGGAGTGGGTGCAATGAAAGAAGTAGCTTAAAATCGACAGGGTCGGCTGCATTGCACCGGGTTTTTATCCCATATGGCTCAGTTTGTTTCCGCAGCGCTGAAAGCGGCACACAAAGCGCGAACTCCGTACCTCCAGCGACGACCCTCATGAGTCTCCGAAAAAATGCACTCGTGAAATGAAGGACCCCGAGTCAGACGGCTTGACCACTTCACCACGGAGAATCCCGAGAGGGTGCAATGTGTAATATTAGTAAAGACAGAGAATTTACAGAGGCATGGGGTAAATAATTTGTAAATTGACAGGAAAGTAGAAGGAATATATTTCTTACTTTATTTGTCATTTCCTTCTTGTTTCTTCAGCTGCTGGTTAATAATGTGTACACAAGTATTTGTGTTAGCTTTTTATATTGAGTTCGTGAAAGCTTCCAAATGGCTGTGCGTTAATGTGCGTATGGAATGACCAGAAATGATACCACAATTTAGTCATCATGTTTCCATTTTTAAGGATCTGTTCAGCTGTCTGTGTAGTTTGTTCACACGTACACATGGGTGACAGACCCGCTTTGAGTCTTCGTGAAAGATTGTCTACTCTGCTGTTTACCGTTCAGAGACGGAACATGATTACCTGTTTTGCACTATGAAAATAGTTGTCAGTGTCTCTGTAGTGGGCTTTCTTCTTAACGACCAAGATGTTGGTCCTCTTTTCATTGATGTTTATAGATTGATTCGTATGCACGTGTGTTGTCCCCTAATTTGACAACGTGTTTGCTCTCACGTTTCTTGTTATGCCACAATATGTCAGTTTCCACCGCAATATTACTCTTCTGTTGGTATTCAATGCGTTTAGTGTGTGTGTGTGTGTGTGTGTGTGTGTGTGTGTGTGTGTGTGTGTGTGTGTGTGTGCGTGTGTTTGTGTGTGTGTTTTCAATACAGTTGTTTGTCACCGCTGAGGGCTTGCGGAATTGAAAATTCATCACTATGGAATACAATCTGTTGCCATTGAAATTATGCTGATGCTGTAATGTTTAGGGCCTGCAATTCTTCTGAATATTTGTAGCAAAATAGCCCAGTTGGTGTGCACGTGGATTAAGGTCTGCGATCTGCTTAGACCTTAATCTGTGTCGGACGATTCCAGTAGATTGATGACTGCTGTCGGCTGCATAAAATTTAATCCATCCTTTCTCCAATAATCCTCTTCCTCTTTCAACACATGGTCCTCACATTTTCCAGTAACTTTTATCAATATTTAATAACGTGGACTGCATTAGTATCCTGATGTCAGACAATTTGAATATAGTATTGTCAGCTGCCACCCGTCCTTTAATTTTAGCCCACACAAGTTCTATAGTGTTAAAATGAGAATGGTTCGGCGGAAGTCTCAAGCACCCATGACGATGCTCTTCTATCAACTAGTCGATTTGATATTTCTTGCGTTTTGGCGTCTGTTTTACAAGGCACAACAATTCTAGCTAGAAATACGTTTCTGGAAATGGTATGTTTTCCATTCGGAGTCATATCTTTATTGCTCCCTTTGTGCTCGATGCTGTAGGCATTTTGTCTTCTTGGGCAACAACATTGATATCATGCATTGTCCATAATTGGACATGACGGTCTATCTGGGGATGGAAGCACAGTATTCTCGAGCCAATCTCTAAATACATTACCATTCATCTTATTATGATAATCCCTATTGTCTGTATGCTTTGATACGAACACGAGCCCAGCATTCTGTTGTAAGCCATTATGCGTATTACCAGCATGGGCAATGACCAAAAGTTGTCCTATACTACTGGGCACATATCGCTTTATCTGTCCATCTACTGATTGCCATTCCTTATCACTTGTGTGGTGCGCATTGATCCACATTTCATCCAAACACACTATGCCATAATTTTCTTTGCGCATTTCCCTTATTTCACGTAGGTATCTGCTTCTCACGGCTCCTAAATGCGGTTGCTCACAAAGAGTATTTCTACCGCCCATGTACTTTCAAATAATGAAGATAATGTCCTTATAATTTTCCACAAAGTTGTTTTGGGTAGCTCTATGTTATTGTTCTTTCTCAACCAAACCCTAAGTTTTCTTACAGTCACTGTTTCTTTGGCATCCAGCATTTTTATAATGATGGATATATGCATATGTGAGGCAACCAGGACTGCAAGAGCTGTGAAGAAAAGGCATGACAGAAAAACCACTGCAGGAAATCCTCCTCCAGAGACGTCAAGCATTCTTTGCCCACATTGTCAAAGAACATTTCGAGCCAGAATAGGCCTTGTCAGCCATCTTAGAACCCACGGCTCCACACCTTCAACCCCACTGGATGAAATGAATGGTCATCATCATTCTTGATGGACAAACAACAATGATGGATAATCCTGGATATAAAATGGCGAAGTGGTCAAGCCTTTTGACTCGGGCTCCAGAGGTCGTGGGTTCGATTCCGGGCCGCATCCTTCGGTTCACGATTTAAATTTTTCGGAGACTTCTGTGGGTCGTCGCTAGAGCTGCGGAGTTCGTCATTTGAGCGATGCTTTCCGCGCTTCGGAAAGAGACCGAGCCATATGGGATAGAACCCGGTGCAATGAAGTCGACCCTGTCGTACATCAAGCGACTTTTTAAAGCATTTGTATAATAGCTCGCCTTATGACATCTTTGTCAAAGCTGTCTACAATAATCTTTCTACCTACCGTTTGGTTATTGCGTGGTGGTTTAATTCCAGATTCTTGCACCCATCGGCGAAATGCCCGTTTATTAAAACCCAATGCATGCATTGTTCATTTTTTCGGAATTTGTAATAGTATAAAACAGTTTCCTGCGATCAGCTCCTTGACAAAAATATGTGTACAACTTCATAGCGATTCTTTGAAGTGTATAATTTCGCATTCAATCCCATTGAAATATATTCACACATTTCAATGTTAGCGATAAGTGGTAAGATTTAAAACTTAAAAAAAAAAAAACATATTAATCAGGTTTCATGAAATAACCCACATTTTGAGACACCTCTGAATGAACAGTCCTAGTTTAAACAACGCGGGGAGTTGGCATAAGGCCAATCCCGTGAAAAAACGTACAATATTCAACACTGAGCGCCGATTGTCTGGCTACGCTGTAATACATTTAAAATTATGAATTTCATCTCAGACCCGTAAATTATATACCGCATATAAACAAACTTTGAAATCTGCTGTAAAATCTCCAGAACAAAAAATTTTTGTTGGGTGGACATAATGATAAGGTTATAAACTAAATCTCATAATTTTCCTTCCGTTGGTTACTGAGATATGGATGTTTATATTGGGGGGAAAAAACAAACAGACTATAACATTGGTATCCGGACATATCTTGGGAAGTAAAGGCCGTTGGTGTGATACTGCCCACACCAAAATAGAAATAAGAAAATTAATATACGTTAGCACAGAATAACCAATGCGCTGAGCTGTATGAAAGAATTCTTTACTTCTTTCTAATAATCACAAGTAAAATAGTTTATATTTATATTATACAATGAATATTCTGCATTTCAATCAGACACGGTATTCATGGTCTGCCGCGGTACATCGCAAATAATCGAACGATGCGTGTGGAGATATTTGAACAGCGAAGCACTTGCCGACTCTTTATCTTTTGAAGCATACTATCATGCAGGGGATTTCACAACCTGCGTCAGTAGGTTAAAAGCACCGTATATGGAGTATCACAAACTGCAAGTCAGAAGATAAAAATATCATGCAGTTCGTTGGTCCCGATTCAACCTTAGGCGTCAGTAACACAGATACGACAACCTTGCGGACTAAACGATGGAATCAGGCCGAGTTCATGTTGCTGAAAGGATGAGATCAATAGCTGCAATGGCGACATTACTGGTGGTAGCTTTCGTCTTGTTTGTGGCAACACCGGGTAAGATAACATGATGGTTTTGTGTTTATGTCTATCTCATTACTGTTACTACTACTACTACTACTACTACTACTACTACTACTACTACTACTACTACTACTACTACTACTACTACTACTACTACTACTACTGCTGCTGCTGCTGCTGCTGCTGCTACTACTACTACTACTACTACTACTACTTATACTACTAATACTACTACTACTACTACTACTACTACTACTACTACTACTACTACTACTACTACTACTACTACTACTACTACTACCACTACTACTACTGCTATTGCTACTACTACTACTGCTGCTGCTGCTCTTGCTGCTGTACTGGCACCTTGCCGTTTTGGCAGATGATAATTTGTTACATTGTTCTTCAAAAAAGGCATAACAACTACAACTCATAGTAGGGACCAGGGATGGAATTATACACCTCCATAGCACAGAGTCTGGGCTGAATTGTAGAGACCATGTGTTGCCTATATAGCATGATCCTTCTCTCGGTGTGCCTAGTTTACTCCAGAGGAAAGGTAACACCAAACAACTGGAAATAGACAAGCTGCAGAAGCTGCCGGATCAGCAAAGCAATGCTCTCCAACTGTTTGCCTGTCAGAACTTCGACCCTAGACCAGTTGCCGACGAAGGCTTAGGGTCTGGTATGCCCTGCCGCGACATTTAGTTTTTAGGTTGCATATTATTATTATTATTATTATTATTATTATTATTATTATTATTATTATTATTATCATGTATGAACATCTAAAAAAAGCCTTTTTCTCGGTCTTCGGGGTTCTCTATCAACTCTGCTGATGATATTGATCCATGCCACCGACTCATTTGGTTACATCATAATATTCCTCTCAGCGGATGTTAAGTTTTAGTGTCGGTCTTGCACCTCTCACTAGCTTCTGAGCTTGAGAAGGGGGAGAGGACATCTGCAACATAATTCCCGTGCAAATAGCCACACACTTGTATATCTTCCTCTTACCCTCACTTTTATCATTTTACGTGTTCCTCTAAGCCACGCGTATATAGTATATCTTCCTCTTATCCACACTTTTACAATTGTATGTGTTCCTCTTATTCACACTGTTACAATTGTATGTGTTCCACTTACCTACACTATTATAGTATTTGTTCCTCTTTTCCACACACGTATATATTATGTAAGCATCTCATACTCACATTTATATAGTATGTGTCCCTCTCTCCCACACTTACATATTATGTGTCCATCTTAGTCACACACTTGTTTAATATATCACTCTCTCATTCACACACTTGTATAATATGTCACCCTCTCAGTCACACACTTGTATAATAAGTCACTCTCTCAGTCACACACTTGTATAATATGTCACTCTCAAAATCACACACTTGTATAATATGTCACTCTCTCAGTCGCATACTTATATAATATATCACTCTCTTAGTCACACACATGTATAATATGTCACTCTCTCAGTCACACACTTGTATAATATATCACTCTCTCAGTAACACTCTTGTATAATATGTCACTCTCACAGTTGCATACTTATATAATACATCACACTCTCAATCACACACTTGTATAATATGTCACTCCCTCAGTCACACACTTGTTTAATATGTCACTCTCTCAGTCACACACTTATATAATATGTCACTCTCTCAGTCACACACTTATATAATATGTTACTCTCTCAGTCGCATACTTATATAATACATCACTCACTCAGTCACACACTTGTATAATATGTCAATCTCTCAGTCACATACTTGTATAATATGTCACTCTCTCAGTCACACACTTGTATAATATGTCACTCTCTCAGTCACACACTTGTATAATATGTCACTCTCTCAGTCATACACTTGTTTAATATGTCACTCTCTCAGTCACACACTTGTATAATATGTCACTCTCTTAGTCACACACTTGTATAATATGTCACTTTCTCAGTCACACACTGGTATAATATGTCACTCTCTCAGTCACACACTTGTATAATATGTCACTCTCTCAATCACACACTTGTATAATATGTCACTCTCTCAGTCACACACTTGTATAATATGTCACTCTCTTAGTCACATACTTGTTTAATATGTCACTCTCTCAGTCACACACTTGTACAATATGTCACTCTCTCAGTCACACACTTGTATAATATATCACTCTCTCAGTCACACACTTGTATAATATGTCACTCTCTCAGTCACACACTTGTATAATATATCACTCTCTCAGTCACACACTTGTATAATATATCACTCTCTCAGTCACACACTTGTATAATATGTCACTCTCTCAGTCACACACTTGTATAATATATCACTCTCTCAGTCACACACTTGTATAATATGTCACTCTCACAGTCACACACTTGTATAATATATCACTCCCTCAGTCAGACACTTGTATAATATGTCACTCTCTCAGTCACACACTTGTATAATATGTCACTCTCTCAGTCACATACTTATATAATATGTCACTCTCTCAGTCACACACTTGTATAATATGTTACTCTCTCAGTCGCATACTTGTATAATATGTCACTCTCTCAGTGACACACTTGTATGTTATGTCACTCTCTCAATCACACACTTGTATAATATGTCACTCTTTCAGTGACACACTTGTATAATATGTCACTCTCTCATAATATGTTACTCTCTCAATCACACACTTGCATAATATGTCACTCTCTCAGTGACACACTTGTATAATATGTCACACTCTCAATCACACACTTGTATAATATGTCACTCTCTCAGTGACACACTTGTATAATATGTCACTGACTCAATCACACACTTGTATAATATGTCACTCTCTCAGAGACACACTTGTATAATATGTCACTCTTTCAATCACACACTTGTATAATATGTCACTCTCTCAGTGACACACTTGTATAATATGCCACTCTCTCAATCACACACTTGTATAATATGTCACTCTCTCAATAACACACTTGTATAATATGTCACTCTCTCAATCACACACTTGTATAATATGTCACTCTCTCAGTCACACACTTGTATAATATGTCACTCTCTCAGTCGCATACTTATATAATATATCACTCTCTCAGTCACACACTTGTATAATATGTCACTCTCTTAGTCACACATTTGTATAATATATCACTCTCTCAGTGACACACTTGTATAATATGTCACTCTCTTAATCACACACTTGTATAGTATGTCACTCTCTCAATCACACACTTGTATAATATGTCACTCTCTCAGTCACACACTTGTATAATATGTCACTCTCTCAATCACACACTTGTATAATATGTCACTCTCTCAGTCGAATACTCATATAATATATCACTCTCTTAGTCACACACATGTATAATATGGCACTCTCTCAGTATCACACTTGTATAATATGTCACTCTCTCAGTCACACACTTGTATAATATGTCACTCTCTTAGTCACACACTTGTATAATATATCACTCTCTCAGTAACACTCTTGTATAATATGTCACTCTCACAGTTGCATACTTATATAATACATCACACTCTCAATCACACACTTGTATAATATGTCACTCCCTCAGTCACACACTTGTTTAATATGTCACTCTCTCAGTCACACACTTATATAATATGTCACTCTCTCAGTCACACACTTATATAATATGTTACTCTCTCAGTCGCATACTTATATAATACATCACTCACTCAGTCACACACTTGTATAATATGTCACTCTCTCAGTCACATACTTGTATAATATGTCACTCTCTCAGTCGCATACTTATATAATACATCACTCTCTCAGTCACACACTTATATAATATGTCACTCTCTCAGTCACATACTTGTATAATATGTCACTCTCTCAGTCACACACTTGTATAATATGTCACTCTCTCAGTCACACACTTGTATAATATGTCACTCTCTCAGTCATACACTTGTTTAATATGTCACTCTCTCAGTCACACACTTGTATAATATGTCACTCTCTTAGTCACACACTTGTATAATATGTCACTTTCTCAGTCACACACTGGTATAATATGTCACTCTCTCAGTCACACACTTGTATAATATGTCACTCTCTCAATCACACACTTGTATAATATGTCACTCTCTCAGTCACACACTTGTATAATATGTCACTCTCTCAGTCACATACTTGTTTAATATGTCACTCTCTCAGTCACACACTTGTACAATATGTCACTCTCTCAGTCACACACTTGTATAATATATCACTCTCTCAGTCACACACTTGTATAATATGTCACTCTCTCAGTCACACACTTGCATAATATATCACTCTCTCAGTCACACACTTGTATAATATATCACTCTCTCAGTCACACACTTGTATAATATGTCACTCTCTCAGTCACACACTTGTATAATATATCACTCTCTCAGTCACACACTTGTATAATATATCACTCTCTCAGTCACACACTTGTATAATATGTCACTCTCACAGTCACACACTTGTATAATATATCACTCCCTCAGTCAGACACTTGTATAATATGTCACTCTCTCAGTCACACACTTGTATAATATGTCACTCTCTCAGTCGCATACTTATATAATATGTCACTCTCTCAGCCACACACTTGTATAATATGTTACTCTCTCAGTCGCATACTTGTATAATATGTCACTCTCTCAGTGACACACTTGTATGTTATGTCACTCTCTCAATCACACACTTGTATAATATGTCACTCTTTCAGTGACACACTTGTATAATATGTCACTCTCTCATAATATGTTACTCTCTCAATCACACACTTGCATAATATGTCACTCTCTCAGTGACACACTTGTATAATATGTCACACTCTCAATCACACACTTGTATAATATGTCACTCTCTCAGTGACACACTTGTATAATATGTCACTCTCTCAATCACACACTTGTATAATATGTCACTCTCTCAGTGACACACTTGTATAATATGTCACTCTTTCAATCACACACTTGTATAATATGTCACTCTCTCAGTGACACACTTGTATAATATGCCACTCTCTCAATCACACACTTGTATAATATGTCACTCTCTCAATAACACACTTGTATAATATGTCACTCTCTCAATCACACACTTGTATAATATGTCACTCTCTCAGTCACACACTTGTATAATATGTCACTCTCTTAGTCGCATACTTATATAATATATCACTCTCTCAGTCACACACTTGTATAATATGTCACTCTCTTAGTCACACATTTGTATAATATATCACTCTCTCAGTGACACACTTGTATAATATGTCACTCTCTTAATCACACACTTGTATAGTATGTCACTCTCTCAATCACACACTTGTATAATATGTCACTCTCTCAGTCACACACTTGTATAATATGTCACTCTCTCAATCACACACTTGTATAATATGTCACTCTCTCAGTCACACACTTGTATAATATGTCACTCCCTCAGTCGAATACTCATATAATATGTCACTCTCTCAGTAACACACTTGTATAATATGTCACTCTCTCAGTCACACACATGTATAATATGTCACTCTCTCAGTCACACACTTGTATAATATGTCACTCTCTCAGTAACACACTTGTATAATATGTCACTCTCTCAGTCACACACTTGTATAATATGTCACTCTCAAAATCACACACTTGTATAATATGTCACTCTCTCAGTCGCATACTTATATAATATATCACTCTCTTAGTCACACACATGTATAATATGTCACTCTCTCAGTAACACACTTGTATAATATGTCACTCTCTCAGTCACACACTTGTATAATATATCACTCTCTCAGTAACACTCTTGTATAATATGTCACTCTCACAGTTGCATACTTATATAATACATCACACTCTCAATCACACACTTGTATAATATGTAACTCCCTCAGTCACACACTTGTTTAATATGTCACTCTCTCAGTCACACACTTATATAATATGTCACTCTCTCAGTCACACACTTATATAATATGTTACTCTCTCAGTCGCATACTTATATAATACATCACTCACTCAGTCACACACTTGTATAATATGTCACTCTCTCAGTCACATACTTGTATAATATGTCACTCTCTCAGTCACACACTTGTATAATATGTCACTCTCTCAGTCACACACTTGTATAATATGTCACTCTCTCAGTCATACACTTGTTTAATATGTCACTCTCTCAGTCACACACTTGTATAATATGTCACTCTCTTAGTCACACACTTGTATAATATGTCACTTTCTCAGTCACACACTGGTATAATATGTCACTCTCTCAGTCACACACTTGTATAATATGTCACTCTCTCAATCAAACACTTGTATAATATGTCACTCTCTCAGTCACACACTTGTATAATATGTCACTCTCTTAGTCACATACTTGTTTAATATGTCACTCTCTCAGTCACACACTTGTACAATATGTCACTCTCTCAGTCACACACTTGTATAATATATCACTCTCTCAGTCACACACTTGTATAATATGTCACTCTCTCAGTCACACACTTGTATAATATATCACTCTCTCAGTCACACACTTGTATAATATATCACTCTCTCAGTCACACACTTGTATAATATGTCACTCTCTCAGTCACACACTTGTATAATATATCACTCTCTCAGTCACACACTTGTATAATATGTCACTCTCACAGTCACACACTTGTATAATATATCACTCCCTCAGTCAGACACTTGTATAATATGTCACTCTCTCAGTCACACACTTGTATAATATGTCACTCTCTCAGTCGCATACTTATATAATATGTCACTCTCTCAGTCACACACTTGTATAATATGTTACTCTCTCAGTCACATACTTGTATAATATGTCACTCTCTAAGTGACACACTTGTATGTTATGTCACTCTCTCAATCACACACTTGTATAATATGTCACTCTTTCAGTGACACACTTGTATAATATGTCACTCTCTCATAATATGTTACTCTCTCAATCACACACTTGCATAATATGTCACTCTCTCAGTGACACACTTGTATAATATGTCACACTCTCAATCACACACTTGTATAATATGTCACTCTCTCAGTGACACACTTGTATAATATGTCACTCTCTCAATCACACACTTGTATAATATGTCACTCTCTCAGAGACACACTTGTATAATATGTCACTCTTTCAATCACACACTTGTATAATATGTCACTCTCTCAGTGACACACTTGTATAATATGCCACTCTCTCAATCACACACTTGTATAATATGTCACTCTCTCAATAACACACTTGTATAATATGTCACTCTCTCAATCACACACTTGTATAATATGTCACTCTCTCAGTCACACACTTGTATAATATGTCACTCTCTCAGTCGCATACTTATATAATATATCACTCTCTCAGTCACACACTTGTATAATATGTCACTCTCTTAGTCACACATTTGTATAATATATCACTCTCTCAGTGACACACTTGTATAATATGTCACTCTCTTAATCACACACTTGTATAGTATGTCACTCTCTCAATCACACACTTGTATAATATGTCACTCTCTCAGTCACACACTTGTATAATATGTCACTCTCTCAATCACACACTTGTATAATATGTCACTCTCTCAGTCGAATACTCATATAATATATCACTCTCTTAGTCACACACATGTATAATATGGCACTCTCTCAGTATCACACTTGTATAATATGTCACTCTCTCAGTCACACACTTGTATAATATGTCACTCTCTCAGTCACACACTTGTATAATATATCACTCTCTCAGTAACACTCTTGTATAATATGTCACTCTCACAGTTGCATACTTATATAATACATCACACTCTCAATCACACACTTGTATAATATGTCACTCCCTCAGTCACACACTTGTTTAATATGTCACTCTCTCAGTCACACACTTATATAATATGTCACTCTCTCAGTCACACACTTATATAATATGTTACTCTCTCAGTCGCATACTTATATAATACATCACTCACTCAGTCACACACTTGTATAATATGTCACTCTCTCAGTCACATACTTGTATAATATGTCACTCTCTCAGTCGCATACTTATATAATACATCACTCTCTCAGTCACACACTTATATAATATGTCACTCTCTCAGTCACATACTTGTATAATATGTCACTCTCTCAGTCACACACTTGTATAATATGTCACTCTCTCAGTCACACACTTGTATAATATGTCACTCTCTCAGTCATACACTTGTTTAATATGTCACTCTCTCAGTCACACACTTGTATAATATGTCACTCTCTTAGTCACACACTTGTATAATATGTCACTTTCTCAGTCACACACTGGTATAATATGTCACTCTCTCAGTCACACACTTGTATAATATGTCACTCTCTCAATCACACACTTGTATAATATGTCACTCTCTCAGTCACACACTTGTATAATATGTCACTCTCTCAGTCACACACTTGTATAATATGTCACTCTCTCAGTCACACACTTGTATAATATATCACTCTCTCAGTCACACACTTGTATAATATATCACTCTCTCAGTCACACACTTGTATAATATGTCACTCTCACAGTCACACACTTGTATAATATATCACTCCCTCAGTCAGACACTTGTATAATATGTCACTCTCTCAGTCACACACTTGTATAATATGTCACTCTCTCAGTCGCATACTTATATAATATGTCACTCTCTCAGTCACACACTTGTATAATATGTTACTCTCTCAGTCGCATACTTGTATAATATGTCACTCTCTCAGTGACACACTTGTATGTTATGTCACTCTCTCAATCACACACTTGTATAATATGTCACTCTTTCAGTGACACACTTGTATAATATGTCACTCTCTCATAATATGTTACTCTCTCAATCACACACTTGTATAATATGTCACTCTCTCAGTGACACACTTGTATAATATGTCACACTCTCAATCACACACTTGTATAATATGTCACTCTCTCAGTGACACACTTGTATAATATGTCACTCTCTCAATCACACACTTGTATAATATGTCACTCTCTCAGTGACACACTTGTATAATATGTCACTCTTTCAATCACACACTTGTATAATATGTCACTCTCTCAGTGACACACTTGTATAATATGCCACTCTCTCAATCACACACTTGTATAATATGTCACTCTCTCAATAACACACTTGTATAATATGTCACTCTCTCAATCACACACTTGTATAATATGTCACTCTCTCAGTCACACACTTGTATAATATGTCACTCTCTCAGTCGCATACTTATATAATATATCACTCTCTCAGTCACACACTTGTATAATATGTCACTCTCTTAGTCACACATTTGTATAATATATCACTCTCTCAGTGACACACTTGTATAATATGTCACTCTCTTAATCACACACTTGTATAGTATGTCACTCTCTCAATCACACACTTGTATAATATGTCACTCTCTCAGTCACACACTTGTATAATATGTCACTCTCTCAATCACACACTTGTATAATATGTCACTCTCTCAGTCACACACTTGTATAATATGTCACTCTCTCAGTCGAATACTCATATAATATGTCACTCTCTCAGTAACACACTTGTATAATATGTCACTCTCTCAGTCACACACATGTATAATATGTCACTCTCTCAGTCACACACTTGTATAATATGTCACTCTCTCAGTCGAATAGTCATATCATAATATCACTCTCTCAGTCACACACATGTAAAATATGTCACTCTCTCAGTCACACACATGTATAATATGTCACTCTCTCAGTGACACACTTGTATAATATGTCACTCTCTCATTCACACACTTGTATAATATGTCACTCTCTCAGTCACAAACTTGTATAAGATGTCACTCTCTTAGTCACACACTTGTATAATATGTCACTCTCTCAGTCACAAACTTGTATAATATGTCACTCTCTTAGTCACAAACTTGTATAATATGTCACTCTCTCAGTCACAAACTTGTATAATATGTCACTATCTTAGTCACACACTTGTATAATATGTCACCATCTCAGTCACAAACTTGTATATGTCACTCTCTCAGTCACAAACTTGTATAATATGTCACTCTCTCAGTAACACACTTGTATAATATGTCACTCTCTCATTCACACACTTGTATAATATATCATTCTCTCAGTCACACACTTGTATAATATATCACTCCCTCAGTCACACACTTGTATAATATGTCACTCTCTTAGTCACAAACTTGTATAATATGTCACTCTCTCAGTAACACACTTGTATAGTATGTCACTCTCTCAGTCACACACTTGTATAATATGTCACTCTCTCAATCACACACTTGTATAATATATCACTCCCTCAGTCACACACTTGTATAATATGTCACTCTCTCAGTCGCATACTTATATAATACATCACTCTCTCAGTCACACACTTGTATAATATGTCACTTTCTCAATCACACACTTGTATAATATATCACTCTCTCAGTCACACACTTGTATAATATATCACTCTCTCAGTCACACACTTGTATAATATATCACTCCCTCAGTCACACACTTGTATAATATTTCACTCTCTCAGTCACACACTCGTATAATATATCACTCTCTCAGTCACACACTTGTATAATATATCACTCTCTCAGTCACACACTTGTATAATATGTCACTCCCTCAGTCACACACTTGTATAATATGTCACTTTCTCAGTCACACACTTCTATAATATGTCACTCTCTCAGTAACGCACGTGTGTATAATATTTCACTATCTTAGTCACACACTTGTATAATATGTCACTCTCTCAGTCACATACTTATATATTATATCACTCTCTCAGTCACACACGTGCATAATATGTCACTCTCTCAGTAACGCACGTGTATAATATTTCACTCTCTCAGTCACACACTTAGAAAATATGTCACTCTCACAGTCACACAATTATATAATATGTCATTCTCTCAGTCACACACTTGTATAATATGTCGCTCTCTCAGTCACACACGTATATAATATGTCACTCTCTCAGTCACACACTTATATAATATGTCAGTCTCTCAGTCACACACTTTTTTAATATGTCACTCTCTCAGTAACACGCGTGTATAATATTTCACTCTCTCAGTACCACGTGTGTATAATATTTCACTATCTTAGTCACACATTTGTATAATATGTCACTCTCTCAGTCACACACGTATTTCATTCTCTCAGTCACAACTTGTGAGGAGAGTTCCGGTCAAGATGGCGGCCGGCGTTTGTGTGATTTTGAAACAGCTCAATTTTTATCGTAGGAGGTGGATAATTGGCCGGTCTCTCTGGCCGAGGGGTTAAAACACTTTCTCCGTAATCCCGTTTATCACGCAGAGTCTCGTAGCGGGTGAGAACTGGGAGCGGTTCTACCCCCGCTGGTGACTTGCAGGATAACTGAGCCGGCCGCTCAGAAAGCATTGGCAAACTACTGAGCGTAATCTTGCCAAGAAATCAACAGACAGCTGAAAGATCCTGCTGTTGACAGCGATGTCCTGTAAAAGATATCCATCCATCCATCATGTGCCATGCCGGAAAGCGTGGGCGGTCATGATTTGCCATCTCACTAGATCACCAGAGTCGTGGATCAGCTCTGTGTTTCTGTCTCGACCATGCCACGAGGCCAAGCCATCCAGGTATTTGCTTCTAGGTCTTCCTCTTGGTCTGTTCCCTTCGATCTTACCAGTTGTCAACAAGTTCTCCAATTCATTTCTTCTCATAACATGCCCGAAAATTTATGACTGTCTGCGGCCAGTGTCTCTAATCAGTTTACGATATTCGTTTGTTTCTTGAAGGACCTGTTCATTGGTCTTTCTGGCTGTCCATGGCATTCTTTGCATTTTCCTCAGAAACCACATTTCTACAGCCATCAGATGTTTTTCAGCTTGACTGCTCATGAGTCACATGACTGCTCGTAAAGGATATGCGAATTTAAAAAAAACAAAAGGTGGATAATTTCATTTCGTGCGTGTGATTTCTGCGTTAGGATATAAACCAGAAGTTTCTTCTCAAGATTTTTGCCAGTGCTATGGAGTTCGTGCATCTGAGCGAATCAATCCTTAAGTGTTTTCCGTAGCGCGTTGGGTTCTGTGTTGTTTTCTCGAATCTTCAAGCGTGTGTGCCCCGTACATAAGGTAAACAAACCGTTTCGACTTTTAAGGCGCTGTCCACGGCTTAAGAGACAAGGTAGACGGGCCGGTGCCAGACGCCTCAGACGCAAATGCCACCGACTGGGCCTCAAGTACACACGTATTCTATATTGGAATTGTGCCAGCGCTAAATAACTTGGCTCTATCTTAGAAAGCCTGGTATACAGGAACGATATAGTTGCGCTTCAGGAGACGAGACTGGGCGTTAATAATACACTCCATATATCACTCTCTCAATCACACTCTTGTATATTAAGGGCATACATCTATGTATCTACTATTCCTAATTGTCTGAAATATTATATTCTTCATGGTGCTGTTTTGAAACTTCATCACCATCATCATCAAGTGCCTTGCCGACTGGCGTAGGCGTTCATGACTTTCCACAGATCTCTGTCCTTGGTTTTCTAGATCAACTCTGTCGTTGATATTCCTCCATGCCACCGTCGCAATCCATCCAGCATCATTTCTCGTGGTCTGCCTCTGCCTCTCTTCCCCTGGATCTTTCCAGTCGTCAAGATGTTCTCCAGCGCTTCTCTTCTCATTACATGACCAAAAAAAAAAGCTGTTTGCCTCTTTCTTATTGTTGTATATAATGTTCTAGTTTCGCCAGCCTATTTCAAGCATTCGTCGTTAATTACTTTGGCAGTCCAAGGAATTCACAACATTCACCTAAGGAACCACATCTCTGTTGCTTCCAATCTCTTTCTAATTTGTTCATTTATTATATTCCAAGATTCACAGCCATACAGCAATACAGTTTCTATTATTGACTGTACTGTAAACACGTTGTTCCTCTCAGTTTCCATGCACTCATTGTTGAGGAAGTTTCCAGGAGGAAAGAAAGAATAATAATAAGAAGAAGGATAAAATGACGAAAGAGGGGAAGAAGAAGAAGAAGAAGAAGAAGAAGAAGAAGAAGAAGAAGAAGAAGAAGAAGAAGAAGAAGAAGAAGAAGAAGAAGAAGAAGAAGAAGAAGAAGAAGAAGAAGAAGAAGAAGAAGAAGAAGAAGAAGAAGAAGAAGGAGAAGAAGAAGAAGAAGAAGAAGAAGAAGAAGAAGAAGAAGAAGAAGAAGAAGAAGAAGAAGAAGAAGAAGAAGAAGAAGAAGAAGAAGAAAAAGAAGAAGAAGAAGAAGAAGATGAAAGAGGATTCTTCTTCTTCGTCTTTCTCTTTTCATCCTCCTCCTTATTCTCTTCCTCTTCCTTCTCCTCCTCCTCCTTCTCCTCCTCCTTTTCTTCTTCTTCTTCTTCTTCTTCTTCTTCTTCTTCTTCTTCTTCTTCTTCTTCTTCTTCTTCTTCTTCTTCTTCTTCTTCTTGTCCTCCTCCGGCTTCTTCTTTTCTCCTCCTCTTCATTCTTGTCTTCTCCTCCCCCTCTTCTTTTTCTTCTTGTTTACTTTTCACTACATGTCCAAGATTAAATATCGTGTTAACAATAATGTGTAAAGAAAATGATTATATTATAATGCATTAAAGCAAAATTTCCACAGCAATGTAGCCGCTTCTCCCGTTATATTTCAGTTTCTTCTTTTGAGGCAACCATATGCCCATACTTCATACCAAAACCCCCTTACACAGCAAATTCAGCATGTCTGTACGGGTGCTGTGCGGAGAGAGCAGACGGGTGCTGCCCTGAACCTTTGTAAGTCTTTACCTTGAACTTCCGGGTGGACTAGTTTGCACCCTTTGAACGCAAGTGTATGTCATACGCCTGCTGCTATTATTAGCAGTTGCCACTATTGGGAGCTCACTGTACTGATGATTATTTTTTTTTTTTTTTGGCATATCCTTTACAGGACATCGCTGTCAACACCAGCATCTTTCAGCTGTATGTTGATTTCTTCGCAAGATTACGCTCAGTAGTTTGCCATTGCTTTCTGAGCGGCCGGCTCACATACCCCGTAAGGTACCGATGCGATTCGAACCACTGCTGATTCTTACCGTCATCACGTTACCTAAGAGAGTATACGAGATTACGGAGAAAAGTCATAACCTCTAAGCCACGAAGCCGGCACTGATGATTTGCCTGTGGATTAATTGATGGCTACGTAGCAGGTCCAACCCCTACACGGGTCAGTTTGACTTCTTGTCCCTGACGTTGGAACGTAAATTTAAAGTACCTCAGAAGTCGGAGTGGGGTCGCTTGATGGCGAAGGACACTGGTAGCAGGGAAGCTAATTCACATCAAAGTGAATGGTATTAATCTGAAACAAGTTAATGTATTTAATTATTTAGTCACTTAAACAAGAGCAAATTGAATGTGCGTTGATGAAGTTAAATATAGGCCAAATAATAGCAGCATTTCATAAGAGGAAGATTATGCTCTGCAAATTATCTTTGTCAATGGAGCTGAGGAATCCTAAGAGCTATATTTAGCCAGTCCTGAAGTATGGAAGCGAATCATGGACAATTAGGAGACAAGTTAGGAATCAGGTGAAAACTACGGAGATGTGTTTATATAGAAGAACCATGAGAACACCGTGGATAGATATAAAGAACAATGAAGATTTATTAAAAGAAGTTAACTCGCAAAGAGATCTGGTTACTGAGAAGACAATCCACATGCTGTAGGATGTCACGAGAAGGGGAAAATTGGAGCGACTCATCACAACAGGAAGGCTGGAGTGGAAGAGGAGCATGGGAAGACCAACAGAGAAGATGCTGGACAGTTTGTCATGGCTTGGAGGAACAGGAGTATGTTATATTATTGGCAGCGCACGAGACATAATATTATAGACAGATATGATCACCATCGCCATGCGGCAGGGAATTTAAGAAGAAGAAGAACCTTTGATACTTACAGGTATGGAGAGAGGATTTTTTTTTTTTTAAATGACATAATATGATAATTGGAATTCGTGCCTCAATGGAGTGTAGGTACGAAAGGACCACAATTCGAGGTATGGAGATAATGTTTTAACTTGAGCCACATAACTTTGTAACTTAAATCCCTATGTAATATATATATATATATATATATATATATATATATATATATATATATATATATATATATATATATATATATATATATATATATATCTTTAAATAGCATTTAACCGTTCATAATGTATCTTAAAATTATATCAAACGGGCTATAACGCTATAGTGTGCATGCGTGCGTGCGTGAGTGCGTACGTGTGATGTATTTGTTAATGCAGTTATGTAAACAAGTTAAATAAATATGTGTATATGTTATTTAACAATTATGTATGCAATTATACAGACATGTTAAAAAAAATAAACATACATAAAACGAATATGATATTGCTATTGCATCACACGACTGATAATTTTAGCGCGATAATTACACTAATGACATCTGTTGACTGCACACCATACGACAATGATTCGACCAATTGCATCTATTGACTATATACTATTTGCCAATTTATTCCACCAATCATTTTTGACAACTTAACAAATGACAATAATTCCACCAAATGCATGTGTTGACAGCACAACGTATGACAATAATTCCACCATTGACACATGTCAACAGTACAACATACGACAATAACTCCACGACTGACACATTTTGACAGTACAACATTTGACAATAACTCCACTAATATGACATCTGCTGACAGTACAACATTTGACAATAACTTCACCAATGTCATATGTCCATAGTTATGAAAGTTTCGGCTTCATTCTCGGCATGGCAATTGGGTGCCCTATCCTACTGATGATTATTACTGGGACAATCATTTACTTCGTCTGTCGTAAGAGGTACAGATCGAGAGCTGCGGCAACAGATAAGATTGGTCACGGAGTTTACACGGAATGTTTGCAAGGCCTCTGTTTATGTTGTCTTGTGACTGTAAGTATGATGATTTTATATATAATTTTTTTAAATGTTGCATATCCCTTACAGGACGCTGCAGTCAACACCAGCATTTTTCAGCTGCTGTTGATGTACTAGGCAAGTTTTACTTCAGTAGTTTGCCATTGCTTTCTGAACGACCGGCTCCCATACCCCCCGTAAGTTACCAGCGCGGCGCGAACCGCTGCCGGTACTCGCAGCTGCTGTTTTCCCCACGTGGATATACGGGATTACGAACAATGTCGTTAACTCCTTAGAATAGCTGTTCTTAATCATATTTACATGTTATTACAAATGGGATCTTGTCTTCTACAGTATACTGACAAAGAGATTATTTATGGCCTTCTTTCAAAGTGTCTTCATTTCATTTTATTATTCTGTATATTTTTTATAGAAAGACATCTCAATATTTTTAACACAACCACATTTGAGAAATGGTCTATAGAACCGAATCCCAGCATTCATCTAAAGAACTTCATCTCTGCATTCTTCTTTAGCACCGCATCTCAGTACCTTTCTATAGAACGACATCTCAGTATCTTTGTATAGAAAAACACTTCAGCATTCTTCTTGTGAGGTGTAAAGTAATTAGACTTGGATATTCAAATCAAATCAAAATCAAACCAAATCAACTTTATTTTAAAAGGGTCACAAATTGGGCACGCAGGCCCGTCTTACATTCGGCCCTTCCAATCACTCATCTTTCGTCTATCAAGAGCATTATACATTCACATAAGAAGAAAAAAAAAAACATTGTGAAATGAATGTTGTAAACATAAACAAGGCAAATTATCATGTTATGAGGCCCATCTCTCACCTACCCACACATCACCCCACCCACACATCACCCCACCCACACAAACACCCCCACCCAGGGACACATACATACCCCACCAACCGACCCAACCCCCTCCCGCACCTCCCCTACCCATACACACTGCCCTCACCTGTTCCCCCAACCCAAACACACTCGCCATGCACACAAACATCCCCCACCAACCCACACATCCCGCGCCCACCCGCATACACATCCTAACCCACACACCCATCCCCCACCCACACATCCTCTCAACACCCACACCTGATAAGGGTAGCCCGGTATTGGGATGGGTTCATATCCTTTGTATCCTTCAGGAAGACTGGAAATTTCCTCGTTTACCCCCTCGTGAGGACAACTACAGATAAAGCAAGTATTCTACACGAATTTTAGAAATATAGGCTCCTTTGGAAGGCGTGGAGACCACGGAAATTTACCACTATCCTTAAAGAAGATGACATCCTCTATAACAGTGGTTCTCAACCGTGGGGAATTCCCCCCCCCCCCCCGGGGGGAATTTTGGGGTTTCCAGGGGGGGGGGGGAGGGGAATGAAGACAATTTCAAGATCGCGTTAATACAAGAAACGATTACTTGATATTGTTTTTCCCTTCATACTTTACAGTTAAGTACGTCTCATCCTTCTAAAATTCATTTTATAAAGTCATTAGACCCACAAATCATGTTTTATGTGGATGTCTAGACTTGTTTTAGTATGTGCTATTAAATTTACCTTACATTTTTACGTATACTGTATAGGGGTGGGGGGATTTTTAGATAGGACATATGAAGGGGGGATGACGTTCTGAAAATACGGTGAAAGGGGGGGGGGACGGGCCAAATTTTTGATAGGAAGGGGGGAGGGATGACGTCCTGAAAATATGGTGAAGGGGGGCACGGGCCAAAAAAGGTTGAGAACCACTGCTCTATAATGTAAAAGGATTAGTGTGAGTTTTTCCGCCCAGAAAAGAACATACACTGTTATCACAGAACAGTCACTGTGGGAACAGAACATAACATTGTTATCACAGAACAATCACTGTGTGTGCAGAATATACACTGTTATCACAGAACATTCACCAAGACATCACCCAAATCCTGATTTAAATCATAAAAGTGTAATATGGACTCAAAGGGTGGAGTGCAGGTCATTATTTGAAAAAACGTTTTGTGCTCAATATTGAATATCACTTGTTGTGAAAACAAATTCATAACACATTGTTCATCCAAGGTTCAACAATACAACATATAGAAATAGATGTAGTCACTAAATTAAGAAAATTGTCTTTCTCTCTCCTGTGTAGTTGGTACTGCGCGTTGTGGTACATCCTATTTTCTACCTTCTGGCTGGAATGGTTAAGTGTTCTAAACCCATAGATGAAGGTCTCTCTCTTGCGTCTACTTCCATCTCAGAGATCCTCTCCAATGTTGGTAAGGTTATCCTGGCAGTCTCCGACAACCTGGTGCTCTCAGTGGTTAATTAAAAGTTCTCAGGGTCAATCTCTTGGAAGGTGGGGATCGTGAGGGACGCATCGAAAATGCTGGAATAATAATTGATCTGATAGGATATTGACATGATCATAATACCTCTACCTCTTTCAGCAAGTAAGTCTGCATCACCAGGATTTAATGAACAACATTCATTTTGGTAGGTCACATTTACACCACCCATCTACAGTTCAATCAAAATCCAAACTACATAACCCTTTGACAAAAATCATATGTCATTATAACACAAAACATGTAAAGGGGGAGGGGAGAGGACATAGGATGAGGAGGGAGAGTGGTTCCATTCAATGG
The DNA here is from genome assembly GCA_963921405.1 of Cepaea hortensis. NCBI lineage: Eukaryota > Metazoa > Mollusca > Gastropoda > Stylommatophora > Helicidae > Cepaea > Cepaea hortensis. The sequence goes on from OY992876.1 coordinate 116,163,682, forward strand.
TGAGATCACTACCTTTTTCTCTCTAGATGGAATTTATTCCAACATCTGATGCTGTAAGGTCATGATGTGATCAACTCTTGATGAAACAAGGACAGTAAAATCAAATCAAATCAACTTTATTAGGGTCACAAATTGGGCGCGCAGGCCCGTCTTACATTCGGCCCTTCCGATCACTCGTCTTTCGTTCATCAAGAGTAAAAAAGATAAGGTTATAAAGATAAAACCAAGTTGTCCTGTTGTGACAAAGTCATGTTGTGATGAAGGTAGGTTAAGACAAAGGCATGTTGTGATGACGACAGGTTGAGACCAAGGAGTGTTGTGACAGATGCATGTTGAGACAGATGCGTGTTATGACAACTGCATGGTAAATTAGAGTTATGTTGAGATAAAGGCAGGTTGAAATAAAGTCAACATTATAACATATCATCATCCTATGATGTAATGCAAGACCAGCCTTTGTTTCTCTGGGTTAGACTTGATTCTCAAGTGCCACGCATCATCATTCTTAGCGCATTTGCCTTATCATTTCAGGGGGAAATTTGAACCTTTCCCGCAATAACAAAAGTAATGATCATGAACCAACATTAAATGTACAGTTATCACAAATGAAAACATATAAATTATTTCATGAAATTATGCGAGAGAATTTAGATATACCGTATTTTACGGACTATAAGACGCTACGGACTATAAGACGCACTTTAATTTTTAAGCAATTTAAAAAAAATAAATAACATTTTTACCATTTTTATATTAATTTCGAGTATAAGACGCACCTGAAGTTTGAAGGCAATTTTTTGAAGGAAATTGTGCGTCTTATACTCCGTAAAATACGGTATATGATTTCAGCATAATTAATGGTTCGAACACAAACGCAGATTGTAACTCCCAGCTTTCTCCTCTAAGCAAGGGGTTTGAGGACGACGTTTTCAAACCTACCCACTATTGCAAGTTGTCGTTATTGTTTTTTTTTTTTTTTTTTTTGCACAAAATTCAGAAATAGACTGCTTTATGGTCATTTTGCAGAACGCCATTGGCAGGCCCCTGAACGTAATAATCACTCAGTCATCAGCCACATTTGTGTGAGGCTGGTGGCGTCTAACGTCTGGCAAACAGTTGGGTATATGGTGTAACTATCTTTCCTTGTTACTGAGCATTTATTCTCATGATAAGACATGGCAAGCTCACAAAGAATATTCATGAAAATGTGAACAGAAGAATCACACAAAATACATTTCGAAAGGTGTGAGTCTGTGTACAAGGGTCCTAAGAGATAGACTCTTAGCAAAATTTTCTCTGCAGAAGCAACAATACCTAGAATGTGCATTTAAAGAGTGCATTTCCATTGCATAGAGAAATGTGTTTATATATACATTCAGTTAAGATGCAATAGCATTATGTAGCTTATGGCGATAGAATGTCTAGCAGAAAGGTTTTAACGTGGCAGCGATGAAATAAAACATGACGCTTGGTAACATTTCTCTCTCAAACAAGAGCATTGATTTTGATCATTGTTAAGAAGCTTAAACATCACATTAACACCATTATACACACAAACACCGTGTTACCTTAACATCATGGATCGACTTAGCACATATTTATGGTCAAGCTTACTTTAGGGGACCCAGAATACCTCCTATCAGTGAATGCTAGTGGCTGTCTCTAAGGTTTGGCGTGGAATGAATTGTTTTTGATCGCCAATTATGCCCAGGGATTCTGACGGGCACCTCAAGTTTTGTTAAACCAATCGTCTTATGTCTTTTAAAATCGCCCACTCGTTTCCAATTTGTTTTGACACGGCTGATGAAATGTTATCCAAATGGTGCTCCATTCGGATCAGTGTGATGAATCTCGGAAAATGTGAGGTGACTGGGAAATATATCACATTTCCATAGATCTGAATGTAAAAATGTTTTTGTAGGACTACATCTCGACACCTTTCCATAGAACTACGTCACAGCATTCTTCTATAGAACGAAATCTTAGTATTCTTTTATAGAACCACGTGTCGGCATTCTTGATAGAACTATATCTCATCATCATTGTATGGAACCGCATTTCTGGATTCTTATATAGAAGAACAAGAAGAAGAAAAAGAACAACAAAAACAAAATTGTAAGATGAACAAGAACATGAAGATCAAGGAAAGCAAGAATAAAAACGAAGAAATTGAAGAAGACTAATAAACATAGATATTAACTTTAGACAGATTTCAGTTTGCAAAGATTGTCTCAAAAGTAAACAAGAAAGTAAAGCACCATTTTCATACGCCTTTACGCAAAATTGGGCATATGGTGCTAGCCCCATAATTTCATAGACCAATCGGCACGACAGGAGTGATCACGCCAATCGTATCCTGGTATCTATATTAGAATAGTTACTTATCTGTATCCTTGTTGTGGCTGGATACGACTTAAACGATCAGCGCGTATGATGACTATCAAGAAAATAAATCCAATGGACTGCACCAATGGACTCCATTACTAGTCATCATTTGTGCTATATTAGGACAGGTCGATCTGGGAGTACCAGTTCAATTTTTGTTTTAACCGTGTTGGTGCGAATTCGAACTCATGATCACAGGATCGACAGCAACGAGGTATAGATTACCTCAAACCTGACTATGTATTTCAAAATCCATGTATATGTGAATGGTAGCCTGGTGCATACCGAGTCATGTGGTTGACAAAACTGTATTGTTCACAGGTGCCAAATATTCAATCCTGATTAATGCAGCCGATGGTCGACATGAGAAACGCTAACAGATCTATTTACTTCAACCCACAGTCCATCTGAGAAATAAAGATACAACTACTAATGTCACAGTATTTAAAGAATTACATCATTATCACCATTATCAAGTGCCGTGCCAGCTGGCGTATGCATTCACGTCTCTCCACAGATCTCAGTCTTTGGTTTTCTGGATCAACACTGCTGCTGATATCCTTCCATGTGACCTTCTCAATCCAACCAGCATCATTATTAAGTTGTTGAACAAGGGTACGGGGCACATATGGGAATGTCCTAAGTGCAGTGATGTCGGTTCTGAGCTCAACTCAACTCAACTCCAGCATCATTTCTCTTGATCGACCTCTGCCTCTCTTCCCCTCGATCTATCCATCGTCACGATTTTCTCCAATGCCTCTCTTCTCATCACGTGATCAAAGAAAGCTGTTTGTATCTTTCTTATTGTTGTATATAATGTTCTAGTTTCATTAGCCTCTTTCAGGGAGTCGTTGTTTGTTACTTTAGCAGTCCAAGGAATTCGCAACATTCGTCTCAGTAACCACATCTCTGTTGCTTCTAAGTTTACATTCTAAGGTTACATTCTAAGATTCACTGCTATACAGCAAAATAGATTGTATATAGCACTCTCTTTCTTACATTGAATGATAGTAACTTATTGCATAAGATACTATCCATTTTCTAAGCTGCAGCTTTTGCTTGCCCTATTCTGCTCTTAATCTCTGTTGTGCACCTTCCGTCTGATGTTATAAATTCCCCCAGGTATTTAAAATTATCCACTTGGTTAAGAATTTTCCCTTCTATTTCCATTTCAGCCGGTCTCCCTGGCCAAAGGTTTAAACGACTTTCTCCGTAATCCCGTTTATCAACGTAGGGTAACGCAGCGCGCGAGAATTGGAAGCGGTTCTCACCGCGTTGGTAACTTACGGGATAAGTGAGCCGGCTTGGCCAGAAAGCAATGGCAAACTACTGAGCGTAATCTTGCCAAGAAATCAACGACAGCGGTAAAATTCTGGTATTGACAGGATATGCGAAAAAATTTAAAAAATAACAAAACAAATGCCCTTTTCACATTTTTGTGTCGCACTTTTCTTTGATATCACCATTGTTACTGTTTTCTTGCAATTCAAGAAGAGACATTTCTTTGTACTCTCCGTAACTACAATGTTCAACAATTGCTGTAGATCTTTTTCATTATCTGCCACCAATACTGTGTCATCTGCGTAGCGTATATTGTTTATAGTATAACCTCCGATTAGTATTTATGACTAAGTGCAACAGCTGATCCAGAGCAACACACATCAAGGTGACATAGTCATCTACACCGATGGGTCAGTGGTGAGAAACAGACGTAGTGGCTGGGGCTTTATTGCAAAGGCTAATGGACGAGTCTTGAAAAAGGAGAGTCTGGCATATGAGACTACGACCTCCAGCATGAGAATGGAGGTGGAGGCAGTAACAGCGGCATTCCGATGGCTAGACGAGACCACTGCAACACACGTTGTATTCATTACGGATTCAAAGAGTATGCTAGGTAAGGTGGAGAAAGGAATGTTTCGTGTGGAATGGCTCTCGTCGCTTCAGAGGTCACAGATTGTGAGAATTGTATGGATATGTTGTCCTGGCCATGCGGGGGTACGGGGGAATGTACAGGCTGATAGGCTAGCAGGGAATGCACCTCTTGGTGGTAGTTTGCCTATGGACACGGGGGAGGTGGTCGTGCGCTTGTGTGACCAGGTGGAGAAGGTGGAGGAACATATTGAAAACCCATATGTGGAAAGAATGAGATTGCGGGGGATCGGCAGAGGTTCTGGAAAAACTGAGAGGGAAGACCAGGAAACTTTTAATCAGATAGCGGTGGGAACGATTAATAGTATGACTCTTCGCTGGTTATTGAACGAGGGGACTGGGCACGTATGAGAATGTGCTGAGTGCAGTGATGTCGGTTCTTAACTCAACTCAACTCAATGTGTGACTTCTCTTTGATCTCTCTCATAGAATTACATAGTAAGAATAAATGCAGGTCGGTTCCGTTGCCTCTTGTGTTTTCATGCTTGAGGTATCTTCAACGTGCGGTGGCTATCTTTGTGTTGTTTCTTCTTTCAGTAGCCATGTCTTCATCACAATTTGTTGTAACCCACTGTGGCTTTTAAAAAGTACAAAGTATTTCACTTTCCGAGACACGATGCTTCTTATGGGTTGGTTCTCTTCGATATTCAGCTATTGTAGAATGCTCTTCTGTTTAGAGACCAGCAATCTTAGATATTCAGATACTGTAGCAAGTTCTTATATTTATGGCCGGCTATTTTCGATAGTAAGATCTTGCGGAACGTTCTACTTGTTCCACGATATTCTGAAAATGTGTCTGTGATATTTAAAATCGACACCTGGATTGTCGTCTTTAGTGTTTGTGAAATCACCCATGACGCATATTGTCAAGTATGTTGCCTCAAACAAAATGCATATTGTATGTTGCCTTAAAAAAGATGCATATTGTATGTTGCCTCAAACAAGATGCATATTGTATGTTGCCACTAGAAAGATGCATATTGTATGTTGCTTCAAGAAAGATGCATATTGTATGTTGCCTCAAAAAAGGATGCATATTGTATGTTGCCACTAGAAAGATGCATATTGTATGTTGCCTCAAAAAAGATGCATATTGTATGTTGCCTCAAGAAAGATATATATTGTATGTTGCCTCAAGAAAGATACATATTGCATATTGCCTCAAGAATGGATGCATATTATTTGTTGCCTCAAGAAAGATGCATATTGTATGTTGCCTCAAGAAAGATACGTATTGTATGTTGCCTCAAGAAAGATGCATATTGTATGTTGCCTCAAGAAAGATACATATTGTATGTTGCCTCAAGAAAGATACGTATTGTATGTTGCCTCAAGAAAGATGCATATTGTATGTTGCCTCAAGAAAGATACATATTGTATGTTGCCTCAAGAAAGATACATATTGCATATTGCCTCAAGAATGGATGCATATTGTATGTTGCCTCAAGAAAGATACATATTGTATGTTGCCTCAAGAAAGATACATATTGCATATTGCCTCAAGAATGGATGCATATTATTTGTTGCCTCAAGAAAGATGCATATTGTATGTTGCCTCAAGAAAGATACATATTGCATATTGCCTCAAGAATGGATGCATATTTTATGTTGCCTCAAGAAAGATACACATTGTATGTTGCCTCACGAAAGATACGTATTGTATGTTGCCTCAAGAAAGATACATATTGCATATTGCCTCAAGAATGGATGCATATTTTATGTTGCCTCAAGAAAGATACACATTGTATGTTGCCTCACGAAAGATACGTATTGTATGTTGCCTCAAGAAAGATGCATATTGTATGTTGCCTCAAGAAAGATACATATTGTATGTTGCCTCAAGAAAGAAACGTATTGTATGTTGCCACTAAAAATATGCATATTGTATGTTGCCTCACGAAAGATGCATATTGTATCTTGCCTCAAGAAAGATACATATTGCATGTTGCCTCAAGAAAGATGCATATTGTATGTTACATTTTCTTAATATATGTTGAATAGGTATGTGGAGAGCATGCAGCGCTTTCTGACTTGCTGTGTTGTTGTTTGTCCATTAAGAATGATGATGACCATTCATTTCATCCAGTGGGGTTGACAGTATGGAGCCGTGAGTTCTAAGATGGCTGACAAGACATATTTTGGCTCGAAATGTTCTTTGACAATGTGGGCAAAGAATGCTTGACGTTCCAGGAGGAGGATGTCTTGCAGTGGTTTTTCTGTGAAGTCTCTTCTTCACAGCTCCTGCAGTCCTGGTTGCTTCACATGTGACTGCACCCTTGCGTATTGATGTACACCACGAATTTCTGTCTTTGGAAGTAGTCTCCCAGGTGTCAAGATAAATTCCAAAAGCTTTCAGTGAGATTTTCAGAGTGTCGTTAAAGCGTTTCCTCTGGCCGCCTTGGGAGCGTTTACCACAACGCAGCTCGCCGTAAAAAACTTAGTTTAGTTAGCCTGTGATCTGGCATGCGTTAAGTGACCAGCCCAGCACTCTGATTCTTCATTAGTAGAGTGTAGACACTGGGCATGGACGCTCTTCCTAGAACTTCAGTGTTTGGAATATTGTCGTGGCATTTAATCTTCAATAGCATCCTAAGGCAGACTATGTGGAAGTGGTTTAATTTCCTAGCGTGTCGCTGATAAACAGTCCAGGTTCCACAGGCATATAGCAGTGTGGATAATACAACTGCTTTATAACTTTCAGATTTGTTTGCAGGCTTATTCCAGTTCTGTCCCATACATTCTTGTACAGTCTGCCAAAGGCCGCGCTGGCCTTGGAGATTCTTACATTCACTTCGTCATCAATTGTGGCAGCTTATGACACAGTGCTGCCAAGATAGGTTAATTTGTCCACAACACTTAGTCTATCACCTTGATATTCGGTACGGTGTGATTATTCCCTGGAGCAGGCTGGTACATAACTACAGTCTTCTCCAAGTTGATATAGAGCCGAAAGTTGGCGCAGGCACATGAAAAAGCTGAAACATTGTGTTGGAAATTTGCCCCTGAGTTGGCATATAGAGCGCAATCATCAGCAAACAGCAGCTCTCTGACGGTGTCGCTGTTTGTTTTGGTTTTAGCTTTCAGCCTTCTGAGATTGAACAACTTTCCATCCATGCGGTAGTTGATGTCTATTCCAATGTCGTTGTTCTCGAAGACATTCGTCAGCATAGCTGAAAACAAGAGGCTGAACAGTGTTGGTGCCAGGACACATCCTTGCTTTACTCCATTGGTGACAGGAAAAGCTCAGACAGTTCACCATTCACATGTAATCTTTCCTGCATACCATCATGAAATAGGCTCACTTTTTGGACAAACTTTCGTGGACAGCCATATTTCGCCTTAATCCTCCAGATCAAAAGAGTAGTATTTGCGCAGCAGTGTTTGCACGGACTTATTCTTCATTTTCAATTGTGCTATATATGGATTAACAGTGGAACTTTTCACAGCAGTGATTGCACAGCAGTGTTTGCGCAGCAGTGTTTGCACGGACTTATTCTTCAGTAAGTACCAGTATTGAATCATAGTAAAGTTCACTGAATATTTATGTACGGCGTTTTTGGAAATAACATTCAAAAGAAAACACAGCTCTTCCTAACGCCTTGAAGATGTCTCACTTTATATTCAGTGAGGAAGACTTCCAAAGGGGCGCCTGGTACTACCCGAGAACGTTGGTTTTAACGGTATCCGGGTTGCAGGCGGCAGCGAAAGCGACGCCGTCTCTGATAGCAAGCGTGTTGAGGGGACCATGTGGTGTACCTGTCAATGGCATGAAAGAGCCATTCCGACTGGAGCAACCCACGAAATGGTACTGCACGCTGACAGATGAAGTCAGCCAGTCAGTATATGACGAAATACATGGGAAAAAATTCGACATTGTCAAAGAAAGCATCAGTGTGAAAATAGAACACGCGGACAAAGAAAAACGTCGAATCACAGTGCACTGGTTACCGGAAACGATCACTCAGGAAGGAGTCAAAAAAATGATCGCGGCCGTAACAGGAGACAAAGAACCAGAAGCATTTAGGCTACCAAATGCGGGAGGCCGATGGGGGGTCCTGTGCCACCCCACGAAAGATGTCCCTCATTATGTTATAATAGAGGCCCCTGGGGTCGTCAAAGGGACCTACAGGATCCTGATAACTGAGGCAGGCAGACGTGTAGCCTGCCCAACATGTGGCCTTGACTCACACTGGGCAAATCAATGCCTCAGTAGAAGGAGGCCTGTTGAGAGGCCTGAAAACGGCCAACAATTGACAACACAAGCAAACAATGTAGATTTCCCAGTTATCTCAGGCCTACTTGATAGGACTTTCCGCCTCTGAGCAGCATGCCAAAAAAGGCTGCAACACCCAGAAAAGACAAACAGAAACCACAAGAACCTGTATCACAGTCAGAAGATGATGGATACACCAAAGTAATCTACAAAAACAACAAGAGGAAATTAAAAGAATTAGCGGAAAAAGAACAAGCCAATGAGTCAGACGAGCACGAATCCTCGTCAACAGTCACGCCCCACAAGAAAGGGAAAAACCAAACAACAAAACCAGAAGAAAATAAGCAAACAATCAAACAGAATGAACAAACGAGCAAACAGAAAGAACAAACAGAAGGACAATCGGAAAACGCGACCCACAACTTTCCAGAAGATGGAAACAATGACACCATAACATTTCAAACTCTGAAAATTGATCAAGAACAAGCCAACGAGTTAGACGAACACGAATCCTCGTCAATAGTCGCACCCCACAAGAAGGGGAAAAACCGAACAACAAAATCGGAAGATAATGAGCAAACGAGCAAACAGAATGAACAAACGAGAAAACAAAACGAGCAAACAGAAGGACAATCGGAAAACGCAACCAACAACTCTCCAGAAGAGGGAAACGATGGTACCCCAACATTTGAAAATCTGATAATTGATACTGACACGGATTCCGAAGAAGAAAAAGCCTGAACCAAAGACTGTGAACGCTTATCACCGCAATAATGTGTCTGCATTTCTGTGGAAATTCGTGTCCATCGAAAATTAGTGCGAACTTGATAACTCAAAAAGAGATCTCTGTATTATTTGTTTCTGTAAATGGATGATTTAATAATAATTTCCATTAACATTTCAGGGCTGAGAACAAAACAACATCATATAATACAACTCACACGCAAGTACAAACCAGAATTTATCCTAATACAAGAAACAAACATACATTCAGACGTACAAGGTGCACAAATTAAAACACAATTAGGATTTAAACATGCATATTTCAGTTTAGCGGTCCACAACATAGGTTCGGGGACAGCTATATTACAAACATCAGACAGATGGAACATACTAAACACAAACAGGGATAATCAGGGTAGAATTACTTTTGTACAAATAGGAAATAATACACACACATACACTATAGTAAATATCCACGCACCGCCAAACTACAACTATCAACCACAGTTCTTCGAAGAACTAGACACAATACTCATAAACACATACAGTGGACAAAATGTCATACTTTGTGGGGATTATAACTGTGTCCTAGAAGACTCTGACATAGTAGGGGGGGGGGGGGTATGTCGGGGCACAAGTAAGAAGAACCATCAGAGAGGGCATGAATCAATTAGAGACATTGCAAAACATATTAGACACACACAACCTAATAGACGCATACAGGCAATTGCACCCACATAGTAGGGAAACAACACACACAAACAAAGCATACAACAGGGCAACTAGATTAGATAGGATTTATATACCCGCAGCACACCACATAATACTCGCCAAACACATACAGGAAACATTACAGTACATGGATCATAAAGCAGTATTAGTACACATCAGCACAAATCATACAAACACACATACATCTAAAAGGTCGCAACATTGGAAATTTAACAACACACTTCTCAAGCATACAGAATACGTACAATATATGACACAACTCTTGCACACATACACGGACAACATACCAACGGAAAACATAGGACAATATTGGGATTTATTGAAAAATACAATACGAAGTAGAACACAACAACTTGCATCATTTATACATAAAGAAAGGTTAAGACAAGAACAAATCACACAAATAGCCATCCAACTAACAAAGCAGGTAGACAACAACTCTCCACACTTACACGCATTAGAAGAACAACTAGAGCAATACCAACAACACAGATATCTAGGTGCTCTCCTCAGAACAAAACTCACCACAATCACGCAAGAGACCCCGGGTAAACAATATTTGGCAATTGAGCAGAATGTACAACACAGCAGAAAGATAAGTAAAATAATAGACATGCAAGGTAACACACAAACAGACCCAGCAAATATAACAGAGGCTTTTAATCAATACTACACACATCTATTTACAGCAGAAACAGTAGATACACAGATACAAGACAACTTTTTACGGTATAGTAAACAGTTGTCAGACGAAGAAAAGGACATACTAGACGCTGAATTAACACTGACTGATATAACATGCGAACTCAATAAAATGAACAAAGACAAAACACCAGGACCAGACGGCCTGACTGTAGAATTCTACCAACATTTCTTTCCTATCCTAGGTGGCCTTCTTCTTAAAGTATTTCAAGACGCCTTTGACAAACAACAACTACCAGACAGTTGCAACATGTCATACATAACACTAATACCTAAGGAAAATACAGATAAGACACACATGAAGAACTACAGACCCACAGACGGCCTGACTGTAGAATTCTACCAACATTTCTTTCCTATCCTAGGTGGCCTTCTTCTTAAAGTATTTCAAGACGCCTTTGACAAACAACAACTACCAGACAGTTGCAACATGTCATACATAACACTAATACCTAAGGAAAATACAGATAAGACACACATGAAGAACTACAGACACAGACTATAAAATACTCGCTAAAGCACTGACCAATAAATTGAGACCCTTTATGTCAATACTCATACACACAGACCAACAATGCGGGGTACCACATATGAACATCCACCAGCATACGCATTTTATTAGGGACATCATCACATACACACATGAGAAAGACTGTCAGGCCGCCCTTTTGTCCTTAGACCAGGAGAAGGCCTTTGATAGAATTTCCCACTCCTACTTATATAAGACTTTAACACGCTGCAACTTCGGCCAGTACTTTAGGCAGTGGATAGAGATCTTATACCGGAGACCTGAAAGTAAGGTGTTGGTAAACCATGCGCTTACTGCTGGCTTCCGGCTCACAAGGTCGGTGAGACAAGGATGTCCACTATCACCGCTGCTTTATGTGCTGACCCTGGAGCCACTACTCGAAGCAATCAGACAGGACACGAACATCAAAGGCATTTTTATTCCTGGGGGAGGAGAGAGGAAGTTGCTCGCGTACGCGGACGACACCACTTTCTTCCCCATAAACAACAAATCCATCACAAATATACTCCACACTTTTACACGTTTTGGTAAGGGGAATGGAGCAAAATTAAACATACACAAATCACACATAATGGGTCTCGGTAAGTGGCGGAACAAGGCAGATTTTCCTCCCGACTTAACAGCGACAGACAACATCAGACTTTATGGGATAACATTCCCTAACAACTCCCGACAAATACATGCACATACATGGCAAAATCTCACACAACAAATTATAGACATGCTGCACAGATACAAGTATAAGACATCCACAATATTTGGTAGGAGCACTATAGTTAACACATTAATTATTCCCAAAATTATATATTTAGTCACAGTGCTAGACCCACCTAAACAGACAATCACAGACATCAACAAACACATCAGACGTTTCATCTTTGGCAGCACAATCTATTGCATACAACATAAGACACTCATACAGGACAAAAGACAAGGGAGGATAGCACTACAAGACATACACACCAAAATACAAGCGCTTAGAATCCAACACATAGGCCATATCCTCAATCAACCAGAACAGCACCCACTAGCACTCTATTACATAGAACTCAGACTACAACACCTTAGAAGAATGCAACTCAATTCTCCACACCATTTTGGAACACTACCATCTTTCTACAAGACATGTATGTATGCATTTCAAGGACGCGAGCATCTAATACACCAGACAACACATCAGATTTACAAATATCTAGTCAAACAACAAGCACCCCCACTACGACTTAGAATAAAAAAAGAGGACAGAAATACTACGTACAAGACTACACATGTACTTTCTCTAATCTTTACAACCCACACATCACACCCAAAGCCAAAGAAATTATGTATCGTTTAATCTTTAACATGTCACCAACTACGGAAAAACAAGCACACATGTCAAAACAAATAGCACAATGTCAACTTTGCAGGAATAACATACAGGAAACTGAAGATCACATTTATTACACATGTCCAACAGTCCAAGCCGCACTAGACACACTTAGACAACTCATTGAAAAATTCACTAAAAAGAAAACAGATATGTATAAAGCAATCTTTTTAAATACTATTCCTAAAACTACCAAGGAAAACCACACGAAATTGCTAATTTCACTGGCAGAATACAGGTACATAGGGTGGTCCTGTAGAAATGCAGCTTCATATAAATTTAAAACGTACAATTCACTTTTAATATTGCACATGTTTCAAAACAAAATTACACAAATATTCACAGACACACTGACATAATCTACATCGCTTCCTAGGCTACTGACACCCACACCGTTGCGACGCGTGTGGACGGCGAGAGGTGAACTGTTTTGTAGCTCCACCTTAGACACCAACTTCTCATTTTATGGGTATATATTAGTATGAGGGTATGGTAAGATGCTAAGAGTGAGGAAAGGAGATTTTTAGGGTGTGTGAGGGAAGAAATCATCAACTCACCAAAATTTGTTTGTTATCTATATCATCATAATTATCATCATCATCAACATCATCATTATAAATATCATCAATCACTGTCCCTACAAAGTAATACATGCTTAAATTTTTATTTTATTATTCATAATTTATATTATGTAAATATATATTTATTTTTTTACACCCCCTACCCCCCACCTCCCATTTCAATGTAAAAATGTTGTAATAAAGGTTGTAAAAATTGAAGGAAAAAAAAAATCTGTTCTTATTGGTATGTTCACGGATATACATATGTCAGTTTATATATATATGCATGCTCTGAAAGAGATGGATGCACGCCCTTTGTGAACGAGGTGGTCAAACGCAGCATTTTTTTTTGTTTTAATTGTAGTCACTGGGCGTGGCTACGTTCAACGGCGACATCAACAATTCAACTTATGTATATACCATGGGTATGAAAGAGGGTGCATGGTGTATGAAAAGGCAGGAATGGGTTTAGAACGAATAAGGGAAGAAATAATCACCGCATTATAGTCGTTGCTGTCCCCATTATCGAAATCACCACCATCATCACCACCTTTTTACCATCAATCACGTAAAAATGAGATGATTGGCAGAGTATGGGAAAATCCATAATCCTGGTCAGCCATACTTTCTTGTCTTATTTATTGCTAATACTTTAGACATATTAGGTACGTATACTTTGTAATTTGATGTTGAAGCGCATTTGTACACCAATTTGACACGCACAAACGCATGTTTAAACAGATCTTCACGAATACCATACACACAGCACGCCTGTTAAAATACTAACAATACAAATGCAAATGTTTCTTAACACTCAATAAAGGTTTTTTTTTTTAAAAAAAAATAAAAAAAAAAGCCTTGGTACGGTCAATGAAAGTGGAGAAGATTTCGCAGTTTTTTCCTGAAATTTCTCTTGCAGCTGCCTTGCTCATGTCAACAGTTACTCATTCTTTTTTGAAGCAGCATTGACTCTCATGAAGAACACCTTGATAGAGATGGGCCATGAGGCGATTGAGAAGAATTTTGGCAAGTATCTTCCCTGCAATTGAGAGCAAGGAGATGCCTAGGGATAGTGGTTTCCTTTACGTTTGTAAAGGTGGACTATTGAAGCGTCCTTGAAATCTTGCGGCATGGTTTCGTTGACCCATATGTTTGTAAAGACTTAGTGAAGCTGATCTATTAGGACCGGTCCACTTGCCTTGTATATTTCTGCTGGGATGGAGTCAGGACCAGGCGCCTTACCGCTCGAAAGTTGCTGGATGGATGTTTACTTCCACTATGGTTGGCAGGTCAACAAGTGTATCATTAGTGGGAACTTGAGGAAGGCAGTTGATCGTTTCATCATCAAAGAAGGAAGTTGCATTTAAGATGTTGCTGAAATGCTCAGTCCAGCGTTGAAGGATGTCTTTCTTATCGGTGACCAATGTTCCCCCATCTGCACTGAGGAGGGGGACTATGCCTGGTGATGTAGGACCGTACACTGCTTTCAGTGAGTGATAGAAGTTTTTCATATCATGTCTGTCAGCAAAGCCTTGAATTTCATCAACTTTGTTACTCAGCCAAGGAGTCCCGCATGTGCTGAAGTATCTGTTGCACTACTCTCCGAATGTTATTGAAGGCCTTTTTTTTTTGGATGTTGACTTCGGGTCATTCAAATATGTCTTGAGAAGAAGATGTTTCTCGGCCAGCAATTGGCTGATGTCTGCGGAATTTTCATCAAACCAGTCTTTATGCTTTCGGGGGCTGGACCCATGATTTCCATAGTAGTATTGTAAATTATGTCCTTTAGGGCTCTCCACTCTGTTTCCGCATACTGTTTAGCTGCAGCATTGGGCTTTAGATGGTCTTCCAGCTTATTTTCAAACGACAGCTGCATGTTTTTGCTCTTTAGGCGGGTGACATTTATTTTTCATTTGTACCCCTTGAGGACGCCGTGGTGGTTTGATGTGTATGATTATTTTCGAGATAATGAGACGATGGTCTGTCCAACATTCGGCACCACACATGTGTACTTCAAACCTGATGGAGGTTTCATCTGCTACTCCGACATCTGCTTGTTGTTCATGATATAATGCTTCAGTTTTCATGTTGTCTTCTGAAACTGACGGTGCGCTGAAGGCTTAGTAATATGTTCGTTCCCTACACCGGTCAGTTGGGTTGGGAATGTGGTTGATTTCGACGTCGTGCAAAGGACATAGATCATGTAAAGTATTTAGTTGTAAATATGTTGGATTTTCTGTCCTTGCTGCGATAAAGCCACATTTTAGTTAGTCAACTCCAGTCAGGATAACATTACTAATAATTTTATTCATAAAGAGATTAAGAACAGAATAGGGCAAGCAAATGAGGCATTTCAGAAAATGAAAAGCATCTTATGCAATAAGTCACTATCATTTAATGTAAGAAAGAGAGTGCTGAAGTGCTATATAGAGACTGTTTTGCTGTATGGCAGTGAATCTTGGAATCCAAATTAACAAGTTAGGAAGAACTTGGAAATAACGGAGATGTGACTCCTGAGGCGAATGTTGCAAATTCCTTGGACTGCCAGAGTAACTAATAATGATTGTCTGACAAGAGCTAATAAAACTAGAACATTATATCAACAATAAGAAAGCAACAAACGGATTTCTTAGGTCATGTGATGAGAAAAGAGGCATTGGAGAATATCGTGACATGTGGAAAGATCCAGGAGAAGAGAGACAGGGCAGACCAAGAGAAATGATGCGGGTAGGGCTGAGACAGTGGCAAGGAATATCAGCAGAGATGATCCAGAACACCAAAGACCGCTATCTGTGGAGAGACATGAACTCCGCCAGCAGCCCGAGCACTTGGTGATGATGATTTCAAGTTACGTACAAGTGTGTGTGTGTGTGTGTGTGTGTGTGTGTGTGTGTGTGTGTCTGTGTGTGTGTGTGTGTGTGTGTGTGTGTGTGTGTATACAATTTATTTTTTGTAATGAGGAGAGTGTAGAAGTACTTCTGATACACAATTCGGGATTAAAATTCCCGTTCCAGCTGTGCCATGCCTTTTCATGACCATGGTCTCTTCAATATCCTGTGTCCATATCCCTGTTTGATGTACGAAAGAATAGTGATTGGAAGGGCCGAATATAAGACGGGCCTGCGTGCCCAATTTGTGACCCTTTGAAAATAGAGTTCATTTGTTCGTTCGGCTCCTGTCTTGTCATCTTCCAGGAACCACTTCTTTAATGGCTGATCTTTGTAAACCATTGCTAGAATTGTTGTATCCATATTTCATTCCGAGACAGACAGCAGAGCACATACTCCAGGATTGCCCAAACTACAACATATCCAGGCGAACCTTTTGGCCTAGAGAGACAACAGTGGAAGATAAACTCTATGGACCGCTGAGTGAACTAAAAAAGACTGTTAGATTCATACAAGAGACAACATTGCAGTTATAAACATATTTCAGGGGAACGAAAGAAGAAGAGGAAGTTTCTTAGACACGAAACTGTTTCTGATCTAAAACACATTATGTACGAGCAATTTAATTAGCATTTCTAAATGAACATACCAATACAGGGTAATGATTAAGCATTTTATTAATATTATAGTAATAAGAATAAATTAAAGTACATATAAAACATGTGAAACATTTCCAACAAGGCTCATGCATTCATTGTGGACATTAATTTTGTCAATGGCGTTAAGTACAATCGTGAAAGTAACCTATTTAAATGATGTTTAACTGTATTGCTTTAAATATCCAGTATGTTATCATGTCTTCATCAACACACTTCGTTACATTCTGTCAACTTCGTTTCTTTGTTTTGTTTACGAATTCCTGCTTTAAGTAGAATTGTTATAAAGTTATTTATATTAGTGTACATCAATAATTTGTTTTTGCAACAAAGACAATTTCATTACCATCATCATCATCATCATCATCATCATCATCATCATCATAATCATCATCATTATTATCATCAGCATCATCATTATTATGAAGGATAATCAAAAGCGGTAGCCACCACAGTATCTTCACACATATAAGTGTATGGACATGTCTGAGTTCATGACTGCAAGAGAGACTTGCTAATACACCTTACTTTAGTTACCATACTGAATAACATAACATGAAATTATTATTATAATTATCGCTGTTTTTGTTGATATTATTATTGTTAATATTATTGTTAATTTTATCATTGTTAATATTATTATTGTTAATAGTATTGTCGTTACGTTAAGTTCAACCATACCTAACCTCAGTAAATACATGAATTTGAATAACGAAGACACAAACAATATATTGCACGATTTATTGCCTGGCATATTTCGCTGCATCTCGTTAGGTACATACTGCAGAATTCACACAATATACACTAAAGTAATTAGATAACTCCTTCGAGCTAATATATACAGCGCACTTATTCACACAGTAATTTGAATTGTCTACAACAGTAATTTTAAACTGAATAACATGTCTTTTTGTTGCACAATGTTGGTTTCTGTAGATGAATGGCGATTGCTGCTGCCAGTTTTAACGTGCAAACAAAAAGACATGTAGTCAGCTTAAAATTACCGTTGTATACAATTTAAATTACTGTATGAATATGTGTGCTGTATATTTCAGAATGAAGGATTTATCTAATTACTTTATGTTGTGTCATTTCTGCAGTATGTGCCCGACGAGATTCAGCGAAATATGCCAGGCAATAAATCGTGAAATCTACTGTTCGTGTCTTCGTTATTCAAATTCACCACGGGAAACATTGTTTTGAAATACGCGAATGTTACATGAATGTTACATATTGTTTACGATCAGAAGCAAACAGTAAAGCTATCACTGTAAAGGTGTTTTGGTGGGCACAGGGTCTGCCCCGTCCGCTGTTTGGGTTGTATATACAGGAGCCCCTGACTGTTGATGGACATAGGCAGGCGGGGCCCCACTGGGGGCCTGCATGGTGTACATGGGCGCGGTGCCTCCAGGTCCTTGCTGCATTGCATACATAGGCGTAGTTCCGTTGACAGACTGACCTGGGTACATGGGTTGAGCAATGAACTGGGTATTGCCATATCCTGGATATGTGGTCACGCCTATGGATATTGAACAATGTAACATGAGTAAATTATGTTCCAGATATATGTTCTGACATACAAAAGTGAAACGCACATATGTAGCGTGTTGCTTGTTGGAGAACTACATGTCAACAGTCAATGCTGCAGGACTTTCAATGCTTCTGTCTTTAAGCATTCTTCATTGAGTAGATGCTCACAACCAGGCATACCAAGCCCTTTGCAGGTCAGGTCATGATTGGTTAGATACTGGATTTGTTTGTCTACACTGTTTGACGAGTGTAAATGTGAGAGAACAACTTCATTGCACTGGCTTTTATCCCATATGGCTCAGTCTCTTTACAAAGGGCGGCCAGCCGAAAGCGTCGCACAGAGAACTAGCTATGTAACTCCAGCGACGACCCCCAGGAGTCTCCGAGAAATGTGCACTAGTAAACCAAAAGATGTAGTCCGGATTCGAATCCACAACCTTCGGGGCGCAGGCAAGCCATTTAACCACTTGGCCACAGATACACGAAATCTGTCTACGGTATGTAGTAGCCAGTCTCAGACCAACTCTCCTTTGTTTACTGTTACGACATGCACAGGAGGTTACAATTGCACAGCAGGTTACAATGCTACGGTTTTTAATTTACCTTTTGGGCCTCCCGTAACACCACATAAGTGAAGACAGCTTACATCATCATCATCATCATCATCATCATCATCATCATCATCATCATCATCATCATCATCATTATCATCATCATCTTCCTATTTTGCCGTCAAGTGTCAAGAAGGTTTACAAAGCACATTAATGACACAGTGGGATACTATTACAAGTAAGACCTTTGTCCAAACAGAGAATTGTGTCTTCGCATTGTTTATTCATTGTCCCTCTTTCTGCATCATACACCCCGCACCCCCATATAAAATAAATGGTGAAATGTGACTATAGCCATGCTTCGGGCAGAGTGGCAGGCTTTGATTCAACAGTAAAACACCAGAGAGCATATGTTGCACACCCCCCCCCCCCCCCCCCCCACTCCATCTTACTCCCTCGGTTGGGTATAAAAGGAAGACATCGGCAATATTCCGAGTTACACACAGATCGGAACTGTGTGTGAAGTGTGTATGGGCATTTTGTCCAATTCTCATTTTCTCTTCATTGCTTTAATTTTTTCATCCTTTTATTCCTGTCGTCACCTTTTGATGTAGTCACAGGAGATCTCCTTGACTATATGTTGTGTTTGTGAATGTGTTTGTTTGCTGATGAAGGCTAATCGCTACAACGTCCTGTATGTGTCGTAAATCTGTTTTGTAAAGCTGCACTACTTTGTGTCATTTTATATTGTTTACAGGTCAGGTCGATTCAACAGGGTTTATTGTTTGTAGGTCAGGTCTTAGTCAGATATGACTGAGCTACCGTATAACAGTAGACGGTCTTCCGGTTTCAAGATGGCGACGGACGGTCGTGTTGTTTTGTGTTCGTTAACTTTTTCGCGTAGGGGATGGATTTATTCATCTCTTGCGTGTAATTGGTGTGCCAGGATGTAAAACCAGGAGTTTCTACTCAAGATCTGCGCGGGTGCTACGAAGTTCGTGCATCGAGCGAAGCCATCCTTGAGTTAATTTTCAGCAGCGTGTGTGGTGTTCTCAGTCTGTGTTTACGTTTTTTTCAACATGGCGGAACAACGTGTTTTCTTCGTGCGGTCAGCAGTCAACATACCGAAGCGGCGTGGTAGCCGCGCAGGGAAAAAGAAGCAAGGTAAGCGTGGAGGTTTGAGGCGTTTTAGACTCAAGTGTCACCGACTAGGACTCAGGAATATCCGTATTCTATATTGGAACTGTGCCAGTGTAAAACAACGGGGCGCTATTTTAGAAACCCTAGTTTACAGGAACGACATTGTAGCACTCCAGGAGACGAGACTGGGCGATCAGCTACTCCAAATTGCCGGCTTCAAATGTTTCTACAACAAACGACATCTGGGAATGGCGATTCTCGTTCGCGACAGAATGGTGGCGTCAGAGCTAGACATGTCCAGTTGGGACAGTGACGATATACAAATACAGGCGTTGAGAGTTCATTCCAGTATACCATTCGTGGTGGTTAATGTTTATGCCCGCAATGCCAGTGTGGACGCCCAGAAGTGGCAGTGCTTAAGTGGCATATTAGGCCACGAGAGAAATGTTATTTTCTGTGGTGACTTCAACGCTAAAGGCAGATCATGGGGAAACACTTCCTCCAATACACAGGGGGAGGAGCTCGAGACTGCACTGGAAACCATCGACCTGGTTTGTATCAACAGTGGCTGTGTCACCAGGACAGCAAGCCGTCCGGGCGATGAGGACAGTGCTATTGATCTGGCGCTAGTTTCACCTTCACTCACTACAGTGTGTAGATGGGGTGTCCTAGGACACCATGGCAGCGACCACCACCCTTGCAGCATATTGGTGGAGAAAGGCAGAACCAGGCAGCACAAGCTAAAGGTAAAGACTTTCCAGTATGACAGTACAGGGCAAGATGTGGTGAGTAAAATAAGACGTGACAAGCGCAGAACGTTTCAGGGCAGGAAAAAAAGCTGGGAGCAGCCACCGTGGTGGAGTTTCGAGGTGGAGAAGGCTTGGGTGGATAAGCGTAGTGCTGTAAGGAGATGGCAAAATGCCAAGAAGAACAGAGCTGGTCATCCTAGTCCCTGCTTGCACTTAGAAAGAGAGATGCACACAAAAGTAAGCTACTTCAAAAAACTGGTCAAGGTTGTTAAAAGCGAAAAATGGGCAGAGGTGTGTCAAAGAGTAAGCACAGACAAGTCACTGAAATTGTTCTGGCGACTACATAAAAGCATGAGTGGTGTAGTCAAGAATAAGAGCATTTCTGACTTCCAAGGTGCTGACCTCATCTGGCAGAGGACTGACGAGGACAAGGGCAAAGCCCTCTTTGAACGCTACCTTGAGCAAAGCAACCAGACAGACATGGGAGGCCGAAATCTGGCCAAGGAGGTCACTTCAGACAGATGCAAGGCCCAGAACACTTCAGATGAAGACACAGTGACAGTGAAAGAAATCAAGGCTGTGCTTCGACGATCAAAAAATAGTGCTCCAGGTCCTGATGGCATAAGATACGACGACATAAATAGCTGTACCGACAATGAGCTAGAGAAACTAGCAGACATGTACAACACCAGTATAGGGAGTGCTAGCATCAAGGAGGAATGATTACACAGCTATCTGATTCCCTTGCCGAGGCCTGACAAAGACCACAAAAAAATTCAGGGATATCGAATTATAACCATGCAGAATACAATAGGCAAGCTGCTGGAGAAGGTAATTGCCAGGAAAATATCAAGCCAACTAGAGAGGCAAGGCGTTTTCCCACCCACCCTGGGTGGGTACCGTCCAAAGAGAGAAACCTGGACCAATGCAGCAGTCTTTGCCCAGGATGTCTATGAAGGTTTCCACTCAGGCACTGAAACCGTTTCTGCAGCGATTGATCTTGAGGACGCATACAACAGAGTACCACTGGATTTTTTAATGTTTCAGCTTCTCGAACTAAACGTAAGTCCATTCCTCCTTAGTTGGATCGCTGCAGCCCTCTTCCAACGGAAAGTAGTTTTTAGATGTGGCAGTTGGACTTCGGAACCAACAACAATATATCCTGGCCTACCACAGGGATCAACATTATCTCCGGTACTGTTCAACGCCTACACAGTGAGAATCACCAGTGAGCAGATCACTGGACCTGGCAGGACATTGTCATATGCCGATGATGTTTTAGTGTATCGTCAGGGGAAGGATAGAGAGGAGGTTGCTGTGGAACTACAAACCGAACTCAATCGCATAAGTACTTGGTGTGATGAAGCTGGGGCAATGGTCAACCCAACAAAGGCAACAGTGACTTGGTTCTCGTTGAATAATCATATTGTCAACACTCCAACACCAACTGTAATGCTGTGTTCAGAGACGGTGGAAAGAACGCAGGCAATGAATTACCTGGGGATACGGTTTGATCGAAGCCTTGCTTATAATGTGCACATAGACCAGGTGATAACAAAGGCCAAGCGGGGTTTGGCAGCGATGCGGGTGATGGCGGCAGCAAACTGTGAGCAGCGCCATCTATGTCTTCTGTACGAGGGGTTGGTCATGTCCGTTTTGGAGTATGCAATGGCAATCCTGACTCTCAGCCATAAGCAGATAGAAAGGATGGAAAGGATACAGAATGAAGCTATGCGCATTTTTCTTGGATGTACAAGAGATACAGCATGCAGGGCGATGCGCTACCTTCTTGGTTTTCCAACCATTGAAGAGAGAATACAAGGTTGCAGGGCACGCGCCTACCTCAGAATTAACGCAAACACACAACATCCACTGCATAGTGAAATTAGGAAGGTGAAGGGCAGCAGGTTAAAAAGAGGACGGTCGTGGATGGGTCAAGGCGAAGACATTCTTCAACAGGTGTGTTCACTTGAGGAATTAGAACCTGGCGAGGAGTGGGTGCAAGTGCCAACAGACTTCTGCACATCCTTTTCAGTTTGCATCCAACTAGATAGAAAATGCAGACATGAAAATCCGGCTGCTGTTGAGGCTGAAGTACAAGCGTTGATTTTCGAGAATTCGCTAGACGGTGACGCGGTCATCTACACAGATGGGTCGGTCGTCCGACATGTGAGAAGCTCATGGGCCTTTACAGCTCGGGCTGGAGGGAGAATTGTGAAGGAGGACTCTGGTGCTTTCACTGAAACCACAAGTAGCCTGACCATGGAAGTCATGGCAGTAAGTAAAGCAATAACATGGCTCGAGACACAGACATTCACTAGGGCTTGTTTCCTTAGCGACTCAATGAACATGATCAAGAGGATAGAGGAGGGGTCGATCCGAAGAGAATGGTTGCTGCCTTTGGAGCGGTCTCGACTGGCAAAGATTAGTTTCATCTTCGTGCCAGGGCATGCGGGAGTACAAGGAAATGAGCGGGCTGACAAGCTCGCAGGTGAGGCTACTGTGGAGGGCGGACGCGCCATGGACCAGGCCGACATTCTGAATGCTCTACGAGAAGTAAGACTTTTGCGAGAACCAAGTGATGACTGTGAATCTACAACAATGGCCAGACTGCGAGAGCAGCAAATTAAAAGAGGGGTGGCCAAACAAGAACACTACGCAGGAAGCCAAAGAAGATTTATAAACCAACACAGAACTGGCGTCGTTAGCCGCTACACGTTGCGGGATTTGCTGAGGAGGGGATCCGAGCACTTATGGACTGAATAGTTCGATGTGCAATGAGGATGATCTGTCGACTAACTAACTAACTAACTAACTATAACAGTAGACTGTACTACCTGCTTTCTGTTAGCGCCGAACGTTGGGCGGCGCCTACCAAACCCGACACCCCACATTGTGCCAACGGCTTCGGACGGAAGAGCGCAATTGGGATGGTACAAGCCTTACCCTGGTGCGAGGAAATGCAAGCTAAAGACAAAATGTCATGGCAGGGCAGACCAGGCCCTAAGCCTTGATTGGTGACTGGTCTAGGATCGAAGCTCCGACAGGCGGACAGTTAGAGCAATGCTTTGCTGATCCGGCAGCTTCTGCAGCTTGTCTTGTTCCAGATGTAGGGGTGTTACCTTTCCTCTGGAGTGAACTAGGCAGGCCGAGAGAGGGATCATGCTGCATGGGCAACACATGATCTCTATATTTTAGCCCAGGCTTTGTGCTATGGAGAGGCAATAAATCCATCCCTGGTCTTAACTGGTCTCGGAATCAAAGCGAGAGGCAACTGTTACGGGTTATAAGTCCCGGTCAATTGGCGTAGACATGGGGCGCCACGCGTTGCCTCTGACGGTGGGAGACACCTACAGGTGTCACTGATCAGCTACCGCCCGCCTCAAGCTGGGCAGCCCCCGGCCAATTGGGTGCTGATTCGCCAAAGCCTGCCTGCTTCAATGGGTGCTTTGGGCTAGGACAAAATCTGAATCGCAGGTTGTAAAACCAATGCACCAAGTACAACCAAAAATAAAAATAGACATCTCAAGCTACAGCTTGCAACCTGGAACGTGAGAACCATGTGTCCAGGATTTTCCATTGAATTGACCAATATTGACGATGTGAGAAAAACGGCTGTGCTTGATGCCGAACTCAATCGTTTTAACATTGATATTGCTGGCCTGCAGGAGACTCGCCTCGCCGAGGAAGGGTCACTCAGGGAAAACAATTACACCTTTTTTTGGAAGGGTAGAGAGCAGGCAGAAAAAAGGCAACACGGTGTGGGCTTTGCAGGGAAGAATTCGCTACTGGGAATGAATGAAATTCCAGCCAGGAGGAAATGAAAGACTAGTATCCCTGCGCTTGGCAACCTCTTGTGGGTTTGCCACCATTATTACTGCATATGCACCGACACTCTATTCCTCTGATGATGTGAAGGATTCGTTCTATGAGGAGTTAGACTCCGTGATCAAGGAAGTTCCAAAATCTGACTACATTTATATGCTCGGTGATTTCAATTCTCGTGTGGGCAAGGACTCGAGTTCATGGCCAGTGTGCCTTGGAAAATACAACATCGGTCGCATGAATGAAAATGGGCAAAGGTTGCTGGAGCATTGCACCAGTAATGACCTATGCATTACAAACTCCTTTTTTAAAACAAAAGAGATGCATAAGGTCACATGGAAACATCCAAGATCCAACCATTGGCATCAGCTGGACTTCATTATCACACGGAGACAACATCTGAACCATATATCATTAACTCGAAGTTACCACAGTGCTGACTGTGATACGGATCATTCTTTGGTTGTTGCAAGGGTTAGACTGAGACCAACGAGAATCTACACAGCTAAACACAAATCTAGCCCCAGGATTAATATTATTAACACTCACGATCCTGAAAAGTACTTTCAGTTTCAACAGCAACTTGAAGACGCTTTCACTGATACACCAGAAAATTGTACAGTAAATGAAAAGTGGGATCAAATTAAGGAAACTCTTTATAAAACTGCCGTAGGAGTTTACGGCACTGTGGATCATAAGAGGCAGGACTGGTTTGCGGCAAACAGCGAGACTCTGCAGCCCTTGATCGATAAGAAGAAGAAAGCTCTCTTAAGAAACAAGGAAAGACCAACGCGTAACACTCTGAGTGAGCTAAGGCGAGCTAGGAAGGATGTGCAAAAGGCTGCCAGGCAGTGTGCAAATGATTATTGGATCAAGTTATGTGAGTCCATTCAAATCGCAAGTGATAAGGGAAACATAAGAAGCATGTATGAAGGAATAAAGAAAGTCTGTGGTCCAGTGATCAAAAGAAGTGCACCATTGAAAAGCTTGACTGGAGAAATCATCACTGATAAGAAACAGCAGATGGAAGATGGGTAGAGCACTATTTGGAGCTTTACTCAAGTGAGACCAAACTAGCGGATGATGCCCTCAACGCCATAGAGGCTCTACCAACTCTTGACCACATGGACACACTTCCCACCATAACAGAAGTTAAGTGTGCTATAAATGAACTTGCATCTGGCAAGGCTCCAGGTAAAGATGGGATTCCAATAGAGGTTATCAGGAGTGGGCAAGACACACTCACTCTACAGATCCACCAGCTAATAGAGCTATGCTGGCGAGAAGGACAAGTCCCACAGGATTTCAAAGATTCAAGCATCATAACACTGTACAAGAACAAGGGCGATTGGAGCGACTGCAACAACTATAGGGGTATCTCACTTCTGTGTATTGTTGGAAAAGTATTTGCCAAAATTGTTCTGCGCAGACTTTATGAGATCAAGTCTACCCCGAATCACAGTGTGGCTTTCGACAGAACCGGTCTACCATTGATATGATATTCTCATTGCGACAAATGCAAGAAAAATGCCGTGAACAGAATCAACCACTGTTTATTGCCTTCATCGACCTTACAAAGGCATTTGATTTGGTCAGTCGTGAGGGTTTGTTTAAGGCACTAAAGAAGATTGGCTGCCCACCAACTCTTCTGTCAATTGTGGAATCGTTCCACACAGGCATGAAGGGTATAATCAAGTCTGATGGTGCAACTTCTGAATAATTTGAAATCAAGAGTGGAGTTAAGCAAGGTTGTGTACTAGCTCCCACCCTCTTTGGAATATACTTTTCACTTCTACTGAAATATGCCTTTCGTGATCAGGATGGTGGTATATACATTCACTCACGCTCAGATGGCGGCCTTTACAATGCTCAGAGATTGAAGGCCAAGACCAAAATTAGGAGGGTACTGATCAGAGAGTTGCTTTTTGCAGATGATGCTGCAGTTACTATCCACTCTGAGGAAGAATTGCAATGTCTACTATCTGCATTCTCCAATGCTTGTTCTGAATTTGGTTTAACAATTAGCAAAAAGAAGACACAGATTATGTCACAAGGTGCACATGGTGTACCATGAATCTTTATTGACGACGCCGAACTAGAGATGGTAGGCCATTTTACATATCTAGGATCAGTGGTAAATAGCAAATTATCCCTAGATCAGGAAATCAACATCCGGATTGGTAAGGCAGCAACAACAATGAACAGGTTAAGAAAAAGAGTCTGGGAGAACAGGAGGCTTACTGCAAAAGCAAAAGTCTATCAAGCCTGTGTCCTTAGTACTCTTCTTTATGGCAGTGAAACCTGGACAACTTACTCACACCAAGAGAAACATTTAAACAGCTTTCATATGCGGTGTCTGCGAAGAATTCTTGGTATTAAGTGGCAAGACAAAATCACAAATACTGAAGTATTGTAAAGATCAGGTTGTGTGACAGTTTATTCCATGCTCAGTCTTCGTAGACTTAGAGGATAGGACATCTTAGGAGGATGGATGATGGTAGAATACCAAAGGACATCTTTTCTGGTGAATTACAGATGGGTAAGAGATCTCACGGTCGCCCTCTACTACGATACAAAGATGTGTGTAAGCGGGACATGATTGATACAGGCATTGATAATGCACATTGGGAGTAAGTCGCCGCTGAACGTGTTGCATGGAGGGCAAACATCAGAAATGGAATAAAGACAAAGGAGAATATTATTGCAGATAAGTCACCCACCAAGCGTTTGAGACGTAAGATGGTGCATGATGGTGGAAATGACCACGTGTTCACATGCACCCACTGTGAACGGACATTTACAGCGCAAATTGGCCTTATCAGTCACATTCGCTACCGCCATAGGTAAAAGTTATTATGCCTTCTTAAAGCACAAACTATCGTCTGTCAAGACGGCAAGGTGCCAATGATATTGTTTACAGGGAGTAACCAGACGATCTGCTTGACAATCAAAATTTCGAGGAAAGGCCAGACAGACACATAATCAGACTGCTACTTGTAACTTTCGTATTGGAACTCTTCGCTGGCTGTTGTAGATTAGGACTGAGTACTATGGGAAAGTTCCGAGTGCTGTAATTACGGTTCTTTACTCAACTCAACACAACTCAATAATAGTGCAAAGTTTATGAAATAAATATAACTGTTAATTTTGTTTTATTGGTAATTTAGTTCCTTGGGTGTGTGAAGCTGTTAGATCAGTCAGTGGTTCTCAACATTCTTTGGCCCATGCCCCCCTTCACCATATGTTCAGAACGTCATTCCCCCCCCCCCCTTTCGAATTTCCTCCCTATAAATATGGAAGCTAAATATAATAACACACACTAAAACAAGTCTAGCCATCTGCACAAAACGTGATTTGCGGGTCTACTTACGTTATAAAATGAATTTAATTAGGGTGAGAAGTACAGAACCGTAAAATTTACAGGGGAAAAACAATATCAAGTAACTGGTTCTTGTATTAATGCGATCTTGACATAATTTTAATCCTCAAACCCCATGGAAACCCGAACATTCTCCCCCCGGGGGGGGGGGGGGGGGATTCCCCACCGGTTGAGAACCATTGTGTTAGACGGTGTTAAATGTTACTTGCAGCATTCTCTTGGGATTCTCTAGTTCTACTTAACAGCAGCTACGTAGACATTGTTCTAAGTTAGAAAAACTATTAATTTGTACACTCGTTTTTCCATCCATTGTAATATTCATTATGGTGTTGGTGTTATCTTTGTTTGATAACAATAGGTTCTGTTTTCTGTATATTGACAGCCAACATGATTATATTGCTTAGTCAAAGCTACAACGATATGGTTGTTCAGAAGAATAGAATGAAGAGATCAAATAGGACGGAAAACAAGCGTAATGAAGATGTCTTGAAACAGAAAATTTAGTCCGCGTCAGAAGAACACAGACCGCATTCTTTGAGCCCAGTATGAGAAGGAGAAAGCTGGAACACGTCGTGACAACAGGAACATGTAACAACAAAAGAGGCAAGGTGAGGCCGAGAGACGCCATGGTTTGGAGGTGCGGGAAAGAAAAAGTAAAGGACTCCTTGTACGCCTTAAGGCGGATCGTGGATACGGTGTTAGACCCATATTTTATATACCAGTCAGCACTCGGTGGGTGATATAACAAGTAGCACACCGACACTTTTACTTCCCATATTTGTATATACCAGTCAGCACTCGGTGGGTGATATAACAAGTAGCACACCGACACTTTGACTTGCCATATTTGTATATACAGTCAGCACTCGGTGGGTGATATAACAAGTAGCACACCGACACTTTTACTTCCCAAGACATTTGTGGTACCCATGTTAGGCTGGGTCATCCTGAAAGTCCGCGTCAATTTTTAAAATGCGAATACGCAAAACTGTGGATCAAACACGTGATCACCGAGTGGGCAGGCGAATGGGCTATCCGCTGCACTTCCATGGCTTTGGGGCTATGTCTGTAACAGAAATAACTGAATGCACACAAGAC
Organism: Cepaea hortensis; assembly: GCA_963921405.1. NCBI lineage: Eukaryota > Metazoa > Mollusca > Gastropoda > Stylommatophora > Helicidae > Cepaea > Cepaea hortensis. The sequence goes on from OY992876.1 coordinate 116,192,640, forward strand.
AACAAGCTGTGAGCAGACATGATCACCAGCGCCACAAGGCATGGACTAAAAGAGGTTATACTTGATATTTCATGAAGAATCTGTCTTCTTTAAGGCAACAAGAACGTATTGTATTTATGTGTGCATGTTTGCATGTATGCATTCATGCATGCATAAACATATTTTTCACATACAGTACTCACCTCCAGCTGTGGATATCACCTGTGGTGAGGTGTAATGCACTGTGGGCACTGCCTGCATTCTCTTTCGTCTGACGACTACAATAACGACGATCACAACGAACACAATGAACAGGCCCACAGAGCCAATCACCATTGGGGCAATGAAGCCTGCGCTGACATAACTAGTGACAGGAAATAAAAATAGTGCAAACCTTCAACAGTTTCTTTCAGGCAATATGAAATTGAAAAAGAATGAACAAGTTTTCAAGATAACAGTAGTCAACACATTGTCCAGACAACAGTCACCATATTGTCCAGACAACAGTCGGCACATTGTCCATACAACAGTCGACACATTGTCCAGGCAACATTCAACACATTGTCCAGGCAACAGTCAACACATAGTCCAGACAACAGTCAACACATTGTCCAGACAACAGTCAACACATTGTCCAGCCAACATTCATCAAGATTGTATTGTGACAGGAGCTCGCGGTCCACTGAGAAAGCTATACAACAGCTCCTTGAAAGACTCACTAAAGAACTTAACATGATTTGTTTCCGTTCGCTCGTTTTGAATTCAAACGTAGTAGTCCATACGCGTGATACTATTTCTAGTCTACTGAACTGATTTTTGCGCATCGATTAGCTTTCCCTTTTACCAGTGTCCCTTGCCATCAGGCAAACCCACTCCGACTTCTGAGGTACTTATAATTTACGTCCCCAAGTCACGGACGGGAAGTCATCATTTTAGTCCAACTCACCGGTGTTGGGTTTTAGCCGCTACCTCTGCATCAGCAAACCGGAAGTTTTAGAGCGAGCGCTCTTATCCATTCAGTCATGTTGAGCCCCAACTGTGAGGTACACTTTGAACTTGTGTGTACTATTTCTGCTGTTCGCTCTACTAACCTACATTTGTACACGTGCCCAATGAAACAGTTTAGAATGCAGATAACCACACAGTAGCTTGCCACTCCAACAGAAGAAGCCAAGTTCCCACCGTCTTATCTACAGTTTACATGTTCCTACCCAGTGTGCCATGATACAACAAGCAAGCGTCGACATCTCTCCAGAAATAACAGGTTGCAAAGGGTCATTCTCTGCAGCATTGGGAAAACGGTTTGTCTTTTTATGATGTGCTCAAAATACTCTACTTGTGAACATGTAACCACATTTAGCACACCACTTTCCTCCTCCCCCTCCTCTTCCTCCTCCTCTTCCCCCTCTCCCTCCTCCTCCTTCTTCTTCTTCTTCTTCTTCTTCTTCTTCTTCTTCTTCTTCTTCTTCTTCTTCTTCTTCTTCTTCTTCTTCTTCTTCTTCTTCTTCTTCTCCTGCTCCTCCTCCTTCTCCCCCTCCTCCTCCTCCTCCTCCTCCTCCTCCTCCTCCTTCTTCTTCTTCTTCTTCTTCTTCTTCTTCTTCTTATTTCTTCTTCTTCTTCTTAATTCTTCTTCTTCTTAATTCTTCTTCTTCTTCTTCTTCTTCTTCTTCTTCTTCTTCTTCTTCTTCTTCTTCTTCTTCTTCTTCTTCTTCTTCTTCTTCTTAATTCTTCTTAATTCTTCTTCTTCTTCTTCTTCTTCTTCTTCTTCTTCTTCTTCTTCTTCTTCTTCTTCTTCTTCTTCTTCTTCTTCTTCTTCTTCTTCTTCTTCTTCTGCTTCTGCTTCTTCTTCTTCTTCTTCTTCTTCTGCTTCTTCTTCTTCTTCTTCTTCTTCTTCTTCTTCTTCTTCTTCTTCTTCTTCTTCTTCTTCTTCTTCTTCTTCTTCTTCTTCTTCTTCTTCTTCTTCTTCTTCTTCTTCTTCTTCGTCTTCTTCTTCTTCTTCTTCTTCTTCTTAATTCTTCTTCTTCTTCTTCTTAATTCTTCTTCTTCTTCTTCTTCTTCTTCTTCTTCTTCTTCTTCTTCTTCTTCTTCTTCTTCTTCTTCTTCTTCTTCTTCTTGAAACAAGGATGTGTCCTGACACCAACACTGTTCAGCCTCATATTTTCAGCTATGTTGATGAATGCCTTCGAGAACAACGACATTGGCATAGACATCAACTACCGCATGGATGGAAAGTTATTCAATCTCAGAAGGCTGAAAGCTAAAACCAAAATTGACAGCGACACCGTCAGAGAGCTCCTGTTTGTTGATGATTGCGCTCTATACGCCAACTCAGAGGCGGACATGTAACATAATGTTTCAGCTTTCTCACATGCCTGTGCCAACTTTGGGCTCAATATCAATTTGGAGAAGACTGTAGTTATGTACCAGCCAACTCCAGGGAATGATCACACTGTGCCGAATATCAAAGTGAATGGTCATAGTCTAAATGTTGTGGACAAATTCACCTATCTTGGCAGCACTGTTTCACAAGCTGCCACAATTGATGATGAAGTGAATGCAAGAATCTCCAAGGCCAGCGCGGTCTTTGGCAGACTGTACAAGAATGTATAAGACAGAAATGGAATAAACCTGCAAACAAAGCTAAAAGTCTACAAAGCAGTTGTATTATCCACACTGCTATATGCTTGTGAAACCTGGACTGTTTATCAGCGACACGCTAGGAAATTAAACCACTTCCACACAGTCTGCTTTAGGAAGTTACTGAAGATTAAATGGCAAGACAAGATCCCAGACACTGAAGTCCTAGAAATAGCGTCCATGCCCAGTATCCACACTCTACTAATGAAGAATCAGATTCGCTGGGCTGGTCACTTGACTCGCATGCCAGATCACAGGCTCCCTAAACGAAATTTTTACGGCGAGCTGCGTTGTGGTAAACGCTCCCAAGGCGGCCAGAGGAAACGCTTTAAAGACACTCTGAGAATCTCACTGAATGCTTTTGGAATTCATCGTGACACCTGGGAGACTGCAGCCAGAGACCGAAATTCGTGGCGTGCATCATTGCAAGGGTGCAGTCACGTGTGAGGCAACCAGGACTGCAAGAGCTGTGAAGAAAAGACAGAACAGAAAAACCACTGCAGAAAATCCTCCTCCAGAAACGTCAAGCATTTGTTGTCAACATTGTCAAAGAATATTTCCAGCCAAAATAGGCCTTATCAGCCATCTTGGAACTCACGGCTCCATACTTTCAACCCCACTGAATGAAATGAATGGTCATCATCATTCTTGATGGACAAACAACAAAAACAGTAGTAGTAGTAGTAGTAGTAGTAGTAGTAGTAGTAGTAGTAGTAGTAGTAGTAGTAGTAGTAGTAGTAGTAGTAGTAGTAGTAGTAGTAGTAGTAGTTGTAATAGTAGTAGTAGTGTATTAGGTAGGTGGTAGTAGTAGTAGTAGGTAGGAATGTAGCTGTAAAAGTAGTAGTAGTAGTAGTAGTAGTAGTAGTAGTAGTAGTAGTAGTAGTAGTAGTAGTAGTAGTAGTAGTAGTAGTAGTACATATATAGTAGTGGCTCATCTATGTGCTTGCTAGCGTGCGTGCGTGCGTGTGTGTGTGCGTGCGTGCGTGTGTGTGTGTGTGTGTGTGTGAGACTCACAAGGGTTCCTCACAGCAAGGGTAAATCATGGTATAACAGCACCCATAGCTGCAGTAGGCAGTTCTCTCCCTCTCGTCCGGGTACAGCTGGTACTCGCATATGTCGGCTGCTACACCTACAGATAAGACAAGACCAACACAATTACCACTGAGGTTGTTTTACTTTGCCTTAATTTATTTAGTGCAGAAGGATAATATATCGCCAAATGTGACTTCCTATTTGGAGAAAAGGACGATGCATCGCCATACTACGGTCATCGTGTTATGTGTTGTGTTTCGTGGTATCTTCCTCAAGTTTATTGCTCAGTGAATGAAATTGCACTATAATGCTAGTACATTTGATTGTGTACCATGTTTGGTCCAAATCTACTTAATTTTGTTTGGCGCTGAAACAGTTAACGTTGTCACTATAGTGTCGTCTCCGTGTTGACATGTTGTGTTCATTGTATTTGTTTGCCGATGAAGACTAGTCGCCGCAACGTCTTATCTTTCCCGTCAATGTTTTCTCTAAAGCTGCATTTCTTCGTGTTATTTCATACTGGTTACATATCCACAGCTATAACACTGTTACACTAATGGTATTCATATTTTAGTATGCCAGCACATGACGATGGTGATAACTTCATCCTAGCTTTGCGGTCGATGGTGTTAAATGTGGAGTAAAAAAAAACAATGAAATTAAGTCTCCATGGTGTAGTGGCCAAGCGATCTGACTCGGGCTCTGAAGGTTGTGGGTTCGATTCCGGGCCGCGTCCTTCAGTTCACAAGTCCATTTTCTTCGTCGACTCTTGAGGGTCGTCGCTGAAGCTACGAAATGTTTGCTTTGTCCGACGCTTTCAGCGGTGCAGACTTTAATCGACTTTTTAAATGATATTAGCGATTCTACAGCCTTCTGTTGTTTCTTGGTAATGAGAAATGCCTGTCAAAAAAAAAAAATTTAATTTACTGCCAACACAGTACCTTGCGGTGTATGACAGGGGTCTTCGAGCCTGAGGAATTAAGGCCGTCTGGCTAGTGCAGTCGCCGCGGACTGTACAGGTTAGGGTTTTCTTTTTGCCAACGACAGAAAAACATCCACACCTTACCGAGGATTCGAACTCGGGTCTCCTGAAGGATAATCCAGCATTCTATGTGGCCCAAAAGATAAGCAGGAAGTCAGCATGGTCGCATGACTAAGAACGCTCGTGGGACACAGAGGCGTTTCCAAGGCACCAGGGCCAGGTTATATACTGGCCACCACCTATTAACACGTCCTAGTCGTGCGTCCTGGGCAACAGGTCTCTTCGGGGTCCTGGCTAACGTAGTAGGATCGCTGATTCTTCCGAAGTCGGAGAGTATCTGCCTGCACGGCGAGGAACCACCAGTCTGCACACCAATAAGCCAGACATGGGACAACGGATACTCACGCAAACATCACACTGATGTTGGACATCACACTGATGTTGGACAACAGGATGCCTTCATCCGACATACCTCTTTCACTACCAAACAAAAACTGGGCTGTGACCAAACAGAAATTTATGGCAGAAAATTGGAACTAGGGGTGTGTTACAATAATGCTTTTAAAATGGTTAAGATGGTAGAAGATCTATTGTATTACATATCAAATTAAAGAGGATTGCACAAGGAACATGACAGTGTTAATAATTAATTGATAGGTTACAAATATTATGACAATAATGAGAGGTTTAATAATAACAACTGAAATTAAAGAGGTAAAAATTATTTAAAAAACTGCACTTATAAGGTGTTTTCTACACTCCTATACTGCTAATCATGTTTAATTTACTGAATAATCAAACAAACACCACTTGTCTTCAAGAATATAAACAGTATTGTTCATTTAAATCACCCAAAAGGAAGTTTTGGTGCATATTCTGAACCATGTATTTTTCACAAATAATGACAAAAAATAATGGCTGAAATCTTGAAGGTGGGGTCTGTCACAGTAAAGTTATGAAAATGGTTACAATTGTAGCAGAAATGTTGTATTATATATCAAAATAAAGGGGATTGCACAAGGAATATGTTGGTAGGAGAATGTTTGCTTTAGGTTGTAAATAAAATAAAAATAATAATATAATTTGTAAAATAATTGGACAAAAGTAGGTAAAAATAATGTAAACATTGCACTTAGAATGTGTTTTCTACACTCCTATACTGCTAATCATGTTTAATTTACTGAATAATCAAACAAACACCACTTGTCTTCAAGAATATAAACAGTATTGCTCATTTAAATCACCCAAAAGGAAGTTTTGGTGCATATTCTGAACCATGTCTTTTTCACAAAAATGAAAAAAACTAATGGCCGAAATCTGGAAATTGGTGTATGTCGCAATAATGTTATGAAAATGGTTAAAATTTTAGCAGAAATGTTGTATTATATATCAAAATAAAGGGGATTGCACAAGGAATATGTTGGTAGGAGAATTTTTGCTGTATGTTGTAAATAAAATAAAAATAATAATATAACTTCTAACATAATTTGTTAAAAAGAGGTAAAAAATAATGTAAACATTGTACTTACCGAGGGGGCGTTGTTATCCAATATCCTGATCACTGCTAATCCAATTGAATTTACTGAACAAACAACACTATTCTAAACTATAAACACCATTGCTTCCAATCAACCATCCGAAAAGAAGTTTTGCCGCAGATTCTGAATCATGTATTTTTTTTTCCAGACAAAAATTAGGAAAACACTTGGCAGATTTACATTTAATTACAATGAATATTTACAAATGTCTGTTTGTTTTTATTTACTATATGTGGCAGTCTATTTGTGATAGGCTGCAAAGCAAACTTTGGCGCACAAGTGTGGTCTATTAGTGCAGCCGGAGCAAACAAAAGAAGATCTGTGTCGTTTAGTTCGAGTGCTGCAAAAAACACATTCTCTATTGACACCGACAAATTCTATTAAATGCTTGGCTCCTGTGACTCTTTCGACATAATTTCCTGCAACTGACTTTTTGAAATTCTTCGGCAGGCAGAGTGTCAAACTTTCAGGAATACTCTGAGCTGCTTCGCAATGAGCACTTTCCAGTAAACTTTTCTTGAAATCCTTCAATGACAGTTTTTTTCCTCCTTTCTCTGTTTGGCATATAGAATGTAGGATGTGAGCATTGATCTGTGCAATTTCAAAGATCCAGTAGTAGATTTTCTTCCACCACTTAATGGTTTTCCTATCATGGATATTATAATATCCAACCATTTGGTCCATTCTGTCGCAGCCATTCATCGCCATGTTATATTCATGGATCATCTTCGGCTTGCTTTGGGGTTTTCGCAATCCGCTCTCAACAGTTCCAACTACAGACTTGGTAGAGACAACAATGCATGGTTTTTTAGCTTTTTTATCTCTCCATGCCACACACAATATTCTTTCTCCTTCAAGAAACCACTTCATCTCTTGATGCTGAAGTCGCAAATGCTTCAACTCAGGAGGGAAGCCTACTCGGTTGACATTCAGTGTCCCTGTATAATTGAAATTGTTGGAATGCAGATAATCAATCAGAGCTTTCGAAGTGTAGAATCTGTCAGCAAAGATGTGATGGCCAGCTCCGAGAACATTCAGTAGTGTGGCAAACACTTTCACTGCATGAGCAGTTGTGAGATCTAAATCTGGACTGTATTCGGTGTTTCGTCCATAGTAAATTTTTAAATTCACCACATAGCCAGTCGCAGAATCACAAAGGCCAAATGTTTTGATGTGGTACTTGTGAGGTTTTGTTGCATTGTATTGTCTGTGCTGAAATCTGCCCTTCCATCCAATAATCATTTCATCAATGGACACATTTTCAAATGGGTAAAATGCTTCCTGGAATTTCTTCAGGATCATGTCAACAAGAGGATCAATTTTTTTTTCACCTGATGCTTCTGGTTCACATACGTGAAACATGGTGTGAAAAATAGATTCAAATCTGTTCCTGGGAAACATAGTGGCATACCAAGGAGTATATAAATGTGCACTTGTACACCAATAGTCTTTGATAGATGGTCTTGGATCAAGTCCCATAGCAATAATGACAGACGTAAACTTCAGCCATTCATGCTTCGTGAGTGGGGTCCAGGATAACAGACTAGAATGTTTTCTTTTAGGAGTGTTCTGCATCAAGATCTTTTCTGCATATTTGTTTACATTTTTAATTAAACAATCCACTATGTCATCATCAAAAAAACTTTGAGAAAATCCATAGGTGTTTGCAGATGATAAAGTTTAGAGTTGACGTGAGATCTTCGAGGACGAAACTCAAACTTCGGTTTTGTTTCTCCTTTTGACACATCTTGCCATGTCGATGGTGATGGGATAGGTGCATCACGCTGTACAGAAGCTTGTAGATTCAAGTTTTTTCCTCCAGTTTTATTCTTATTTTGTACTGTTTGCTTTCCTTTCCGCTGAGAAGTGATTGTGACATCCTGACATTCATTGTCAGACGGAAATTCATCAGACACCTCAGCTGAAGACGACGTTCCACTAGTAATATCTTTATCACCACGTGCTAAAATGTTAGATTCACAGATATAACTGCTGTCTGAATTACTATTATCGGAATCACTATTGTTTAAAACAGTTTCGAATAATAATCTAGCTTGATCTGAAATCATTCTACGTGGACGCATACTGGTGGGCGTTTCCATTGTGAAAAACCAAAACAAACAAATTAACACTACCTTAAAACTGAAAATTCACAAGAATCCAATATTAGAAAACGATTGACCGCACCAAGATGGCGTAGAGATCTTTCGGCTGTACGACTTTTTAGTTTACTGTAACTTAAAATTCCGAAACGGAGCAGAAATATGTGAAATAAACCACTGATCATTTTGTGGCACTAAAAGGGCGGACTGCCATCTCAGGAAATACATCGTGCCCACAGATGGGATCACGGTAGCGAAAAAGGACTTCACGCTGGAGTTCACTACAAGCGAACGCAAGCAAGCAAGCAGAACGCTCGTTCTTAAACATCCGATGTGCTGATGTCAAGATAGCGGTCTCAACCCTTACACCGATCAGCTGGACTAAAATGTTGACTTCCCGCTTTTGGCATGGGGCCGGAAATTACAAGTGCCTCTGAAGTGAGAGTGGGTTCGCTTGATGGCGAGGGACACTGGTATCAGGTATCATTCCACACGCAAAAAAAATGTGTCCAGTGCACTAGAAGTAGTAGCATGTGTATGGGTGGACTACTGGTGAGCAGTAAACGAAGGAATGTGAACCTATAGGAAGACACATCATCAATCCCTAAACACGTAAAATAGCAACTACCAGAGAATGCGGCGTCGAATTGTTCAACCTTTGTCAAAACCTTCCTGATATAGACCAAGGACGAATTATGAGTGCTGTAACAATCTGTCCCTAATATGCATGTTAGGGATAGCAATAAGTCGAAGAGTCGCGAGAATAAGTCGCGGGGGGGGGGAAGAAAGATCAAGAAGAAGAAGAAGAAGAAGAAGAAGAAGAAGAAGAAGAAGAAGAAGAAGAAGAAGAAGAAGAAGAAGAAGAAGAAGAAGAAGAAGAAGAAGAAGAAGAAGAAGAAGAAGAAGAAGAAGAAGAAGAAGAAGAAGAAGAAGAAGAAGAAGAAGAAGAAGAAGAAGAAGAAGAAGAAGAAGAAGAAGAAGAAGAAGAAGAAGAAGAAGAAGAAGAAGAAGAAGAAGAAGAAGAAGAAGAAGAAGAAGAAGAAGAAGAAGAAGAAGAAGAAGAAGAAGAAGAAGAAGAAGAAGAAGAAGAAGAAGAAGAAGAAGAAGAAGAAGAAGAAGAAGAAGAAGAAGAAGAAGAAGAAGAAGAAGAAGAAGAAGAAGAAGAAGAAGAAGAAGAGGAAGAAGAAGAAGAAGAAGAAGAAGAAGAAGAAGAAGAAGAAGAAGAAGAAGAAGAGAAGAAGAAGAAGAAGAAGAAGAAGAAGAAGAAGAAGAAGAAGAAGAAAGAACGAAGACGAAGAAGAAGAAGAAGAAGAAGAAGAAGAAGAAGAAGAAGAAGAAGAAGAAGAAGAAGAAGAAGAAGAAGAAGAAGAAGAAGAGAAGAAGAAGAAGAAGAAGAAGAAGAAGAAGAAGAAGAAGAAGAAGAAGAAGAAGAAGAAGAAGAAGAAGAAGAAGAAGAAGAAGAAGAAGAAATAGAAAAAGAAGAAGAAGAAGAAGAAGAAGAAGAAGAAGAAGAAGAAGAAGAAGAAGAAGAAGAAGAAGAAGAAGAAGAAGAGAAGAAGAAGAAGAAGAAGAAGAAGAAGGAGGAGGAGGAGGAGGAGGAGGAGGAAGAGGTGGGGGAGGAGGAAGAGGAGAACGGAGGAGGAGGAGGAAGTGGAGAAGACGCAGAAGGTCAGTAGCAGGGAAGAAATAGAGGAAGAAAGGAAGAGGACGAAGAAGAAGCATGTACAAAGGCCCACTTTTAGGACCCCAAGGAACCAAGATAAACGGATCGAATCGACAGCACAATTTCAACTAGTCCCTTTCGTGTCGCCTAGTTGCCATGAGTAACAAGCTTTTGTTGTCAAGACACGCACACATTTACACTCCGGTCCTGCATGACTACACAGCCTGAGCTACAGACACCCGGTTGTCATGAAATACTGTATGCAGCAATTCATCAGACGCGGTCTCTCGCAGTTCAAAAACTCCGATCAAGTTGCGTCACATGAATTTATTATTAATGTATTTGACTCATTTCACGGATTGAATCAGAACACCATGCTTACTGACCTTCGCTTCTAGCCTTCTTCCCCCTATTCTTCTTCCCATCTTCCTTCTCCTCCTTCTCATCTATCTCCCTCTCTTCTTTATGCAAGGTTTTTCATGTTTGCGGTTTTTTTTTTTTTTTTTTTTTTTTTGGGGGGGGGGGGATTTTTTTTTTTACGGGATCCTCTTAATTTTTAAAAACTGTTCTTATGTATGCATTTCCTTATCTCGTTTCCTCTGCGATTTCTTCTTTCCAACACCATCGTCGTCGTCATCATCATAATCATCATTCTCAAAGTATACTTTATAACACAAGCTTAAAAACATCTGATGCCAGTGGATATGTGGTTTCTGAGGACAATGCAAAGAATGCCATGAACAGACAGAAAAACCAGTGAACAAGTCCTACAAGAAGTAAATAAAATTTGTAAACTAATAAGAGAAATTAGATGTAGACAGTCAACATTGTTTGGGCGTGGTATGAGAAGTAATAAACTAGAGAACATGGTGACAACTGGCAAGATTGAGGGGATGAGAACAATTGGATGGCAGAGAAGTAAATACCTGGATGGCTTGGCCACGTGGTATGGTCGAGACAAGAACACGGGGCTGATCTACGACTTTGGTGTTCGAGTGAGATGGCGAAACCTGATCGACATGGCATATGATGAACGAAAGATTCTGTGGCATTTGTTTAGCTCTCTCTTTGAGCTCCAGGTTGGTGAGTTCAAATGTGTATGTAATCAAATGTTAGTACCACTATTCTGCGCAGGTTCCAATTAATCAATGTTTCTTGTTTATTAGTCATGTTTAAAGTGTTTCTCCACTTTTCTGATCCATATAGTAATACCGATTAGTTAGTTAGTTAGTTAGTTAGTTAGTTAGTTAGTTAGTTAGTTAGTTAGTTAGTTAGTTAGTTAGTTAGTTAGTCGCGGTTCCAAGTTCACAGCAACTGGTCGTCCCCGTTATGCTCCGTTCCTGTGCCAGTGAATATCACACATAATTCTCCTCACTGCTACACGTGAAAAGTGGAACCGACAGGGGTCTCGACTAACCAACAGCCCGCACAAGTACACTGTACATAATGTCGCCGACAGAATGTCAACACAAAAGTCCTCCACGAAAAATACAGTTCATCGTCGATGGAAGAGATAGTAACTAGAATACCAGCAGCCACACATTACTACATAAGGCAAACCAGTCAGTTCTGCGACAAAGCCGGCCGCCATTATTCCGAACATGCAGTTCACGCTACAAACAACCGCGCACGAAATGTAAAAGCATTTCTCTGTACATAATGCCGTTGCCAGAATGCCAACACAAAATTCCTCCACGAAATATACAGTTCATCGTCGATGGAAGCGGTAGTCACTAGAAAACTAGCAGCCACACATATCTCAATCAATCAATCATGTGCCATGCCGGAAAGCGTAGGCTGTCATGACTCGCCATTTCACTTGATCACCAGAGTCGTGGATCAGCTAAGTGTTCCTGTCTCGACCATGCCACGTGGCCAAGCCATCCAGGTATTGACTTCTCGGTCTTTCCCTTGGTCTGTTTCCTTCGATCTTGCCAGTTGTCACTAAGTTCTCCAATCCATTTCTTCTCATAATATGTCCAAAATATTTCGACTGTCTACGTCTAATTTCTCTAATCAATTTACGATTTTCATTTGTCTCCTGTAGTACTTGGTCATTGGCATAAGGCATAAGGCAAAACCAGTCAGTTCTGCGGAAAAGCCGTCCGCCTTTATTCCGAACATGCAGTTCACGCTTCAAGCAACAGCGGACAGATGTAAAAGCATTTCACACGAAATTCATAGTTCATAGTGAGCCTCACACTCAACTAAGTAGCAGGGCGACGGAACCATGCACTACCAGTCCAACATGAGGAAAATGCGAATGCAAACGGTAGCCACGAGCATATGCACTCCAGAGGCCTTAACCGTTTAAATGCCTATCCTCAATGTTCGGGACCGGTAGTCAATATATCGATATAACACTAGTTAATTACATAAAATGTAGTGCTAAGATTCATTTTTTTTTTTTTTTGACTTTCACAAATTTCCTGGCACAATCTCTAGCCTTTTGTATTCTTATGTTTGTATCCCTGTATGTTCCCCCATCCTTATCTACATCCTACATCTATCTAATTAGGTGTTTCATTTCGCTTCTTTAAATGACGTTTCACCGACGGGAAGTCCTGTTGTTATTTGCTCAGTTTCATATCATTATCGATATTTTACCTCTTTGCATTTTTAATACTAATTGGTACAACCTCCAATCAGGTGTGTTTAAATGATCTTGTTTCTGATATCACGAGTGTGTCAACGGGGCAACGTCCTCAACGAAGTCGAAATCATCAAGCTGCTTTCTTGATGTCCATGGAATTGCATTTCTGGTGGTACTTGTTGTTCTCTTCATCATGCAGTCTGTAGTCAGTAACAGTATAAATGATGAAAACAGCACAATGCTCACTCGGGGGATGTGATTATCTACACAGATGATTCGATGTCAAGAGGTGAGAGAAGTGGCTGGGGGTTCATAGCCAAAGCTAATGGTCGACGTTTGGTGCAGGAGAGCCTGGCATATGATACCGCAATATACATCTTAAGAATGGAGGTGGAGGCAGTCACTGCGGCTCTCCGCTGGATGGAGAATATGACGCACACACACACACATCGTTATTGTAACTGACTCAGAAAGCATGCTGACAAGGGTGAGGATGGGCAGGCTTCGTGCGGAGTGGCTTGCTTCGCTTCGGAGGTCACGGGTGACAAGCATCGCCTGGATCTTTTCTCCGGGACATGCCGGTGTGCTGAGAAATGAACAGTCGGAAAGATTGGCTGGCTCTGCAGAACTTGGTGAAGTATTGATACATGACAAGGCAGACGTGGTTGCGGCCTTGTGGGAGCACGTGTACACCTGTACAAATGGATTACCATGGTCTGGCAAGAATGAGACAGCGAGGAGTGACGAGGGGATCTGGCCGACGCTCAACGCTCAGCGGAAAGGCGAGACTGACATATAATCAGATTGCTACTGGTACTATTGGTGTTGAAACTCTTCGCTTACTGCTGAGGATGGAGATGGAGCGCTTATGGGAATGCCCCGAATGCTGTGATGTTGATTCCTAAATCAATCAATCAATCAATCATGATGAAAACGGGTATACCTGTCGTAATTCTGTTTTTATTTCAAATATATCTTTTACTTTCCCCTCCCGTAGAGTTTTATATTTCATATCTTCGTATGTTATCCTTGTTAAGTTAAATATTTTTATATGGCAGTGATTCTCAACCCTTTTTGGCCAATGCACCCCTCCACCATATGTTCAGAATGTTATTTCCCCCTTTCCAAAATGTCATCATTCCCCACCCTTTACACACACGCATATATATATATATATATATATATATATATATATATATATATATATATATATATATTATATATATATATATATATATATATATATACACACACACACACACACACACACACACACACACACACACACACACACATAACTGTACGCAAACTCACACATAATTCAAGAAAGGGGGACAATCGTGTTTTGTGTGGTTCTTGAGCCAGTTTGAGTCTCCAATCAGTGGTCTTAATTTCCCCCTAGGAAACCCTAAAATTCCCCCATTGGGGGGTGGGGGAATTCCCCACCGGTTGAGAACCACTGTTATATGGGATCCTATAGTGCTTCATCAACATCCAAAGGGATTCCGTATCAATGATAGCAAAGGCATTTTCATAATCTATATGGGACGCAGAGGTGTTTCCAAGGCACAAGGGCCAGGTTCTATACTGGCCAAGACCTACTAACACGTCCTAGTCGTGCGTCCTGGGCAACAGGTCCCTTCGGGGTCCTGGCTTACGTAGTAGGATCGCTGATTCTTCTGAATTCGGAGAGTGTCTGCCTACATAGCGAGGAACCACCAGTCTGTACACCAATAAGCCAGACATGGGACAATGGATACTCGCGCAAATCTCAGGTCCTGTATGACATCACACTGATGTTGAACAACAGGATGTCTTCATCCGACATACAGGACTTCGCGCTGGAGTTCACAGCCAGCAAACGCAAGCAAGCATAATCTACATATCTTATATACAATGTGTTGAGTTTAGTTCAATACTTTGCTCTATAATTATGCAGGATGTGACTATCTGATCAGGGCAAGATCTATCTAGTCAGAGCAAGAACTTTTTGGTCAGGGCAAGATCTATTTGGTCAGGGCAATGTATCTGGAAGGACAAGATCTGTTTGGTCAGGGCAAGATCTGTCTGGTCAGGGCAAGATCTGTCTGGTCAGGGCAATATCTATCTGGTCAGGGCAAGATCTGTCTGGTCAGGGCAATATCTATCTGGTCATGGCAAGATCTATTTATTCAGGGCAAGATCTATTTGGTCATGGCAGGATCTATGTCAAGATGCTGGATAGGCATAGATAGAAGTAGGATAGACATAGACAGAAGTAGGACAAGGACGGAGGAAAGTAAAGGACAAAGGCAGGACATAATAAGGACCTGTACAAGAGTATAGATAGAAAGAGACAGTAGAAGGAGATAGAACTCCAAACCAGTGTTAGGACCAGACCTAGACAGGACACGCATGTGTCATAGCTAGGACATGACGAGGACATACCGGGATTAACTCCCGACAGAGGACAGAGTACAGTAGGCACGGGGATTACCCGTAAACAGACTGAACTCTAGTACAGCTGTAGGCTACGAGGACTGGACCACTAAACTACGTGGCAAGTGAACCAGCACGCCGTACGACGGACCGCACTAGAACGGGGGACGAGAAGCTGGACTGGACATGTGAATTCAGGCAGACCGGGACGGACAGTCAGAGTGACAGGACCTCTGTGTTTACCCTCGCCAGTTGTGTAGTTTAGAGAGGGCATAGTTATACGTAGCGAACATTAGGAGAATGTATTTGAGTGTTGAATGCTAGTTGTGTATGCTCGTAAGACGAGCTCTGTAATATATATAATAAAGCGTGAATCTTGATCTTCCATTCACACGACGATGTGTTTGTAATTATGAGGTGTGAATGAAGGGACCGCATGTTTGTATGAATTCAGGTTGATGACAATCTATTTGGTCAGGGCAAGCTGTTATTTGTTTTGTCAGGGCAATATCTGTCTGGTCAGGGCAAGATCTATTTGGTCAGGGCAAGATCTGTCTGGTCAAGCAAGATCTATCTAGTCAGGGCAAGATCTGTTTGTACAGGGCAAGATCTGTCTGGTCAAGACAAGATCTATTTGGTCAGGGCAAGATCTGTCTGGTCAGGAACAATATCTTCTGATGGAATCCCGGTTTTGAAAATGAACTCGAAGGAGAACAAAGAAAGGAAAGAATATCAAACTCACACATAAAAACGGACCTCAATTACATCCGAAGCTGTAGAAGCGGGTTGAATGAGGCCGAAATTTTGCTTTTCTGTCGTAAACATTGGATTGGAATTGAAATTACGACCCATTTACCCCCCCCCCCTCTCTTTTCTCTCCATCCCACCCCCTCTATCCCTGGATCTTTCCACCGACACCTACTACATTACTATCCTACTACAACACACTCCTTAAATTTGCTTTAGTCTGGGGTTGAATTTGATTTCGCCGGGGAGATCACACAGTCGTGTTGTGATATATATCTGTAAACCTAGCGACGCAGTAGTGTTTTGACACTTACAATGTGTCTCACATGCTAGCAAGCCCCAGTCGCAGATGTCAGTTGTCAGTCAAGCTATGAATTTTCAGAACATATTTTTTTTTAACTCTAGCCCGGTTTTAAATGTACAGCACAGATAAAATTAGCATAAGAAATAAAACGTTTCTTTGCCATCCAGTTTCCACATGATCAGAGTTTACAGCACACGACTCTTGTAAAAAAAAAAAAAAGTTGTCTGCCTGCCTGCCTGCCTTCCTGCCTTCCTGTCTGCCTGACTGTCCCGATATATATATATATATATATATATATATATATATATATATATATATATATATATATATATATATATATATATATATATGTGTGTGTGTTAAACTGTGCACTTCTCATTTTTAAACTGTCATGTGTGCACTTCCCCTTGTTAAACTGCCCTGTGTGCACTTCTCCTTGTTAAACTGCCTTGTGTGCACTTCTCCTTATTAAACTGCCATGTGTGCACTTCTCCTTGTTAAACTGTCCTGTGTGTACTTCTTGTCAAACTGCCATGTGTGCACTTCTCCTTGTTAAACTGTCCTGTGTGCACTTCTCCTTGTTAAACTGTCATGAAAATAAATATATATTGTTGTTCAACTGTCTCGTATATATATGTATATTTTTTTTGTTCGCATATCCTTTTACAGGACATCGCTGTCAACATCAGCATCTTTCAGTTGATTGTTGATTTCTTGGCAAGATTACGCTCAGTAGTTATATATGTATATAGGTGGTCTATATGACAGTTTGGCGGAATCATCTCAGAAGCTTTGGGGTGTAAAGATTTACATGTTTGTTTGAGGGTGGCTTCTGCTTTACCGACAATGTCACAGATTTCTTCTTCTTCTTCTTCGTTCATCCGGAGTTTTTTTTCGGATGTGATTGCGTTGTGCCTGTTTACAGCAGAGCTGCGTTCTTGCGCCGTTAGGCCGACACATCCGACTTCTGCGGGCATTTGTTGACCGGGTTAACCTTCCCGGGGGTTTCTTAGGACGTTTGACTCTCACTGTTGTGGTGTTATCCCCCATCCCAGCTGGTCCATATAGAACAGCCAAAGATCCTGGTCAGCCCTCAAGGGAAGGCAGGGGCAGACCATGGGCATTCCCCGCCATCCAAGGAGGCTTCCATACTTGCAGAGCCGATACATAGCGCTCTGGTACTGGGCTCACCCAAGGAATCGTCACGTCCTGCACATGGCTGCTTAGCCTCACTTCCGTATATTGGGCCTTCCGTTCACCATAGGCTGTTCTTCCGGAAACCAGAAGTATGCAGTCTGCAGATGACATCCACACAGTGAGCTTTCGATTCGGACTTTCCATGTAATGGATTTGCTAGCCAAGCAATATTCCATTTCGTGCCACTAGGACACTTTTCCACCTTTTATGAAGCCCACACAGTGGGCTTTTGATTCAGACTTTCCACGTAATGGATTTGCTATCCAAGCAATATTCCATTTTGTGCCACTAGGACACTTTTCCACCTTTTATGAAGCCCACACAGTGGGCTTTTGATTCGGACTTTCCACGTAATGGATTTGCTATCCAAGCAATATTCCATTTCGTGCCACTAGGACACTTTTCCACCTTTTATGAAGCCCACACAATGGGCTTTTGATTTGGACTTTCCACGTAATGGATTTGCTATCCAAGCAATATTCCATTTCATGCCTCTGGGTCTTCATGCACCTTTAAATGTCAACCTGTATATAGTTAAAGTAATCTGCGGTCAACTTTAGCTTGTTGATATCTCCATAGAGCTTGTCCTCAAATGAAGCAGGTGTGGGCCAAAATATCTTTCTCTGTTCTGCATACGTTGGGCAATCCTGCAGCAAATGTTTTGCTGTCATTTTTCCAGTTCTACAATTACATTCATCGGTATCTCCTATCTTTAGTTTATTGAACAAGTGGTATTTCAGCCTGTTGTGTCCTGTGCGGAGTCTGAAGATTGCTACTTGTTCTCTTCTGTCGAGTTTGTAATATGCATCATCCTTCTGATGGCCTGGATGCTCTGATTCCCATTTGGTTCTATAAGTGCTTTTTATCAACCTCTTTGCCTCATTATAGGTTATGTCTATGTCAGGCTGTGGTAGTCGTCCGCCCTCTTTTGCCAGTTTGTCAGCCTCTTCGTTTCCAGGTATACTGCAATGTGATGGGATCCACTGTATTACAACTTTTTTGGATTTCTGGCATAGACCATGGAGTGCTGCTCTTAGGTCAGTTAGTTCTGTGCTGTTATTGCTCTTCAGTATTGAGACAGCTGACTTTGCATCTGTGAAGATAGCTATTTGCTTCTCTTTATTTTCCTCCATCAGGAGCATTTCTGCTGCAGTTTTCAGAGCCTCTACCTCCGCTTTGAAGTTACTTGAAAATTTTCCAGTTGCCATTGAATGTGTTTTTTTCGCTCCATTTTTTAAATTTAGGAGAATTCCTCCTCCTCCATTCTCTATTGAATTTTTGGCTGATCCATCTGTATATGCATGGGTCCAATTCCTGCTTGGGTAATGTTCTTTTATGTAGTTTAGGGTTATTTCTCTTCTTTCGGTTTCATGCTGAGTGTTCTTTTTCTCAATACCAGGAATGTTTTCTATCATCTCAGGCAGTTGCTGCTGTCTCCAAGCTGGGAACTTGTGTGCATTGTGTATGGGCTTGACTGTTGATATGTTAAGAATAGGATCTGACCTAATCCTTCGTTTTGCAGTTTCTACAAAGTTGCTACGCTTCAGTCTTCCCTTTCCAAAACCATTAAATCTGTTGTACATAGGGTGGTCTGTCAATCTTCTAAATTTTTCTGCTTGTTGCTGGGCTCTGCTATCTCTTCTATCCTGCATTGGTTGTAAACAAGTGATCTTTTCTAATTCATTAATAGGCGTTGTCTTCAGGCTTCCAGTTATGATTCGCATTCCTTGATTTTGGACTCTACTTATTTTGTTAAAGTTTGACTTAGCTGCTGTTGCCCAAGCTGCAATGCCATATTCCAGTACTGGCCTCACCCGCCCAGTATATAACTTCTTGAGAACTTTCTCATCTGCTCCCCATGTTGTACCAGCAAGCTTTTTCATGATTGCCATTCTTTGCCTTGCTCTTGTTCGATTTTTCTCAACCTGTGTCTTCCATGTCAGGCGACGATCAAAGGTGACTCCTAGATAGTTTGGATTTTCTTCATGGCGCAATATTTTTCCATTCAATACCAGCTTAGGTTGATGAGTTTTAGTTGAGAGGGAGAACACTGTGCATGTTGTTTTCTCCTCACTTATCTTCACTAGCCATGATTTTGACCAGTCCTCTAGCGCTAATAGGGCTTGCTGTATTCTGCTGTTAGCTGTACTAATATATTCTTCAGATGTCCATATGGCTAGGTCATCTGCAAAGGATGATGTGTGTACTCTGGCTGGAAAATTTTCCGTGATGTCGTTTATATATGCTAGGAATAATGTTGGTGAAAGAACTCCTCCTTGGGGGACACCTTGCTCCAACAGCATCATTTTGCTGGTTTGTCCTTGTACTTTTGTCCTGGCAGTTCTGTTCTCAAGGTAGTGGCTGATCCATTTGTACATTTTCCCGCAAACATGCATTTTTTGCAGTTTTACTTTCAGTCCTTCCTTCCATACTTTATCAAATGCTTTTTCTAAATCTATCCAGACTGCTAGTGTGTGCTTTTTCTCTTGGAAGGCATCCTCTATTTCCTGAGCTATATAGGTTATTTGATCTTCAGTAGATCTGTACTTTCTGAATCCTGCTTGGTGAGGTGTTAAGAGTTGGTTTTCTTCCAGATGCCATGTTAGCCTGCCATTGATAATGCGTTCCATTAATTTTCCTACACAGCTAAGAAGACTGATAGGTCGATAGCCATTTGGTTCTTCCAGGTCTTTTCCTTTCTTTGGGACTGGTATTAGTATAGCTTCCTTCCATGCCTGTGGGACTATTCCCCTCTTCCAGCTGTAATTTAGGACTGCTAGTAGTTTCTTTTTTGCCTTAGTGCCTAGTCCTATTAGCATTTCATTTGTGATTCCATCCTTTCCTGGTGATGTCTTCTTTTTTAGGGTATTCATTGCCTGTTCCATTTTCTTTAGCTGCTTTCTTGCTGTCCGCATCTGTGAAGCCATGTAAATGGCAGCTGCAGCTACAGAAACTGGATTTCGGTCAGGTATATAACTGTCCTGTGCATATAAATATTGTTGTTAAACTGTCCTGCAAACATGTATCTTTGTTAAACTGTACTGCAGACATTTATCTTTGTTAAAATGTCCCGCAATAATTTATCTTTGTTAAACTGTCCAGTAAATATTTATCGTTGTTAAACTTGCCTGTACATATGCATTGTTGTTAAATTGTCCTGTAGATATTACTGATTGTTAAATTGTATTGTAAATATCCATTATTGTTAAGCTGCCCTGCAAATACTTCTCTTTGTCAAATTGTATTGTAAATGAACAGGTGGACCAAGTGTTCTGTCAGGCAGGGGCACTATCTTGAGAAATAACATACACAAAGGTTCTGGTTCGCACTATTGTATACATATATATATGCACATATATGGTATGAAGAAATTAATGAGGGTTCCAAGAAATGCCAAGTTATTGTGGGCCATTCTTGGATCAAATCAGGAAACGAGTGATAACTGCGCCATTACTGTACAGAACTGGCACAAAGCTGTGGCAAAATGTAGGCACTATATGAGAACAATATCAAATGCTAAAGGAATCATTACAACAGACATCAAAGGGAATAATACCATAATAAAAAGATTACGAAAAAGAAATGGATGACAAAGGAAATTTTACAACTGATAGATATTAGAAGGAAAAGTAAACAAAACCTAGATGAGTATACAGGAATATATAGAAAACAATGTAAGGCAGCGAAATAAGGATGGCCAAATAGTCAATGATATTGAAGAGCAACGAGAAAACACACAATCCATTACAAAAAGATACAAGAATTCTAAGGGGTTAGAAAACATACAGCAAGCAGTTTGAAAACAAAAGAAGGTTAAATATTACTGCACAGATAAAGGATAATTGAAAGATGGACAGAATATACGAAAGAGTTATATGATATGATGGTAGATCAGAAACAAATAATTACTATCAATGTGAAGGACAACCAAACTGGAAGCAGAAGTTAAAGTTGCCATACAACACACGAGGAAAGGTAATTCCTCGATGCCAGATAACATCACTGTGGAAGAAATTAAATTTGTTGGTGAATTTGGTATAGCTGTGATAACACAACTGTTGAATGACATGTATGACAGTGGGTACATGATGGTCTCTTAAAATCTATTCCATGGCTCTATCAAAGAAATCTGGTGCAACTAATAGTGGAGAACATCGCACAGTTAGTTTAATGAGTCATGTGACTAAACTACTGATGAGAACTATCATTATATGAAAACAAACTAACATCAACCAGAAATTGGAGATGAGCAGTGTGGATATGTGGAAGATAAAGGCACAAACAACGCATTGTAGAAGGTATAGGCACAAACAAAGCCATATACAGTTTGAGAACATTAAGAAAAACTGATTGAAATTAAGAGAGATCTATATGTGTGCTTTATTGATTACACTAAGACTTTTGTTAAGAATATGAAGAAATGATTAGAATGTTGGAAAGTTTAAACATTGATGGCAAAGATCTGAGAATAATAAGGAAAATATACTGGAAACAAATAGCAGCCATACAAATTGACAATCAATTGGGAATATTCTTTAACACATTATACATTGTGTTATACAGGGTTGTGTACCCGATCTGTTTAATGTGTACAGTGAAACGATAATTAGATCAATACAAGACAGGCCAGGAATATCGGTTGGGCAGCATAATGTAAACAAAATGCTTTATGCTATAGGTCGCTGAAAATGAAAGGTAATTATAAGATATGATATGTGTAATTACAACAAAACGTCAAAACAAAGGACTTAATCTGAATAAAATAAAAACAGAAGTATGGTAATTATAGTTATAGTTAGCTGCATATCCTGGACCGGGTATAGCAGTCAACTCCAGTATATTTTGGCTGTTTGTGATTCCTGGGCAAGTTTATGTTCAAACGTTTGCCATTGCTTTCTGAAATGACGGCACTCATACCATTGTATAGCAATCAATGCAAGGCGGTCTGCTACCAAATCGCCGGCATCTGTGTTTCGAACACGGTATGCGGGATTACGAATTGAATTCTAACCCATTCGCCAGAGAGCGGTCTTGTAATTACAAAGAACAAATGTCTGCCTACATGTAACGTAAAAGTGAATGGAACCAGTCTGAAACAAATCAATGTATGTTAGTATTTGGATTCTTTCATGACAGCAGATGTAAGATGAATTACTAAAGTTAAATGTAGAATAGTCCAAGCAAAAACAGCAAATAACAAGATGGAGAATATTCTCTGCAATTTATTTTTTTTTTATTGTTAGAGGTAAGGACAAGAATTCTTAAGAGCTATATTGAGCCAATCTTCATGTATGGAAGCCAATCATTAGCAGACATGTAAGTAATTATGTGTATGCTGCGGAGATGCAATTTGTATTTAAGAGAATGATGAGAACACCGAGGAGGGATATAAAGAATAATGAAGATATATGGTAAGAGGCTAACTCACAAAGAGAATTGGTTACTCGCATCAAACAACGACAGTCCATATTCTTTGAGCAGTCGTGAGAAAGGAAAAGCTAGAATATGTCGTCACAACCGGAAAGTTGGAGGAAAGAAGAGGCACGTGACACGTCATTTATTGAAAACATATTGAGACATTCACATATCACGTCAGGTACTTGACAAATATTAAGACATACACATAGCATGGCAGGTACTTGATAAATATTAAAACATACATATAACACGCCATTTACATAACACACATTAAGACATGCGCATGACATGTCAGTTACTTAATATACAGATATTACTTTTCATATCCTTTTCTGTTTTCTTTTTTTTCCCCATATCCTTTTTACAGGACATCACTGTCAACACCCGCATTTTACTGGTGTTGTTGATGCCTTGGCAAGTTTACGTTCAGTAGTTTGCCATTGTTTTCTGAGCGGCCGGCTCCCATACCAATTCGTTAAAACCCAGCGCGACGCCACATCGGTCGCAGCTGTGTTTCGAACGTAGGTAAGCGGGCTCACGAATCGCGTCAGTAAGCTCTTAGCCACGGAGACCGGCTAATATACATTAAGAGAGACAAATAACATGTCAGTTACATTCAGACATATAACTCTCATTTCATCTCATCATGTTCCTCTTGTACCTTGCGGTGTCGAGGTGAAGTATAAACAGCGTCAGAGTGCCCGTTTATGGGATTCATGTATCGATATTCCCATGGACTCTGTTATTCCCTGCGTCCATCGTTTACATGGTCGGCCTCTTCTTCTGCTTCCATCTGGTCTGTACACCATTGCTTGTTGTGGTATACTGTTAGTTGGTAACATACTTGCATAGCCAAACCATTTGACTTGCTGCCTTCTAATACAATCTAGCACAGCTATAACCCCCACTTTAGTCCTGATTTCTTCATTTCTGGTCTTATCTCTTCTTGATACGTTGAGTATTCTTCACAGGAATCTCATTTCTGTTGTTATGATTTTTCTTTTCTCTTTTTCTGTCACTGTCCAGGTTTGGCATTGGTAGCATAGAGTTGGTAAGAAGATTGTGTTGCAAAGTGCTTTCTTAGTAACTATTGATACATGTTTGTTCTTTAGTATTGGTGCCATTTGTCCAATGAGTTGGTTTGCCTTATTGCATCTATTTTCGATCTTGTCTTCTGATTTGCCATTTGATGATATTATACTTCCCAAGTACTTGAAAGTCTTTACTTGTTTTAAGGGATGTTCTTTTACGTGAATTGTTGTTGTTTTTTCTTCTTTAGTTATAGTCATTACCTCTGTTTTGCGTGTGCTAATTTTCATGTTATGTTCCCTACATATTTGGTTTAGACTATTCATATGGTCTTGTAATTCACCTTCTGATTTTGCACGCGAGGCCTCGTTATTTAATATAACATAATAACATATTTAAGACATACACATAAAACACTACATTTTTAACATATGATAAGACATACACATTAACACATTAGTTACTTAACATAAATCAAGACATACACATAACACATTGTTAGTTAACGCAGAATAAGGCGTTACTTGTTACTTAGTTAACGTACATTAAGAAATATGCATAGCTCGTTACTTAGTTAACATACATTAAGGCATATACGTAATACGCGAGTTAGTTAACACATATTAAGACAGGCACATAACACATTAGTTTGTTAAAATACATTAGGACAGAGATTCCTAAACCACGGCCCGCGGGCGACTTGTGGCCCGCCAGCTGTCAGAAAGTGGCACGCGGCCTCGTTATTTAATATACATTTTTTTTTTGCTCTCGCTCGCTGTGAACTCAAGCGTAGTCCATACACACTTTTTATAGTAGAGGTGGACTGAGTTTGGGTGTAGATTAGCTTTCGCTATTTACACTGTCCCTCGCCAACAGGCGAACCCAATCCGACTTCAGAGGTACTTGTAATTTATGTCCCCAAGTCAAGGACGACAGGTCAACATGTTAGTCCAGCTGTCCGGTGTAGGGGTTGAACCCCTAACCTCGGCATCATCACACCGGCTGTTCAAAAACACGCGTTCTTATCCATTCGACCATGCTGAACTGCTAATATAATGTATTTTAATCATTTCAAAAATGCACTCGGAACGCCCCGTCTGCTCGTGTTTGTTATGCTCAGATATTATCGAATGCGCCTGTTCAGTTCGCAACGACATGTTATGAACTTCCCATATCCCAGCCTTGTCGATCAGTCAGAGTGCGCAAGGCGCCATGTTGTCGTCTGTTACAACTGTTTGTAAATTAATTACATTAGTGGCGATTTTCGAAACTGATTAAAAATTTAGTGTTAAATGAACTTTTGATTTTAAACCCCAAAAAAATGACCGTAGTATAGTACTGACACTGACTGCCATTACAGTTTTAGAATTTTTTTGACGAAAGTTAAGAAAGGTAAGAATGATATTGCACGACTTTTATAATTTTATTACGTTGTGGCCCGCTTAACTACCGAAAATAGTAGACATGGCCCTCTGCTTGAAAAGCTTGGGAACTACTGCATTAAGACATGCACACAACACGTTAGTTAGTTGATACACATTAAGGTATACACATAACATATTTATTAATTAGCACACTTGTACACATGGGAGACGCTGTAGCATAGTGCCTAGAGACTCGCCTGCTTATCTGGTTGTCAAGGGTACGATCAGCACTTTTGTGGATTCTAATTGTCCTCTATTTTATAATTTACTTGGGTTTCCTGATCGACCAAGCCTTAAAGAAATGAGTACCAGGAATGACCACGTCACAACACGAGTGTCGCCTGGTCAATACAAATATGGATATAGCACCATATACCCGGCGAGCGTACTAGCGAAGTTGGCAGCGAGTTGTAATGGCAATGTCATGGTCACAATAGGACGTGGGTTCTATGCCTGGGCTAGTCGCTTGCCAAAATGGGGGAAAGACTGGCCACATATCCCTCCTTGCTCTGTGTCCCACAAATTGTGAAAACTCTGTCATATGTCAAAATGGGGGGAAAGACTGGCCACATATCCCTCCTCACTCTCCAGTAACACAAACTGTGAAAGCTCTGTCATATGTCCAAATGAGGGGAAAGACTGGCCACATATCCCTTCTTGCTCTCTGTCCCACAAATTGTGAAAGCTTTGTCATATGTCAAAATGAGGGGAAAGACTGGCCACATATTCCCACTTGCTCTCTGTCCCACAAATTGTGCAAGCTTTGTCATATGTCAAAATGAGGGGAAAGACTGGCCACATATCCCTCCTTGCTCTCAGTCCCACAAATTGTGAAAACTCTGTCATATGCCAAAATGGGGGAAAAACTGGCCACATATCCCTCCTTGCTCTCAGTCCCACAAATTGTGAAAACTCTACCATATGTCAAAATGAGGGGAAAGACTGGTCACATATCCCTCCTTGCTCTCAGTCCCACAAATTATGAAAGCTCTGTCATATGTCAAAATCAGGGGAAAGACTGGCCACATATCCCTCCTTGCTCTCAGTTCCACAAATTGTGAAAGCTCTGTCATATGCCAAAATGGGGGAAAGACTGACCACTTATTCCTCCATGCTCGCAGTCCTACAAATTGTGATAGCTCTATTACATGTCAAAATGAGGGGAAAATGACCACTTCTTCCTCCATGCTCTCAGTCCTACAAATTGTGATAGCTCTATCACATGTCAAAATGATGGAAAGATTGACCACTTATTCACCCTTGCTCTTGTGCCTACAAAATTTGACAGCTCTATCACATGTCACAATGACGGAAAGATTGACCACTTATTTATCCTTGCTCTCGTGCCTACGAAATGTGACAGCTCTATCACATGTCACAATGAGGGAAAGATTGACCACTTATTAATCCTTGCTCTTGTGCCTACAAAATGTGATAGCTCTATCAGATGCCAAAATGATGGAAAGATTGACCACTTATTTATCCTTCCTCTCGTGCCTACGAAATGTGACAGCTCTATCACATGTCACAATGAGGGAAAGATTGACCACTTATTAATCCTTGGTCTTGTGCTTACAAAATGTGACAGCTCTATCACATGTCACAATGAGGGAAAGATTGACCACTTATTCATCCTTGCTCTCGTGCCTACAAAATGTGATAGCTCTATCACATGTCACAATGAGGGAAAGATTGACCACTTATTCATCCTTGCTCTCGTGCCTACAAAATGTGCTAGCTCTATCACATGTCACAATGAGGGAAAGATTGACCATTTATCATCCTTGCTCTCGTGTCTACAAAATGTGACAGCTCTATCACATGTCACAATGAGGGAAAGATTGACCACTTATTTATCCTTGCTCTCAGGCCTACAAAATGTGACAGCTCTATCACATGTCACAATGAGGATTGACCACTTATTTATCCTTGCTGTCAGACCTACAAAATGTGACAGCTCTATCACATGTCACAATGAGGGAAAGATTGACCACTTATTTATCCTTGCTCTCGTGCCTACAAAATGTGACAGCTCTATCACATGTCACAATGAGGGGAAGATTGACCACTTATTCATCCTTGCTGTCAGACCTACAAAATGTGACAGCTCTATCACATGTCACAATGAGGGAAAGATTGACCACTTATTTATCCTTGCTCTCGTGCCTACGAAATGTGACAGCTCTATCACATGTCACAATGAGGGAAAGATTGACCACTTATTAATCCTTGCTCTTGTGCCTACAAAATGTGACAGCTCTATCACATGTCACAATGACGGAAAGATTGACCACTTATTAATCCTTGCTCTCGTGCCTACAAAATGTGATAGCTCTATCACATGTCACAATGAGGGAAAGATTGACCATTTATTCATCCTTGCTCTCGTGCCTACAAAATGTGATAACTCTATCACATGTCACAATGAGGGAAAGATTGACCACTTATTCATCCTTGCTCTCGTGCCTACAAAATGTGATAGCTCTATCACATGTCACAATGAGGAAAAGATTGACCATTTTTTCATCCTTGCTCTCGTGCCTACAAAATGTGACAGCTCTATCACATGTCACAATGAGGGAAAGATTGACCATTTATCATCCTTGCTCTCGTGCCTACAAAATGTGACAGCTCTATCACATGTCACAATGAGGGAAAGATTGACCACTTATTTATCCTTGCTCGCAGGCCTACAAAATGTGACAGCTCTATCACATGTCACAATGAGGGAAAGATTGACCACTTATTTATCTTTGCTCTCGTGCCTACAAAATGTGATAGCTCTATCACATGTCACAATGAGGGAAAGATTGACCACTTACTTATTCTTGCTCTCGTGCCTACAAAATGTGACAGCTCTATCACATGTCACAATGAGGGAAAGATTGACCATTTATTCATCCTTGCTCTCGTGCCTACAAAATGTGACAGCTCTATCACATGTCACAATGAGGGAAAGATTGACCACTTATTCATCTTTGCTCTCAGGCCTACAAAATGTGACAGCTCTATCACATATCACAATGAGGGACAGATTGAGCATCCTTGCTATCAGACCTACAAAAAATGATTAGCGCTATCATATCACCGAGCCCTAACAGGAAACTGCTTTGGGACTGTTTCTACCTGTTTTTGTCTACCGTAAACCCAATGCGACTATAGACGCATCAGTTAGTTGCATTTCCTTTACAGGACGTAGCAGTCATCAGCAGCATTATTTTTTGGCTGTTTGTGATTGTTTGGCACGTTTACGTTTAATAGTTTGCCATTGCTTTCTGAACGATCGGCACTCATATCATTTTACGAAAACCAACGCAAGGTGGTCTTCTGCCAAATGAGTTGTGTTTCGAACGCGGTAAGCCGGATTACGAATTGCGTCCGTAAATCCTTCGCTACAAAACCGGCAGACGCTTAAAAGGGTCCTTTATTTTATTACCTTCAGACACACACAAACTTTAAGGACACTCACCTGCCAAAACCGCGACAAGAACACACACGATCACATAATTTGCCATTATCGTATCACTATCAATGGCGCACTTGTCTACAAGACTTTTGTTGTACCGTAACTGCAGGAGACGATCGCAGAATTATATGCACTGGAGACGTACCACTTCAGTCTACTTTGACTTGATACTGCAACTGTTTGAAAACGATGACTACATAATGCGGTGCAGTGCAGAAATTACAACAACATCCTACTTTAACTGATTGATATTGCTATGACAACAATAGATAATCTAGCTTTAAATCAAACAAAATAATGCATGCATGAATCGGACCTGGTCCGATTGTCTAGTTACTCATGCGTCTCTTATCTCTGTTACACAGGGCAGTGTTACAGGTGAAATGTTGCTCTTCGAGTTGTCATGTCAGGGCTTAGGGTCGACTCATATCATGTCAGTTTGATTCACAAGTCAGATGCATGACATAGTTGTCTTATATCACTAGTAAAATGTGTTAAAATTACTTAAAGCTGACGAGGAAGTGAGACCGGGAAACCAAGAGAAAAAATGTTATTTGTGTGTCCGAATGTACATATTTGGGTGGGTAAATAGGTAGGCAGGTAACTAGGTAGGCAGGGAGAGAATCATGGAAGGAGGCAGGCATGTAGGTTGGTGGGTAAGTAGGTAGGCAGGGAGAGAATATGGAAGGAGGCAGGCATGTAGGTTAGTGGGTAAGTAGGTAGGCAGGGAGAGAATCATGGGAGGAGGCAGGCATGTAGGTTAGTGGGTAAGTAGGTAAATAGTTAGGTAAATAGGTAGGCAGGTAACTAGGTAGGCAGGGAGAGAATCGTGGAAGGAGGCAGGCATGTAGGTTAGTGGGTAAGTAGGTAAGTAGGTAAGTAGTTAGGTAAATAGGTAGGCAGGTAACTAGGTAGGCAGGGAGAGAATCATGGAAGGAGGCAGACGTGTAGGTTGGTGGGTAAGTAGGTAAGTAGGTAAGTAGTTAGGTAAATAGGTAGGCAGTAACTAGGTAGGCAGGGAGAGAATCATGGAAGGAGGCAGGCATGTAGGTTGGTGGGTAAGTAGGTAGTCAGGGAGAGAATCATGGAAGGAGGCAGGCATGTAGGTTAGTGGGTAAGTAGGCAGGCAGGGAGAGAATCATGGAAGGAGGCAGGCATGTAAGTTGGTGGGTAAGTAGGTAGGCAGGGAGAGAATCATGGGAGAAGGCAGGCATGTAGGTTGGTGGGTAAGTAGGTAGACAGGGAGAGAATCATAGAAGGAGGCAGGCATGTAGGTTAGTGGGTAAGTAGGTAGGCAGGGAGAGAATCATGGAAGGAGGCAGGCATGTAAGTTGATGGGTAAGTAGGTAGGTAGGTAAGTAGTTAGGTAGATAAGCAGGTAGGCAGGTAAGCCGGGAGAGAACGAGGGAGGGAGTTACATTGGTGGTAGGAAGGTAGGTTGGTCGCTCTATCGGTCTGTCTGTCGGTAGATAGATAAATAGGTATTGTGTGTGATGTCTATGTCTGTATGTATGTATATGTATGTAATGCATATAGGCTCATATATGTGTGTATGCGTGGGTATTCGCGAATGGTTGTGTGTGTGTGTATGTATGAGACTTGTACCTAACGTGTAATCACAGTATAGGTAACTTTTATGCACCTTAATTAATGCGCATTTGTGCACATGGTGCTAGACTCATATGTTAATATAGCAATCGGCACTCGGCGGTGGTATGTTCAGCATCACTATTTAACATGTAATATTATGGTTTCTATTGCCAAACATGACATATAACTAATTTTTCCTGGTATATTGTAGAATGGTAAATCTTTAGCTCCCAAACCAAGTACTTGTCATCTTAGCACATATATTCAGTAGCATGCCCTTTGCAGAACTTCACTTCCATAACAACCGTCCGGAAAACTTCTCGGTCATAAGCAAGACGTCCCGCATCCGATACACCCAGTGGAGATCATCTGCGATATCCTGAACCCATCTTCTCTTTGACTGTCGTCTTCTTCTCTTCCCGGGCATATACCCCTCCATTACTGTTCTCTCCAAACTTTAATGACCTTTCAAGTGACCAAAATATTTCAATTTTCTTTGTTTATCGTCTTTAGTATATAGCCAACCTTCTTCAATTATATTAATAATATTCAGTTCTTGTCATATAGATTCATTTGTTCTTTTCTGTATCTAAGATATTCTTAGAACCCGTCTATAACATTTATATTCAAAGGTATTTACGCGCTGTATAGCTTGTGTAATATATCGATAACCCTTGTGGAATTTCCGAATATATTTGCTTTTTTCAGCTCACACACACATGTACTTATATTTTAAGTTGGCGTGTAATATAACTGTAACCCTCAGCTTATAAGCAAATTAACTGTAAATCTGAGCTCACCTGGAATATAAGAGTCACACACTAGTGCAATGTTTGAGAGAATGTTGATATGGATACAGCCCAAGTATGGGCAGTGTGTAAGAATCCAGTCCAATGAACGCTCAAACTTAATCAACTGTAACCATGTACACAGCTTTTCTGGAAAATGTAAAAAGTGCAAAGGCGGCTGCTATAGTCAACGATTGACATTTTTTTGATTTTACATTATTTTTTACGTATATTATTAAATATAATAAATATTATTAAAACGTATATTATTAAATGCACTGTTTTGTAACTTTATTTGTGTTAAATATCACACATTTCATTACCATCACTTGTGAAATGTACACATTTTAGAACTTGTCTGTACTAGCAACATATTATTTTCTCGAGCATGTTATTTTCTTTTCGATTAATTTAAGCTGTTTATTGATTACATAAAGGCAGAGGGATGTTTGCATTTACAATCGATTGCAAGTGGTATATCGGTTCTCCACTATCTGCAGGTTAAATCTGTCGTAACGATTTTCTTGTTAAAATAATCACACATGTATTGTTTGCCGCTCATAGAAGTAGAAGAAATAAGTAGAGACTAGAGGGCGCACTAAACATGTACAGTTTTAGTTACCGACCTTCATCATTTGGAGGTGACAGGGAACTAAAGCTTTCAATGTTTATGTTGTCTAGTGCGTCCTCTAGTCTCTACTTCTTGCTTCTACTTCTATGAGCTCCAAACAATACATGTGTGTTTGTTTATGGACTGTCTTCATCATCATTATCCAATTCTTTGCTGGCTGGCGTGGGCGATCATGCCTCTCCACAAATTGCGATCTCTTTTTAATGTCTCATTCTGATGTCTGTGATCATTTGCCTTTGCGACTTAGCTTCCCTCAAAATGTCCAGATTGCTCATTCTGGCTGTCCAATTAATTTTCAGCATTCTTCTACAAAACCACATCTCCAAGGTTTCCATAGATTGTTTCGCCTGTTTACTAATTGTCCATGATTCGCAGCCGTATGATAAAATTGGTTTATGTAACATGCAAGAATTCCCTTTCTAACTTTCAAGGACAGTGACTTATTGCAGCAAAATGTTCTTCATTTGATAGAATGCAGTTTTTCCTTGTCCTATTCTGTTCTTTATCTCAGTGATACATCTTTCATCTGAAGTTATCCATGTGCCTAGATATCTGAATTTCTGCACTTGCCCCAAAATATGGTCATTTACTTTCATGTCTTTGTGGCCTCAAAGGCTTCCTCTATTGATTTACAATGATTATTTCAATTTTGCAATTATTTGTAGGACGTTGCAATGAACACCGGGATGATTTTCTAGGTTATTTTACATTTAATAGTCTGCCATTGTTTTCTAAACCAGAAGTCAACTAAAGGGTTATTTTTCATGACTGTGGATGTTTTGAAAATATTGCTGTTCCAAGTTTTGTATTCACCCTTTTTTTCATGCAACATAAAAGGTAAATACAAAACTTGGAAGGGCAATATTTTCAGAAACCCCAGTGATTAAAAATACACCTGTATTAAGTCCAACTGTGGGTGTAGCGAATGAACATACTACCCTGTAGTCAGCGGACAGGAAGCTTAAGAGCGAGTGGTCTTAACCTTTCGGCCAAACTGACCTCTGAGTTGAATGAGAAATTAACTCATTAGTAATAGTAGTATGAATGATTAGTAGTATGAATGATTAGTAGTATGACTCTTCGCTGGCTGTTGAACAAGGGTACGGAGCGCGTATGGACGGTATGGGAATGTCCTTAGAGCAGTGATGTCGGTTCTTAACTCAACTCATCTCAACAACTGAGGAATCAACTGATTCAGTGCTAAAGAAACACAAAGTAGGTTTGGACCATACATGGTGTAAAATCAAATGAACAGGTACTATCATGTAAATTTTCGTTCACTGAACATTAACATTGCGGAAGATACTGAGAAACAAAGCATCCATCCATCATCCATCATGTGCCAAGCTAATAAGCGGGGGCGGTCATGTTCTGCCATCTCACTTGATCACCAGAGTCGTGGAGAAACAAACCAAATAACAATATTTAAAATAATGTTTTCCCATAGTAAAATTTAATAAGGAAGACACAAGCAATAGATTGCAAGATTTATTGCCTCGCATATTTCGCCTTATCTCGTCAGGTACATACTGAAGAAATCAAACAACATAAACTAAAGTGATTAGATAAATCCTTCAAGCTGAAATATACACACACTGACACAGTAATTTCATTTGTCTACCATGGTAATTTTAAGCTGACTATCAAGTCTTTCTGTTTGTACAAGACTGACTTCTGGCGATTAATGGCTATTTCTTCAGTGACCTTTAACTAGCAACCATTTTGTGTGTTAAACAACACGCAAAACGTATTATCCCTATCAGTCACGTGACCGGTACATAACAAGATGACAGTAATATGGCCCTTCTATCCAATTGCGACAAAAGCAAATGGGAAGTCACATTTGGTGCACTGAATCAGTTTATACAGCTATGTAAAGGAGCATTTCAGTTCCATGTGCCGCATTGGCCAGCCCATTATACTCATTCTAGAAGACCTGGCCGACAACATTGGGCAAATCATTATGCTTATGTTAGAAGACCTTGGTGGACAACATTGGCCTATTATATTCATGCTAGAAGACCTTGGTGGACAACATTGGCCAGACCACGATCCTCATGCTACAAGACCTCGGTGGACAACATTGATCAGACCATTATCCTTATGTAACAAGACCTCAGTGGACAACATTGATCAGACCATTATCCTTATGTAACAAGACCTCGATGGACAACATTGGTTAGACCATTATCCTTATGTAACAAGACCTCGATGGACAACATAGGTCAGACCATTATCCTTATGTAACAAGACCTCGATGGACAACATTGGTCAGACCATTATCCTTATGTAACAAGACCTCGATGGACAACATTGGTCAGACCATTATCCTTATGTAACAAGACCTCGATGGACAACATTGGTCAGACCATTATCCTTATGTAACAAGACCTCAGTGGGCAACATTGATCAGACCATTATCCTCATGTAACAAGACCTCGATGGACAACATTGGTCAGACCATTATCCTCATGTAACAAGACCTCGATGGACAACATTGGTCAGACCATTATCCTCATGTAACAAGACCTCGATGGACAACATTGGTCAGACCATTATCCTTATGTAACAAGACCTCGATGGACAACATTGGCCAGATCACTATCGCAGTGTTTCAAGAACTCGGTGGACAACATTGGTCAGACCATTACCCTCATGCAACAAGACCTCAGTGGACAACATTGGTCAGACTATTATCCTCATGCAACAAGACCTTGATGGACAAAAATGGCCAGATCACTATCGCAGTGTTTCAAAAACTCAGTGGACAACATTTATCAGACCACTATATTCATGCTACAAGACCTCGGTGGACAACATTGACCAGACTATTATCCTCATGTAACAAGACCTCAATGGACAACACTGGGCTGAAGAGCTCATATGTTGGACTCAGAGGCTGAAAAACCAAATACCAGATTATGGTTCTAACACTCTATTGTAGACCAATCGACAAGCGACATGTGATGTGGTGAGTATCGCACAGACCACCTTTACTTCCATGAACTATTCTATCACTTATTTTAGGTTAAGTCGATTTTGTACTCCAGGTCAGTGAATAAATGCCCGTTTCGAAGAGGATTCAATCACTAGATAGACAAAAAGACAAGGAACTAGTGTGGGAAAAAGAGAGACTTGCCTTCGATAGAGATAAAAAAGAAAATGAACTGGCAATAGAAAAAGAGAAAATAGCCTTGGAGAAACAAAGACTTGCCTTTGAGAAGGAGAAACTAACAACCGAGTTACTAATCACAGACAAGGAGATTGAGGGCAGCTTGAAAGGAAAAACTCTGGAACAACACAAAGACGCAGAGATAGCCCAAGCAAAGGCAACAGCGAAATCTTTGAACCACATTAAACGGTACACCAGGCTTATCAGAGATTTTACTCAAGGGGAATCCATATCGGCCTGGGTAACAAACTTTGAACTGCTATTAAACCATTATAAAGTTCCACCCGAAGAGTGGGTCATACTCTTCCACGGGCATTTGGCCCTTGAGCCCTTAAAAGTCGTAGAGGTCATACCTGAGAACCTTCGCACTAACTATACATATGTTAGGAATCGAGACTTAGAACATTTTTCACTTGACCAAGCGTGGTTACAAACAAAATTTAAAACTTTAGCACCAAAGGCAAATCAAAATTTCCTAGATTACGTAGCAGAGACAACATCACTCTTTGATAAATGGCTCAAAGCCGCGGACATAGGTGCAGACTTCAACAAGCTACGTGACCTCATGGTTCGAGACAAATTGATTTCCTCAGTTCCAGAGGAAATGGCAACATTCCTGGTCGAGAACAAATGTACAACGTTGGCAGAAATGGAATCCAAAGGCGAAGCATTCTAAAACGCCCATAGGGATATTTTCGAAGAAGGGGCGCAACTGATTTAATGATAGGCGCGGCGGCCAGATTATCCAGTCAACGATATAACACAAGACCAAACAAATTCCAACAATATGGTCCACAATATCGAGGAAGAGGACAATACTATAAAAATGGGAACACACAAGGAGAACCAAAGAGAAGGCAAAAAGGATACTTGATACAATGTCCTTATTGCAAGATACAACACGGCTCCCTTGAAATGTGTGACAAAAACCCTGACTATGACACGTATCTTCAGAACTTGATATCACAAAAAGCCAGCAAATACACTGCGTATAAGAACAATGTGAAATGCTATGTCTGCAATATGTATGGACATGTAAGTAGAGACTGTAGAATTAGAAAGACTTGGAAAGAGGCCAGTGCAGCATTTTCGTTTACCAGCAGTTCACCAGACGAATATGAAGAGACAAACACAGGGAACATACAGACTGAAAGAAGCGACAGTAACGACGATACAGACAACAAGGCGTACATATACGAAGCGAATTTGATGTACACGACAGACAGAAACCTAGACATACGACTAGGACTAGTAAACGGACTAACAGTTCCAATGATAAGAGACACAGGGACTGCAATTATTGGGGTGGACAAAAGACTAGTTAATGACAAAGACTATACAAACAAAAAAGTAACATTTAAGACAGTTGGTGGAACATTAGAACAGTACAAAGTGGCATGGATCGACTTAAACTGCCTGTATTACCACGGACGGGTTACAGCGGCAGCGTTACCACACCCAACAACTTACTTAATAGTAGGTAACGTAGCTAATGTATAAAAGAGCACCAGTCAAGATATTCAGAAATGGGAAAACGAATTCATCAGCAGAGAACAGGCAGAGGGTGCAGCAGTACTTTTCCCAACAAAAAATAAAAAGAGGAAAACGCCAGACGACGACTTAGAAATATTGACAGACAAATATAACAGTGACCAAAAAGAAACAACTCAGCAATATTCATCGACTAGCGACGATGACATTCCATACACAGGTAAACTACCTAAATGGCTAACAGGAAAAGAACCAAGGTCAGTTGCAGGTACCGCAGGAAAGGATGCCCTACATCCAGGGGATATATCTAATTCATCTTCTGATGAAGAGGAAAACATACCTCAGCCATTCAATTTAATGAAAAAGGTAAAACACCGACAAAATGATAAAGTCGACTATACTGAAGTAGGGTGGCAAAATAAAACCCCACCAAAAACACCTAACGTAGGCTATATCAAAACCGACAGACAAAGAAAAACTTGGAGAAAGGCAGGGGTATCTAAAACATACATAAAGAGACAAATACAAAAAATTAAAGTAACAAACTGGGAAAAATATTGGAGAGGTATAGGCTTAACAGAGGACGAAATAGAAGACAAAAGACAACAAATAGATGAACAGGGTACCAAATGATAACAAAGATACCATGAACTGCATATAAACAGCCTATCATGAATATAGGTCAATGGCAATTCAATGGAATAAACAGTTATTTTACTATACTTAAAACTGTGATATTAATTAAGGTAATTTTCATTTATACACACGAACATCTGACTAGAAATACCTTATGATTTTAATTATTTTGTTTGAAATAGATTAAGCAAACATCACTAAGACACACATTTAAGACACAGTAAATTTACAATGGAAGGATATAACCTAAGTAAAGGAAACAGAAGAAACATCTCTGTAAATAAACATCTAACCTTCAATTTACTTAACACCATAAAGTCTTGTTACTCACTAAGACACATTCATATGTAAAGACGTACATTACCATCTAATACATATGCAAAAAAACAATAATTCTTTAATCTCAGTGTATCTAAACTGTACTGTGAGGCAATGAAATAATCTAAAACTATGGTATTCAGAGTACATAAAGGGTAACAGAGAGATACAGTTATCCAAGTATTAATTAAAGCTCTGAACTGCCGTATAGAATGAGTACAGATATCAGCAGTCAATTTGACATTTTAAGTTAATTAAGTTAAATTGATTCAGATATGTACATATTTTTTCCATTTTTATTAATTACCAGAATATGCAGAAAACAAAGGCGAGAGTAGCAGAACCATGTAAGCGCCACAAAAGATCCAATTACGAATCTGGAAGTGGAACTCTGTGCCTACAATCCGAGGGTACCGAAAAAGCATGGGGAGACTATTAAAATGCCAACAAATAAGTTCCATCCCAGGGCACCAAAGCAGCATAAACGAGTGAGCGACAAGATCAGCCCATGGTAAACAAGCACGACCAACCACACCCATGGTGAAGTAATTGATGGGTATTATAGTTATTTAATGTTCATATAACGCTATACATCAAATTTCATATTCCATCTATCATGATTGAACCATCAGCTTATGAAATGAAAACATACCATTTAGTTGCCATCAGTACAGTACAGATTCAGTGGTCAGAAGATATAGGTATGATAATCAATTTTATACTACCAATTGAGAGAAACCTGTGGTATCGGAAAAATTTAAACCACAAGTACAAAAAAAAGAAAGAATTTAAGTCATCATGCTGTTAAAAGCATAACAGCATATAGACTATAAAGTCATATGACGCAATCTATTGTGTGTCCAGGTCAACTTCAATCCACAGTAAACCAGTCTGTCTTTCACCGGGAAACAGATCATCATATATATTGTAATGATGATAACAATAGACTGTTGTAACATATGATAGTGTGAGTTTTCACACACATGATTGTTTATGCAAAATTTTTTATATGTACAGATTATGTGTCTTTAGATCTTTTTCAGCAATAATGAAAGGTGATAGAAAGACCAATCAAGATTATTGCAGAAGACACAAATCAGAATTTACAACAATGGTGGCAACAAAAACAACACGAAGCAACAACGGTCAACAAACAGATTGCAATGAATGACACGAGTGTATGGTGGTACATAATTTTAATGTTGATGCTATAATAGATAAGCATATATAGCACATTGATAATTGAAGTCAATATCACATTTTTTTAAATTTTCTTTAAATTGATAACATTGCATGAATATATCAAATATGTCAATGAGATTTATTGCTATTAATTTTATGCTCTGATTGACATATGCCATGTTACAAATGTAAATGCATTTTTATATCATATTGCTATTGGTCAACATTATACAGTTTAAAATATCAACACAAGGCCAAAAGACAGTATTGCAGTCGAATGACTGAACTCAGAGGCAGAGAGAAACCTTCACAAGAAATAAAAAGCCTTGTTAAGGAAATGGAAAACAAGAGATAATGAACAGAAAGTGCATGAAGATCAACCAGTAATGGCGATAGATGATCAAAGTATTATAAACTTTGACAGACACGGGCATTGATAAAGGAGTCTACATCATACAGATATATCATCAGTAGGATACAATTGCGGTTATAAAATTAAGAAACAACACCCTTTACGAAGAAGAAGTAATCACCCTAGACAAAAGAAATACTATACATAAACCGCAAATAAGCAACTGCAGAGGCAACAACCCCACTTGTGATTGTATAAGCTAAAGTAAGTCAAACGGTAAACCCAAATGACAAATGATAACTACAGCGGTATAGAGGTCATAGATATATTGGTCATATTCCACAATACCAAATATAAATAATAATACAGATGGTCATGGTACCTATTAACCACGCATATCCCCTCATTCGGGCGTAATGGTCTTGATAGGTTTGAGGATGCTTGTCTATAGGGCAAATGAGGGACTACTATGGGGAGGCCACGGGACCTTATGAAGCTCATAGTATGTTAGCCCAGGCCCCCGCCCCCCCCCATAGGCTGGGCTACACGCGGTCTGCAGGGGAAGCAGATTGATAGGGCGTGTCTGACTATAATAATAAATTTATTTTTCATTGATTTTGTGCAGTGGTTAATGGAATGTCATACCGTCATATTATCAGAGAAAATAGGTAGGTGGAAGTACATCAGTATACAATATAGTTATGAAATGCCTACCAATATCGCTACATGTCATAAGAGTGAAAAAAAACCGAAGAGACTATGAAAATGGCTACACCATTTTCAAAAAACAGGGGGGGGGGGCATAATGCCATGGACCGATATGAGGCAGACAGCGGTAAACTGATGTAGTGAGAACAGGTTACCAAGGAAGAGGTGAAAGCAGTTCACGCGATCACGATGAACAAATCCGCATGAAGAAGTCGAGGAAAGTCGGTGAGCAACTGATGATGATGTTGTAGAACAAAGGGAAACCATTCAGAGAAGTTGCGTATCACATGACATTAGTTGTGTGGTACACGGGAAGGAGACAGCTGGACAAGGTTAGTCTAGCCAGGGTCCCAGTAGAGAGAGGACGTGAAACGAGTGTCGAAAGTGAAGCGAGAAGAATTCAACAGGGCTTTCGTATTTGAACAACACATCAGCCTGAGGCGAAAGTGTTAGATTCCTAAATGTAGTTCTTGTATTCCAATAACAAGAGGTCAATGATGTAGATTCCTAAATGTAGTTCCTGTATTCTAATAACAAGAGGTCAATGATGTTACTTCCTAAATGTAGTTCCTGTATTCCAATGACAAGAGGTCAATGATGTAGATTCCTAAGTGTAGTTCCTGTATTCCAATAACAAGAGGTCAATG
This sequence comes from Cepaea hortensis, assembly GCA_963921405.1. NCBI lineage: Eukaryota > Metazoa > Mollusca > Gastropoda > Stylommatophora > Helicidae > Cepaea > Cepaea hortensis. Next base: position 116,232,684 of record OY992876.1, read on the forward strand.
ATGTAGATTCCTAAATGTAGTTCCTGTATTCCAATAACAAGAGGTCAATGATGTTACTTTCTAAATGTAGTTCCTGTATTCCAATGACAAGAGGTCAATGATGTAGATTCCTAAATGTAGTTCCTGTATTCTAATTACAAGAGGTCAATGATGCTACTTCCTAAATGTAGTTCCTGTATTCCAATAACAAGAGGTCAATGATGTAGATTCCTAAATGTAGTTCCCGTATTCCAATGACAGGAGGTCAATGATGTTGATTCCTAAATGTAGTTCCTGTATTCCAATGACAGGAGGTCAGTGATGTTGATTCCTAAATGTAGTTCCTGTATTCCATGGACCTAGGTCAGGTCATAGGCCACCAAGTACAGACAGCCTACAGCTTCACACAGTCCGACGTGAAGATGAGAAGATCGAGAATCACGCCTTGCATGAGGCGAATCGCTGAGCAGGGGAGAACATCTCCTTGAAGGCTCATTCACGTCTAGACCGAGTTCCGGGTCAGATTGATTATGGCGAATGGCAGAATCAATATCTTACCGCCACGATGCGTATATGCCGAGCTGGTAAAACAGAGTTTGAATGCTGACGTCGTCTGAGAGCTTTGTCAACTGAGTTGATTGTAAAGTGCAAGTATGATGTGTTTGTGGTTTTAGTATTGTGGTTTGATGAGGCAATTTGTGACTTGTTTTAAAGAGACGATAATACATGTACACTGTGTCGAAATAATGCCGCTGTTGTGTCGTGAAGAGTCATCATTGAAGTGATGTTCATATTTACGTCTTGTGTGTGTAAAGAGTCATATTCACAGAGGAAGTAAGAAGTCTAGTTGCTAGTCCACATCAAGTAGAGCTATAAGCGCACAACAGTCAGCATGGTGGCATGTGTTCATTCAGATACAAGATACCCCTGAATGTAAAATTATCTAGTAAACCAACCTGGTGTTGGCTTTGATAGCAAAGTCCTGCAAAGGACATAACAATATACCATTCTTTTTATTTGGATGTAGTTTTAGTCTCATAAGTACATGGTGTTTATAAAGTCTCACTACACTTTGTATGTAGAACAGCTGTTTGTTGGAGAGTATGTTTTCCATTTGCAAGATACAAGAGGAACATGATGAGATGAGATGAGATTTAATGTGTTTTTGTATTTGTTGTCCATATCTACACCAATGCAATTACTAATACACACATAAAAGAACAAAAAGAGATAAGAATAAATAAAGTGTGCATGAAAAATGAAATTTATAAAAACAACTGTTACATTCAAATTCAAGTGCGTTTTCTTTGTATACCAAATTATGTTTATTTCTTTACTGTTAGATTTTCAAATGGGTAACAATCTTATGATTACATGTCTATATAAAGATCAAATACATACATCTATATTGGGCACCAGCTTGCTAGCCAAAAATATTAAATTCCCAGAAAGAACACAACACACAGGCAGTACAAGAACGTGTACGACTAACTGCACCAGAAACTCAAGCCAGAAGACATCCACCCGTCGCACCAAGCGGCCACGAGTGCGTAGACCACTCATAACTACTACGCCTGAAAACCAAGTCAGACGGGATACTTCCACGACACCAAGTCCCTATAATACACTCTCCTTCATACAGGAGGGTGATAATTATGAAGACACGTGTTCCCTCTTCTTCTCAGCAAACAACCATCTATCAACGACACCAGTGTGCCACTTCAGCCTCCTGCTAGCCACAAATCAGACAGGTTTAATTTCCTTTATTTACCCCCAAGGAACTTCCGGTTTCATGATGGCGACGGACGGTCGGGTTGTTTTGTGATCATTAACTTTTTCGCGTAGGAGATGGATTTATTCATCTTTTGCGTGTAATTTGTGTGCCAGGATGTAAAACCAGGAGTTTCTACTCAAGATCTGCGCGGATGCTACGGAGTTTCGTGCATCGAGCGAAGCAATCCTTGAGTGAATTTTTCGCAGCATGTGTGATTTCTGTTATTTTCGGTTTTTCAACATAACGGAACAACGTGTGTTCTCCGAGCGGTTAGCAGTCAACCTAATGAGGCGACGTGGGCGCCGGGCAGGCAGAAAGCGACAAGGTAAGCGTGGTGGTTTAAGACGTTTTAGACTCAAGTGTCACCATCTAGGACTCAGGAATATCTGTATTTTGTATTGGAACAACAGGGCTCTATTTTAGAAACCCTGGTTTACAGGACCGACATTGTAGCACTCCAGGAGACGAGACTGGGCGATCAGCTACTCCGAATTGCCAGCTTCAAATGTTTCTACAACAGACGACATCGGGGAATGGCGACTCTCGTTCGTGACAGCATGGTGGCGTCAGAGCTAGACATGTCCAGTTGGGACAGTGACGATATACAAATACAGGCGTTGAGAGTTCAATCCAGTATACCATTCGTGTTGGTTAATGTTTATGTCCGCAACGTGAGTATGGATTCCCAGAAGTGGCAGTACTTAAGTAACATATTAGGTCACGAGAGTAATGTTATTTTCTGTGGCGGTTTCAACGCTAAAGGCAGATCAAGGGTAAACATTTCATCCAACACACAGGGGGAGGAGCTCGAGACTGCACTAGAAACCATTGACCTGGTTTGTATCAACAGTGGCTGTGTCACCAGGACAGCAAGCCGTCCAGGCGATGAGGACAGTGCTATTGATCTGGCGCTGGTTTCACCTTCACTCACTACAGTGTGTAGATGGGGTGTCCTAGGACACCACAGCAGCGACCACCACCCTTGCAGCATATTGGTGGAGAAAGGCAGAACCAGGCAGCACAAGCTAAAGGTAAAGACGTTCCAGTATGACAGTACAGGGCAAGATGTGGTGAGTAAAATAAGACAAGACAAGCGCAGAAAGCTTCAGGGCAGGAAAAAAAGCTGGGAGCAGCCATCTTGGTGGAATTTCGAGGTGGAGAAGGCTTGGGTGGATAAGCGTAGTGCTGTAAGGAGATGGCAAAATGCCAAGAAGAACAGAGCTGGCAATCCTAGTCCCTGCATGCACTTAGAAAGAGAGATGCACACAAAAGTAAGCTATTTAAAAAAAAACTGGTCAAGGTGGTTAAAAGCGAAAAATGGGCAGAAGTGTGTCAAAGAGTAAGCACAGACAAGTCACTGAAATTGTTCTGGCGACTACATAAAAGCATGAGAGGTGTAGTCAAGAATAAGAGCATTTCTGACTTCCAAGGTGCTGACCTCATCTGGCAGAGGACTGACGAGGAAAAGAGCAAAGCCCTCTTTGAACGCTATCTAGAGCAGAGCAACCAGACAGATATGGGAGGCCGAAATCTGGCCAAGGAGGTCACCTCAGACAGGTGCAAGGCCCAGGACACTTTTGATGAAGACACAGTGACAGTGAAAGATATCAAGGCTGTGCTTCGACGATCAAAAAACAGCTCTCCAGGGCCTGATGGCATAAGATACGTCGACATCAATAGGTGTACCGACAATGAGCTAGAGAAACTAGCAGACATGTACAACAACAGTATAGGAGTGCTAGCATCAAGGAGGAGTGGATACACAGCTATCTTATTCCCTTGCCGAAGCCTGACAAAGACCACACGAAAATTCAGGGTTATCGAATTATAACCATGCAGAATACAATAGGCAAGCTGCTGGAGAAGGTAATTGCCAGGAAAATATCAAGCCAGCTAGAGAGGCAAGGTGTTTTCCCACCTACCCTGGGTGGGTACCGTCCAAAAAGAGAAACCTGGACCAATGCAGCAGTTTTTGCCCATGATGTCTATGAAGGTTTCCACTCAGGCTTTGAAACCTTTGCTGCAGCGATTGATCTTGAGGACGCGTACAACAGAGTATCATTGGATTTTTTAATGCTTCAGCTTCTTGAACTCAAAGTAAGTCCATTCCTCCTTAGTTGGATCGCTGCAGCCCTCTTCCAACGGAAAGTAGTTTTTAGATGTGGCAGTTGGACTTCGGAACCAACAACAATATATCCTGGCCTACCATAGGGATCACCATTATCTCCGGTACAATTCAACGCCTACACAGTGAGAATCACCAGTGAGCAGATCACTGGACCTGGCAGGACATTGTCATATGCCGATGATGTTTTAGTGTATCGTCAGGGTAAGGATAGAGAGCAGGTTGCTGTGGAACTAGAAACCGAACTCAATCGCATAAGTACTTGGTGTGATGAAGCTGGGGCAATGGTCAACTCAATAAAGGCAACAATGACTTGGTTCTCGTTGAATAATCATATTGTCAACACTCCAACACCAACTGTAAAGCTGTGTTCAGAGACGGTGGAAAGAACGCAGGCAATGAATTACCTGGGGATACGGTTTGATCGAAGCCTTGCTTATAATGAGCACATAGACCAGGTGATAACAAAGGCCAAGCAGGGTTTGGCTGCGATGCAGGTGATGGCGGCAGCAAACTGTGAGCAGCGCCATCTATGTCTTCTGTACGAGGGGCTGGTCATGTCTGTTTTTTAGTATGCAATGGCAATCCTGACTCTCAGCCGTAAGCAGATAGAAAGGATGGAAAGGAAACAGAATGAAGCTATGCGCATTATTCTTGGATGTACAAGAGATACAGCATGCAGGGCAATGCGCTACCTTCTTGATTTTCCAACCATTGAAGAGATAATACAAGTTTGCAGAGCACACGCCTACCTCGGAGTTAACGCAAACACATAACAGCCACTGCATAGTGAAATTATGAAGGTGAAGGGCAGCAGGTTAAAAAGAGGACGGTCGAGGATGGGTCAAGGCGAAGACATTCTTCAACAGGTGTGTTCACTTGAGGACTTAGAACCTGCCGAGGAGTAGGTACAAGTGCCAACAGATTTCTGCACATCCTTTTCAGTTTGCATCCAACTAGATAGAAAATGCAGACAAGAAAATCCAGTTTCTGTAGAGGCTGAAGTACAAGCGTTGATTTTCGAGAATTCGCTAGACGGTGATGCTGTCATCTACACAGATGGGTCGGTCGTCCGACATGTGAGAAGCTCATGGGCCTTTACGGCTCGGGCCGGAGGAAGAATTGTGAAGGAGGACTCTGGTGCTTTCACTGAAACCACAAGTAGCCTGACTATGGAAGTCATGGCAGTAAGTAAAGCAATAACATGGCTCGAGACACAGACATTCACTAGGGCATGTTTCCTTAGCGACTCAATGAACATGATCAAGAGGATAGAGGAGGGGTCGATCCGAAGAGAATGGTTGCTGCCTCTGGAGCGGTCTCGGCTGGCAAAGATTAGTTTCATTTTTGTGCCAGGGCATGCGGGAGTACAAGGAAATGAGCGGGCTGACAAGCTTGCAGGTGAGGCTATGGTGAAGGCAGACACGCCATGGACCAGGCTGACATTCTGAATGCTCTACGAGAAATAAGACTTTTGCGTGAACCAAGTGATGACTGTGAATCCACAACCATGGCCAGACTGCGAGAACAGCAAATTAAAAGAGAGGTGGCCAAACAAGAACACTACGCAGGAAGCCAAAGAAGATTGAAAAACCAACACAGAACTGGTGTCGTTAGCCGCTACACGCTGCGGGATTTACTGAGGAGGGGATCCGAGCACTTATGGAATGAAGGGTTCGATGTGCAATGAGGATGATCTTTCGACTAACTAACTAACTAACCCCCAAGTGTGACATTTTGTTGCTTAAGTCAGGACAACAATATTTATCACTTTGTAAGTTGCTTGCACAAGGCCATTCTCATCACAGCCTATTAGAGAGCTGTTGATCCTTCTTCCATTCCCCTTTGTTATGAAGTTTCGCCTGCTTCTTGTATGACTTGCTCATTGGTTTTTCTGCCAATCCATGGTGTTATTTGCATTTTCCTAAGAAACCACATCTCCACTACCATTAGATGCTTTTCAGCTTGTCTGCTTTTTGTAAATATCTCACACCCATACAAAAGTGCAGGTTCTATGTGGCATTCCACCACTATTTTTCCTGCTTTGAGTATCTTGAAAGTCCTGTGTCTGCCATCCTGTTGCTGGATTCCCAGAGTCATCATCCTAGAACCACACGTTTCATTACTATTCTATCTTCAAGATTGTCACAATAAATGTGACCATATTTTAGTTTCTAAGGCACGAAACTTTTTTAGCCAAAAACAATTATATACAAGGAATTAACAAGTATTTCAACAAGAGTATAAGTATACATGAATATATAAAACGTTGTATACATAATAAAATGAAGTAAAGTATATACAAAACATGTTTAACATTTTCAACAATTCTAATAAATTTGTTGTGGACATCCATTATGCAACAAAGTTTCTTGCAATCATTAAATAAACTTATACATGGTGTTTGTAAAGTCTCACTACACTTTTTATGTAGAACAAATTTGAAAACATTCTTTCTTCTGTTGATAACACCATTCTGTATGGAGTGCAAAGCATTACTCCAGCAGACGACAGCCATTCACTATGTATTGCTTCATGATGGACTGTGGAGCACATTTTTTATGGCATCATGTACTTTATTTTTCAAATTTGTTCTACATACAAAGTGTAGTAAGACCTCACAAAAGCCCTGTATAAACGATGTTGAACTGTGCTGCTGTAATTATCTAGTGTATCCAATTTTTGTTATCAGCACATATCATTACATTCTTTCAATTTTGTTTCTGATCTTCCATGTACAAATTTCCTTTTTTTATAAGTGCGATTGATATCCAACTATTCATAGTGAAAATAAACATTCACCCTTCCTACTAATATTATTATTGTTCTTGTTGTTATTATTATTGTTAATTATTTTTGTTGTTGTCATTATTACTATAATTATTGTTACTATTATTGTTACCATTATTATTATTACTATAATTTTTGTTACTATTATTGTTATTATGATTGTTACTATAAGTGACTGACTGACTGACTGGCACCTTGCCGTCTTGACAAGATAGTTTGTAAAATGGAGTTATCTCTCCATAACACAACACCTGGGCTGAATTTAGAGACTATGTATGTCCATATAGCATGATCCCACTCTCGCCTAGTTTATTCCAGAGGAAAGGCAACACCAAAACGTCTGGAACAAATCAGCTGTAGAAGCTGCCGGATCAGTAAAGCAGACAGTTAACTCTGTCTGCCTGTCAGAGCTTCCATCCTAGACCAGTTGCCAATCAAGTGCTTAGGGCCTGGTCTGCCCTGCCTAGACATTTAGTCTTTAGGTTGCATTTCCTTGCACTAGGGTAATTGCACTTCTCTGCTCGAAGCCGTTGGCACAATGTGGAGTGACGGGTATCGTGAGCGCCGCACAACATTTGGCGCTAACAGAAAGCAGGCAGTACTGTCTACTCTCATTCGGTAGCTCAGTCATATCCGACTAAGACCTGTCACAAGTTACTATAATTATTGATATTATTATAGAGGCATGGCTGGCCGGGTGGCTAGAATGCTGGATTCTCTTTCAGGAGACCCGGGTTCGAATCCTCAGTAAGGTCTGGATTTTTTTCTGTTGGGGGTACAAAGAAAACCCTAACCTGTACAGTTTGCAGTGACTGCACTAGCCAGGGAGCTCTAATTCCTCAGACTCAAGACCCCCCCCCCACCCCCCTGCCATACAACGCAAGGTACTATATAGGCAGTAAATGACAGTGACAGTTTTTTTTTAAATTGTTATTATTGTTACTTTTATTATGATTGTTACTATAATTATTGTTTCTATCATTATTATTATTACTATTATTATTAGGATAAATGGGTGCCTCCACTTTATCTTGCCACGAATAAATAAGAGAGTTAAAGATGATTATTATAGATACTAAGTCATATAACGATATAGAATCAGCATCTGAGTAGCACTAATAGACAGATAAACAGACGCGGAATAGCGATCAAGAAACGAAGGCACACGATTATGATGAGGACAAGATCCAGTGAAGTGAATGGAGAGAGTCTGAAAGATAGGGATGAGATCAAGGAAGGACACAAGAAGTTCAGCATGATATGATCTTGGAGAAGCGAGCTGAAGAAACGACTCAACATCCGATGAGCGACATCTAAGTTGAGGAGTCACTGGAAGGTCACATAATAGACGATACTCTAAGTACTGGCGTGAGTAATTAGTTAGCAATATTTCTGGTGAACTGTAAACATTATGTTTATATGTAATAGGACAGGCGACATGGTGGACTTTAATGGGAGTTCTATTAAGTAGGGTGGCATGAGCAGTTATGATGGAATACGTGATGGTTGCATCGTGTTGTTGGCCTGCATGTCATACGATTCATGGGATACTGCCTGAAATAAATATGGACTTAGAATTGAGGCAAAGTGTCGATGTTATATATCAGTAGTTCGATTACTGAGTTCAACTTCTGGGGAAAACAATGTCCGTTGAATCAAGTATGATTTGTAGACTGCCTCATGTCTATTTGACACTTCAAAGAGTGCGACAAATGAAGCGCAGCATGCTGATTGTTGACTGAAAGGGTCCTTCTTTTTGAAAGTAAGCACAGAGCTGAAGGTCTCGACAGGGCTATATGCAGAAAGTATGTTGAAGACGAGTCCTGGTCAAGTTTTGGGCCATACCAGGCCAAGGGTATGATCTCTACCAGATAGAGCCACCGCTGGCCCGAAAGAATGACCATCAGTCTTTCCAACACCTCGCCAGTCATCTCGATACGCTAGGATCGAGTCAGTTTGTATTCTGGACTGAACCCCACCTAAATATCAGACCCACCCATCCTTGTCTGAGACAGTGAAGGATACCTACCCAATTCCCGCTCAGGAACTATTTCCCTTTGTAGGTACTTTTACTTAGCATTGTGACCAGGGATCACAGGACATTTTCCCACGAACATTAGTCTGGTTCCACAGAGACCTGTTGTTAGCCCAACGTACCGGGAGGGAAAGCAAGGAGGACTTATGATTCGGTGAGCGATATGTGGACATAACGGACCTTGACTACAGCTTGGTCTATGATGTAAAGCTATGATGCTCTGTGTCTGAACTGAATTCTGTGTCCCGGTTTTGTCTGTGTAGAACTATCTGTTTTAACTGCCGTAATGTTTTCCTGTGCTGTTCTTGATTAGGTTAATAAAATTACTTTCAAGTTATTCTGACGATCGCCATGTTATTTATGCGTCAGCCAGAAATACACCTTAGAGACTAGGTCCCGAGGTCGAAAGAGAGAATGACAGTGAGTCCAGGGAACGGAGGAGGGTTGGCAAGCAAAGACCTATCCCAGCCAGGGCTATAGAATAATATTGAAACATTGTGACAGGAGATTTGATACCCTCCACGTAGCTTGTTACAATCAACTGCTCATGCCACCCTACTTAATAGAACTCCCATTAAAGTCCACCATGTCGCCTGTCCTATTACATATAGCCATAATGTTTACAGTTCACCAGAAATATTGCTAACTAATTACTCACGCCAGTACTTAGAGTATCGTCTATTATGTGACCTTCCAGTGACTCCTCAACTTAGATGTCGCTCATCGGATGTTGAGTCGTTTCTTCAGCTCGCTTCTCCAAGATCATATCATGCTGAACATGACAGACATCTGGATATGGGAGTCACAGTAGCGTAGTAGCTAGACACTTGCCTGCTGGTGCGGTGGTCATAGGTTCAAATTGACATCAAAGCAGATTTATTGACATTGACCCAGGCTTCCAGGCCCGCCCAGCCCAAGATGGGTGCCAGAAAATGTCTAGGGAAGTGAAGGCGGTCAGGTAATATTAACCGCAGCACTCCTCTAGTGCTGATTGGTCTATACAAATATGGGTGTGGCACAATATGCCCAATATGCTTTAACTGATTGCCTACCAAACAAAAAAGTGGTCCTGACCAAACAGAAATTCATGGCAGAAAATGGGAAGTAGGGGTTTGTGACAATAATGTTGTGAAAATGGTAAAATTTGTAGCAGATATACTATATGATATATCAAATTAAAGGAGATTGTACAGGGAACACGACAGTGTTGATCATTAATTGAAAGGTTAGAAATATTATGACAATAATGAGAGGTTTAGTAATCTTCTTCTTCTTCAGCGTTCCGAGCCATTGAGGTTCTTTGCTGTAGATACAATCCGTCTCCATTCGTCTCTCTGGTTGACCCTCTCTTGCCAGTCGTTGATTCCAAGTGCTTGTAGGTCTGTATATATATTATCTCTCCACCGTCTTCTTGGTCTACCTCGGGGTCTACGGTCATTTATTTCCTGAGTGTAAGCGAGTTTTGTTTCCCTATTATCTTCCATTCTTTCTATATGCCCCAGCCATTGTAGTCTATCAGCCTTCATGATACCAGTGATTAGCGGGGACTTAGTTAGTTAGTCTTTCCTTTTGAGCCTAAGGCGGCGCATAGGGCAGAAGTCCTGTCTCTCCATGCCTGGCGGTTCGCTGCTACCTGTTGTAGATCTTGGATATTTACTTGGCCATTGAATGAGCCTTCTCTAATGATGGTTCTACGCAGGATCTCTCTTGGTCTTCCCCGTTTTCTTTTCCCTACTGGTGACCATATGAGGGCTTGATAGGGGAGTCTTGACTTGTCCATTCTGAGTACATGGCCGATGTAGTTCCAACGGCGTCTTCTTATGAAATTGGATACTGTATCTTGCTTAGTCTCTTGTCTTATTTGCGAATTGGTTCTGAAGTCTGTCCAGTGGATGTTTAGAAGTCTTCTAAGACATTTGTTCTCAAAATTGTCTAATTTTTTATCTAAAGCTACCGTTGATTTCCAACTTTCACATCCATACGTTAACACTGGAATCACACAAGAGTTGAAGATTTTAAGTTTTGTGTGTTTGCTGAGTGTCTTTGACTTCCAGATGTTTGACAGTTTATTGAAGGCACTAGATGCCAGTGCGATTCTAGATGATATTTCTGGTGTTGAGTCCCCTGTAGATGTCATTTTGCTTCCTAGGTATGTAAAGCTGTTGACTTTTTCAAGAACGTAGCTGTTCAATTTGGTGTCATCTGAACTGTTGGTAAGATCAATAGTCTTTGTTTTTGTGGTGTTAATTTGGAGACCAATTTGCCCTGAAACATTTTGGAGGTGGTTTATTTTCTCTTGGGCATCCGGGTGTGTTGAACTCAAAAGCACTATGTCGTCGGCAAAGTCCAGGTCTTCTAGAATGTTGTCAACCCAATGGATACCCATATTTGTGTTGTTTGTGCATTTGCGCATGACCCAGTCGATAGTTATTCCAAAAAGCATCGGTGATAAGACACAACCCTGTTTCACTCCTGTTTCGACTGAGAACCAGTCAGAGTTGCCTGTTTCTGTTCTTACGCAGAAACGTGTTTCTTTGTAGAAAGATTTTATGACGTTGGTATATTTGGTAGGAAAACCATAGATGTTAAGTAGATTCCAAAGTGAAGGACGGTGGATACTGTCGAAGGCTTTTTGAAAGTCGACAAAGTTGGTGATTAATTTCGACTGGAATTCTACGGAGTCTTCAATGATTATTCTGAGGGTGAAAATGTGGTCTATGCATGACCGTTTTGGTCTGAAGCCTGCTTGTTCTTCTCTGAGCCTTTCATCTATCGCCTTTTTCAATCTCTCAAGTAACATGCTACAAAAAAGTTTTCCTGGTACTGACAATAGAGTGATACCACGCCAATTATTGCAATCAGACATATCGCCCTTTTTCTCCTGTTCTAGGTCAAGATGGCGAGACGTGTTTCTTTCTAGCTCGGCTTAAAAACGGTTGATCGGCGGTCCGACAAACCACCATCGTAAAACTTCCCGTTGTTTCAGAACCAGATCTCTGGCTCTAAATGTTATGTTGTTCGCGGGGACTTAAACAGATCATAAATGTCTTTGTTACTTCTTCTTTTCCACTCTCCACTTTGTGTATCCCTAATGGGTCCAAAGATGCGTCTTAAAACGTTGTTCTCAAAAGTTTGTAGCAAGGCTTCGTCTCCTTTTGTTGTACTCCAGGTTTCAGAGTCATACAGCACAACTGGTCTGATCAATGTTTTGTATATTGTGATCTTGGTGTTACGAGATAGCGCCTTTGATTTTAGTAGATGTTGTAGTGCATAGTATATCTTATTTCCAGAATTGATTCTAGTTTGTATTTCTTCCCTTATGATGTTGGAGCAGTTGAAGATTGTACCCAGGTATTTGTATGTTTCCGTTCTTTTAATGGTCATATTATCTATTTGTATGTGGCCAGAGTTTTTAGCCATTCCTTCTCTTGAAATTACCATATACTCTGTCTTATCTTGGTTGATAACCAGCCCCATCTGTTGGGCTTTTTCCTTTAAGTGAGTCAATATTTCCAATGTCTTTTGTTCATTTTCCCCTATAATATCTATATCATCTGCATAACCAAGCAGCTTGGATGTTCCTCCAATATCACATTCCTCCTTTACCCTCCTTACAACTTTCTCTAGAGCCAGATTGAAGAGTAGCGGCGATAGTGCATCACCCTGTTTCAAGCCAGATGTTATTTGGAGAGGGTCTGATTTCCTGCCTTTATATGTAAATAAGGTTTAGTCATAACAATTTAAATTAAATGGGTGACATTTATGACAAATTTCCACTTACCACTTGTATCCGCTGCAGCTAATCCAGTTAAATTTACTGAATAATGTTACATACACCACTTTTGTTCAATAATTTCACAAGAACTGCTCCTAACACCAATAAAACACAATTAAAACATAATATTTTAAAGCACATAATTTTCACACAAAATGGAAAATGTCCGGAACACACCAGGCAGATTGCACTGATAAATAATATAAACACTATTTTCTATTTAGTTATAATTATTTTTCTTTTAAATTTAATTATTTAAATCCTCCTTAAATACTTTGTGATAGGCAAAACAAATTTAGGAGCATAAATGCGGCCCATTAGAGCATTCATAATTCAACATGTGCCATCACATTATGACTTATTATGATGAACTTTCGCTTTTAGTGTTGTGTTCAATTACTACTAAATAATTTAACTGACTACTGCATATGGTATTTGTTTTAGAATCTATCACAAAGACCTTTAAATCAGAATAACTATAATCTAAATTTGTTTCAAACTCTACTTTGATGAAAATCTATGCGGTCGCAAACCAGAAGGCGTTGACATTTCTCAAATAATTAAAACAAACATCTAAACACTAGTTTTCCACCACACATGGATCATCAAAATGAATCCTAGCGATGTGTTTCACACTGCCGGAAGCGAAATATTTCAATTTACTGGAGGAGCACTAATTATTGCGGAAAAAATAAGAGAACTGGAACAAATAACGCACTATCTATACCGAACTGACCTATCGGTTTTCGGGTGCCAAAACCGTTCCATGGAACCGACCTATCGGTCTGCGGCAGAGAATCAGTTAAGACATGTAAAAAAAGTCGACAGGGTTGACTTCATTGCACCGGATTTTCCCCATATGGCTCAGTCTATTTCCGCAGCATGGAAGGCATTGTACAAAGCACAAACTCCTTAGCTCCAGCGATGACCCTCAGGAGTCTCTGAAAAAATGCACTCGTGAACTGAAGGACATGGCCCGGAATTGAATCCACAACCTTCGGAGCATGAGTCAGACGGCTTGACCACTTCACCACAGAGACTGCCAGCTTTAAGGAATGTAACAGGGTACTTTACTTACAAATCTGTAAAGGGGTGGGGACATTTCCAGGCAATTTGTATGTTATCAGACTGAATAATAATACATGAAATTACTATTACTTGTATTGGTGTTGCTAACATCATTATTTTTAATACTTTTATTCAAAACAATATTTTCCTATAGTAAATTTGGACAATGAAAACGCAAACAATAGATTACACGATTTATTGCCTGGGATATTTCAGTTTAATATTACTGTAGTAGATCATTTAAATTACTGAAGGAATATATGTGTTGTATATTTCAGCTTGAAGGATATATCTCTTTGCTTTAGTTTATGTTGTATGACTTCTGCAGTATGTGCCTGACAAGATGAAAAGAAATATGCCAGGCAAAAAATTTATGTCATCTACAGCTTGTGGCTTCATTATTAAAATATTATTGTTGTTAAATCCAGTTCTACTATAAAGAAGATCGCTAAATAAGCAAATGTTAAATATTGTCTACATTCAGAAACAAACAGTAATGCTGTCACTGCAAAGAAGTTTTGGTTGGCAAGGGGTCTGCCCAACCAGCTGCTTGAGTCCAATATTGAGGTGTGGTCCCTTCTGCATGCTGATTAGCATAGGCAAGCGGGGCTCCACCGGATGAGTTTCCCGTTTGAGTTGCATCTTCAGCATGATAAGTAGCATAGGCAGGTGGGCGTCCACTGGGTGCTGGCATCACATACATAGTGGTGCCTACAGGGGCTGGCTGTATTGCATACATAGGCGCAGTTCCGTAAACAGGCTGACCTGGGTACATTGGTTGGGCAACGTACTGAGAATAGCCATAACCAAGATTTGTGGGGACACCTAGAAATATTGAATAATGTAACAAGTGAGTAAAATATGTTTCAGGCATGTTTTGAAACTCAAATGCATAACATAAATACACACATTGTTATCAGTTGGCAAAGTATGATTTCAACAATTACTGCTGTAAGAAATTGTAAATGGTGCATTATGACTGCCGGCATTGTGGGAAAAGTGTCGCAAACATGATTTGCAATCCCGCATACCGTTTCAAAATACAGCTGCAGGCGATTTGAAAGCAGACTGCCTTGCGCTGGTGTTTATACAATGGTATGAGCGCTGATCATTCAGAAAGCAATGGCAAACTATTTAATGTAAACTTGTCTAGTTGTAGCGAAACCTCCAAATCAACGTGTGTTCATGAACGAGAATTCCCCGTAGGCGGAGCCTAGCGGGGTTATCTAGGTCTCGAGTTTATTTATAACCTCGGGAAAGCTGTCTAAAATGGCTAGCGTTATGCACCCGGCTACCAGGGAGCTGAACCTACATGGGTTTCTCGGGGATAGAACCCATGATTCTTGGGGAACATTATTTTCTTTAGTAACATGCTACTCCTGCTTGGTTTGAGAGTACTCTTGGCCAAGGAGGTGTCTGCCATTTGCATTCACACTGTTCACCCGACCAGATGCAGTTCGGCTGTCCAGAATTGTCTTTATGGAGCTGTCAGGCATCCGACAATGGTATGGCTGTTTCCAGTCTTGGTCCAAGCTCTAAGGTAATAAATATATCAATTATTTTCTTGTCTCCATTAATAGTATTATGCGATTCTCAGTGCCGCTAACTATGCTGTTTACAGCCAGACTAATGAATATTCAATCAATCAATCAATCATGTGCCATGCCGGAAAGCGTGGGCGGTCATGACTCGCCATTTCACTCGATCACCAGAGTCGTGGATCAGCTCAGTGTTCCTGTCTCGTCCATGCCATGTGGCCAAGCCACCCAGGTGGTTTCCTCTCGGTCTTCCTCTTGGTCTGTTCCCTTCGATCTTGCCAGTTGTCACTAAGTTCTCCAATCCATTTCTTCTCACATGTCCAAAAAATTTTGACTGTCTACGTCTAATTTCTCTAATCAATTTACGATTTTCATTTGTGATACAATTGATCGTTACATGGCGAACAGGGACAAAGGCTTTTGTTTATTTCTTGTCTGGCAGTAAATTTTTAAATACTGATGGAATTAAGAATCGATTAAGTCCTTTAATACAGACTGTGGTACTCAGCAGTTAGAATAGCTGTTTGATTTAAGCATTTACATTTGTGTGGATAAAGGCATTAGAATCGTTGTGATATAAGTTAATGATAATCTCCAGTGCTATGCTAGCTGACAAGACTAGTGTAAGTAAGGCATGTAATGTGTTACAATGATTAGTAATTAATAAGCATACTCATTGGCACCTTGCCGTCTTGACAGACGATAGTTTGTGCTTTAAAAAGGCATAATAACTTTTAACTATGGCGGTAGCGAGTGTGACTGATAAGGCCAATTTGCGCTGTAAATGTCCGTTCACAGTGGGTGCATGTGAACACGTGGTCATTTCCACCATCATGCACCATCTTACGTCTCAAACGCTTGGTGTGTGACTTTTCTGCAATAGTTTTCTCCTTTGACTTTATTCCATTTCTGATATTTGCCCTCCATGCAACACGTTCAGCGGCGACTTGCTCCCAATGTGCATTATCAATGCCTGTATCAATCATGTCCCGCTTACACACATCTTTGTATCGTAGTAGAGGCCGACCCTGAGATCTCTTACCCATCTGTAATTCACCAAAAAAGATATCCTTTGGTATTCTACCATCATCCATCCTCCTAAGATGTCCTATCCATCTAAGTCTACGAAGACTGAGCATGGAATAAACTGTCACACAACCTGATCTTTCCAATACTTCAGTATTTGTGATTTTGTCTTGCCATTTAATACCAAGAATTCTTCGCAGACACCGCATATGAAAGCTGTTTAAATTGTTCTCTTGGTGTGAGTAAGTTGTCCAGGTTTCACTGCCATAGAGAAGAGTACTAAGGACACAGGCTTGATAGACAAGGACTTTTGTTTTGGCAGTAAGCTTCCTGTTCTCCCAGACTCTTTTTCTTAACCTGTTCATTGTTGTTGCTGCCTTACCAATCCGGATGTTGATTTCCTGATCTAGGGATAATTTGCTATTTACCACCGATCCTAGATATGTAAAATGGTCTACTATCTCTAGTTCGGCGTCGTCAATAAAGATTGATGGTACCCCATGTGCACCTTGTGACATAATCTGTGTCTTCTTTTTGCTAATTGTTAAACCAAATTCAGAACAAGCATTGGAGAATGCAGATAGTAGACATTGCAATTCTTCCTCAGAGTGGGTCGTAACTGCAGCATCATCTGCAAAAAGCAACTCTCTGATCAGTACCCTCCTAATTTTGGTCTTAGCCTTCAATCTCTGAGCATTGTAGAGGCCGCCATCTGAGCGTGAGTGAATGTATATACCACCATCCTGATCACGAAATGCATATTTCAGTAGAAGTGAAAAGTATATTCCAAAGAGGGTGGGAGCTAGTACACAACCTTGCTTAACTCCACTCTTGATTTCAAATTCTTCAGAAGTTGCACCATCAAACTTGATTATACCCTTCATGCCTGTGTGGAACGATTCCACAATGGACAGAAGAGTTGGTGGGCAGCCAATCTTCTTTAGTGCCTTGAACAGACCCTCACGACTGACCAAATCAAATGCCTTTGTGAGGTCGATGAAGGCAATAAACAGTGGTTGATTCTGTTCACGGCATTTTTCTTGCATTTGTCGCAATGAGAATATCATATCAGTGGTAGACCGGTTCTGTCGAAAGCCACACTGTGATTCGGGGTAGACTTGATCTCCTAGGACTTGAAGTCTGCGCAGAACAATTCTGGCAAATACTTTTCCAACAATACACAGAAGTGAGATACCCCTATAGTTGTTGCAGTCGCTCCGATCGCCCTTGTTCTTGTACAGTGTTATGATGCTTGAATCTTTGAAATCCTGTGGGACTTGTCCTTCACGCCAGCATAGCTCTATTAGCTGGTGGATCTGTATAGTGAGTGTGTCTTGTCCACTCCTGATAACCTCTATTGGAATCCCATCCTTACCTGGAGCCTTGCCAGATGCAAGTTCATTTATAGCACACTTAACTTCTGTTATGGTGGGAAGTGTGTCCAGGTGGTCAAGAGTTGGTAGAGCCTCTATGGCGTTGAGGGCATTATCCGCTAGTTTGGTCTCACTTGAGTAAAGCTCCAAATAGTGCTCTACCCATCTGTCCATCTGCTGTTTCTTATCAGTGATGACTTCTCCAGTCAAGGTTTTCAATGGACCACTTCTTTTGATCACTGGACCACAGGCTTTCTTTATTCCTTCATACATGCTTCTTATGTCTCCCTTATCACTTGCGATTTGAATGGACTCACATAACTTGATCCAATAATCATTTGCACACTGCCTGGCAGCCTTTTGCACATCCTTCCTAGCTTGCCTTAGCTCACTCAGAGTGTTACGCGTTGGTCTTTCCTTGTTTCTTAAGAGAGCTTTCTTCTTCTTATCAATCAAGGGCTGCAGAGTCTCGCTGTTGGCCGCAAACCAGTCCTGCCTCTTATGATCCACAATGCCGTAAACCTTTACGGCAGTTTTACAAAGAGTTTCCTTAAGTTTATTCCATTTATCATTTACTGTACAATTTTCTGGTGTATCAGTGAAAGCGTCTTCAAGTTGCTGTTGAAACTGAAAGCACTTTTCAGGATCATGAGTGTTAATAATATTAATCCTGGGGCTAGATTTGTGTTTAGCTGTGTAGATTCTCTTTGGTCTCAGTCTAACCCTTGCAACAACCAAAGCATGATCCGTATCACAGTCAGCACTGTGGTAACTACGAGTCAATGATATATGGTTCAGATGTTGTCTCCGTGTGATGATGAAGTCCAGCTGGTGCCAATGGCCGGATCTTGGATGTTTCCATGTGACCTTATGCATCTCTTTTGTTTTAAAAAAAGAGTTTGTAATACATAGGTCATTACTGGTGCAATGCTCCAGCAGCCTTTGCCCATTTTCATTCATGCGACCGATGTTGTATTTTCCAAGGCACACTGGCCATGAACTCGAGTCCTTGCCCACACGAGCATTGAAATCACCGAGCATATAGATGTAGTCGGATTTTGGAACTGCCTTGATCACAGAGTCTAACTCCTCATAGAACAAATCCTTCACATCATCAGAGGAATCGAGTGTCGGTGCATATGCAGTAATAATGGTGGCAAACCCACAAGAGGTTGCCAAGCGCAGGGATAATAGTCTTTCATTTCCTCCTGCTGGAATTTCAATCATTCCCAGTAGCGAATTCTTCACTGCAAAGCCCACACCGTGTTGCCTTTTTTCTGCCTGCCCTTTACCCTTCCAGAAAAAGGTGTAGTTGTTTTCCCTGAGTGACCCTTCCTCAGCGAGGCGAGTCTCCTGCAGGCCAGCAATATCAATGTTAAGACGATTGAGTTCGGCATCAATCACAGCCGTTTTTCTCACATCGTCAATATTGGTCAAGTCAGTGGAAAATCCTGGACACATGGTTCTCACGTTCCAGGTTGCAAGCCGTAGCTTGAGGTTTCTATTTATAATTTTGTTTGTACCTGGTGCATTGGTTTTACAGCCTGCGATTCAGATTTTGTCCTAGCCCCAAGCACCCATTGAAGCAGGCAGGCTGTGGCGGATCAGCACCCAATTGGCTGGGGGCTGCCCAGCTTGAGGCGGGCGGTAGCTGATCAGTGACACCTATAGGTGTCTCCCACCGTCAGAGGCAACGCGTGGCGCCCCATGTCTACGTCAACTGACAAGGACTTATAACCCGTAACAGTTGCCTCTCGCTTTGATTCCGAGACCAGTTAAGACCAGGGATGGAGTTATTGCCTCTCCATAGCACAAAGCCTGGGCTAAAATATAGAGATCATGTGTTGCCCATGCAACATGATCCCTCTCTCGGCCTGCCTAGTTCACTCCAGAGGAAAGGTAACACCCCTACATCTGGAACAAGACAAGCTGCAGAAGCTGCCGGATCAGCAAAGCAATGCTCTAACTGTCCGCCTGTCGGAGCTTCGATCCTAGACCAGTCGCCAACCAAGGCTTAGGGCCTGGTCTGCCCTGCCATGACAATTTTGTCTTTAGCTTGCATTTCCTCGCACCAGGGTAAGGCTTGTACCCTCCCAATTGCGCTCTTCCGCCCGAAGCCGTTGGCACAATGTGGGGTGTCGGGTTTGGTAAGCGCCGCCCAACGTTCGGCGCTAACAGAAACCAGGTAGTACCGTCTACTGTTATACGGTAGCTCAGTCATATCTGACTAAGACCTGACTGCATAATAATAAGCATAGTTACAGTGATAATTTCCTATGAAGGTGGTGTTGATTTGTGCCAAGTGAATGTGGTGCTGCTTTAGTTCCAAGGGAATGTGGTGCTGCTTCATTTTCTGTGATTGTGGTGCTGATATATACTAGGGGATGTGCTAATAATTTGTGTAGTATCATTGTGGTGTTGATTTCTTGCATGTGGGGTTGTGGTGTGTTTATTCTGTGTGACTCCGGATGGTCCAGCGTGTGGTGGTACAGTGCGAATCCGGGAAGGATGGCGTGTGTATGTCTGTCGGAAATTCCGAGGGGAATGTTGTTTTTATACTCGACACTTTACTCTTCTCCATCCTCATTGTCTGGGGACACCTATACTAGGGTTAAAATGATGATGGGGAAGGTTCTTCTATACTTCGAGAGACGACAGAAATTATGGGATGGGATGCTTGCAGCACTCTAAATGGGAGATAACTGGTCCTAACAGACCAGTGTAGCTGAATGAATTACCAAAAAATGATAAGTAGATTGTGAGCTTTACTAGAACACGATTACAAGAAACAAAATGGACGTTGCGGCCAAAGCCTTCGTCAGCATAGAACAAAACAACACAAACAGACACAAAACTAATAAAATAATCACTACATAGAAAATACAGAGATTACTTAGCTGAATCCTGTCTTGGTTGAATGTGTCTAAAGCACTAGCCGTTTTGTGTAGCTGAGCACACTTTGCCCACTACTAATTAATGGGGTAAGGGAACGGGGGTGGACTTACCCCCTCTACATGGGGTGTGTTTTCATGTACAATAATAATACTCTTTGACTTTCAGGAAGAAGGGGTTAACAAGGAGAGTTTCTCTTGGGTCTGGGACAATGATCCCAGAAGAGAAACTGATGATAATGATGAAGATGAATTGTCCAGATGGACAATTCACTATGAGAGAACCCTCTACGCTTATTTAAGATTTAGATGAGATCATTATGAGTGTATATTAGGAAGAGGAAAGAGGGAGTGCAGGAGGTACCAGGATGCGGTGACAGGGGTACTGAATGACAAGACCAGTACTTTCTGGAAACCATGCATCCCAGACGAGCAATTCTAGGTGCTGCCTGACAATGGAAGCACATTCATGCCTGAATGTCCTTTATGAGGTAGATGATCTGGTGATCAATATTAACAGATTATTATTTACTCTGAAGGGAGATGCTTTTAATGTTTGCCATGTATGTCGTGTTGCTGCCGAATGCTCTCACCCACTACTCTCCTTGCAGGGTTTGTCTAAGTTGCAGTCAAGATGGTTATAGTAACAAGAGAGAACTTGGCTCTATGCTTATTCCAGTTGGTCAACGCACTGGGAGCATGCCAACTCAATTTCCCTCTATAACAGCACACCTGAGGGTGATGAGACATTACGTACCTGCTACTGTCTGAGGTACTGTGTAGCATCAAGGTAAACGACTTAACCACTACAAATATGATTGTCCTAATGGCTTATCAAATGGTTTACCAGACCCAGGTGGGGTCTAACAGACAGACTATCTGCAGGTGAAACCTACGAGGTGACCTACACTTGCAGTCACCAGACCCAGTTGAGGTCCCACCAGTGATCTTACTAGTCCCTAAGAACATTGCTATATATCAAGATTGGTGGAGATGGAGTGTTCCATCATTTCTCCGACCCAGACAGGGTCAATCAGACACTTGAGACTTTAGTAGAGCTACCATGCTCCAACGTGTTTGCTTCGTGCAAAGATCTTCATTGGGGGACGCCTTGTGACCTAAGGTCTCCCCAGTCAGACTGTATCATGAGACTGATCTTCCAGTTGGCTACGTCACAGGGTGACACTTCCTCTACAACATGTGATGGCGTTAATATCCTGGCACAGGATCTCAAAACAGTTATCCGAGTCAGTGATCACCGTGGACAGTTGATGAGACAGAATGCTTCTTCAACCCTCAAGTCAACACTCGCTTGAAGGGAGCTTAGTGAGCTAAACTGACAACACCGGACATACACATACGATGGAAGCTCACTTGCCTCATGATGACCCTAGGATCATCCTTGACTCTTCTATACTCTGTTGTCTAACTACTTTGTCCTACTCTCTATCCTAATCTTCCGTCTTCTGATCCGAACTATATTGTAAATTAAATTTCACTTTTGGTTACCGTGCCTATGCTTGACTGTATGTGTGTCGTCTGGGCTGAGCCCCCAAAAGGTATTAGTCCTTAGGTTAGGAAGTGCAAGACAGGTGGAGTCCCAAGTCTGTAGGGGTTCAGTAGATGAAGTATACTTGTGTTGTGGTCAGTGCAGGGTGGGAAGGTCGAAGTGTACCCCTACCAGTCAAAGCCCCAGGGGCCTCGGTACACTAGTAAATCACAAACAACCAAAAAGTGCTGGGGATGACAGTGACGTCCTGTAAAATTACATAGAATTAACTCACTAACATTATGTCTGAACACTGTTTATTCATGGTTCCACTTTCTGCACCATACAGTAATGAAATCATCATCATTATCATCCAGTGGCCTGATCTGTGCAGAACTTTCCCCCTTTATAGTCTTTAGAAATATCTTTCTATCATAAGTCAAGTACCCTGCCTCTGTTGCTGTCATGTGCAAATTATCCACCATATGTTGAATCCATCTTTGTTGTGTAAATTATCCACCACATGTTGAATCCATCTATGTTGTGTAAATTATCCACCATGAGCTGAATCCATCTATGTTGTGTAAATTATCCACCACATGTTGAATCCTTCTATGTTGTGTAAATGATCCATTACATGTTGAATCCATCTATTCTGTGAAATTATCTACCACATGTTGAATCCATCTATGCTGTGTAAATTATCCACCACATGTTGAATCCATCTATGTGGTGGAAAGTATGCACCACAAGTTGAATCCATCTTTGTTGTGTAAATTATCCACCACAAGTTGAATCCATCTTTGTTGTGTAAATTATACCATCACATGTTAAATCCATCTGTATTGTGTAAATTATCCACCGCATGTTGTATTCTTCTATGCTGTGTAAATGATCCACCACATGTTCAATGCTTCTATATTGTGGTATACCTCTCTCCAAAATAATCCTTTCCTGACATTTGTGTCTGTACAAATGCCCCTGATATTTTGTTTTCCTCAGTTTACAGCTGGCACTGTGGTGAAGGAGTTACAGATGCAATTTGTGATCCCCCGTACTGCGTTCAAAACACAGCTACAAGCGATTTGGCAGCAGGCTGCCTTGCCTTGATTTTCACACACAAGGATAAGGCTTGTACCCTCTCAATTGCGCTCCTCCACCTAAAGCCGCTGGCACAATGTGTGGTGTCGGGTTTGGGGAGTGCTGCTAAAAGAAAACAGGTAGTACTGTCTACTATCATACAGTAGTTCAGTCATATCTGATTAAGACCTGACTAACTAATGAGAATAAATCAAGTAAATAATAATCCAACCTTCCTTGGTGGAACCTCCCTTCATGAGGTAGAATCGTACACATATTTAGGAAGCAATGTAGACAGAGATGGGGGAAGAGATAAAGATAAAATAAGAATATAAAAGACAAGTGTAGCTAATATAACACTTGGAAAATTGTGGAAATGGAAAGAAATTAAATGTAGCGCTACGGTACTACAGCTGGGCCGGTCACTTGATACGTTTGCCAGATCAAGGGTCCCTAAACAAATTTTTATGGCGAGCTGCGCTGTGGAAAACGCTCCCAAGGCAGCCAGAGGAAATGCTTTAAAGACACTCTGACTATCTCACTAACAGCTTTAGGAATTCATCATGACAGATAGGAGACTGCTGCGGAAAACTGAAATTCATGGCGTATATCATTGCGCAAGTGTGCAGTCACTTCTGAAACAACCAGGACTGCAAGAGCCGTAAAAAAGACTGGACAAAAAAAAACACCAGGAGATCCTCCTCCTGGGACGTCAAGGATTCTTTGTCCACACTGTCAAAGAACATTTCGAGCCAAAATAGGCCTTACCAACCATCTTAGAACTCACGGCTCCAAACTTTCAACCCCACTGGATGAAATGAATGGGCATCATCATTCTTGATGGGCAAACACCAACTACTACACATGAATCAGAAACATGGAGAGACTAAAATGAGTACTCATCAACTACAACCATTCATTATCTGGTGTCTACGCAAAATAAGACTAAAATAATACGACACAACCACCAGTGTGGAACTCTTAGAGAAAACTAGATGAATACCAGAGAGGTATGAGGTGAAGAAAATTAGATGAATACCAGTGAGGCATGAGATGAAGAAAACTAGATGAATACCAGTGAGGCATGAAGTGAAAAAAACTAGATGAATACCAGTGAGGCATGAGATGAAGAAAACTAGATGTGAATACCAGTGAGGCATGAGGTGAAGAAAACTAGATGAATACCAGTGAGGCATGAGGTGAAGAAAACTAGATGAATACCAGTGAGGCATGAGATGAAGAAAACTAGATGAATACCAGTGAGGCATGAGATGAAGAAAACTAGATGAATACCAGTGAGGCATGAAGTGAAGAAAACTAGATGAATACCAGTGAGGCATGAGATGAAGAAAACTAGATGAATACCAGTGAGGCATGAAGTGAAGAAAACTAGATGAATACCAGTGAGGCATGAGATGAAGAAAACTAGATGTGAATACCAGTGAGGCATGAGGTGAAGAAAAGTGCTGGTGCAGATGGGCATAAAATGAGGTAAATCTGAAAACAGTATAACTAGAAAGGTTTTGTCTGCAATGCACAACGCAGACAAAACTTAGGAAGACCTAAAACACATGATGAAGAAAATTAGAAACAGACATAAATAATATGGGTAGATTTTTTTTTCTTTATATTTAAGTTTAAACCATTATTATTGCCTTTTTATTGAATGTGATTTGTTATTTCTTGAAGACCATGTTCTGTGTCAGGCAACAAGATGGTATCTTCAGTGTATGTAATGTCTCTGGTTTCATGGGGGGCTGAGTGGTCTCGAGGTGTGTTGTCCGCCTCGAATGCTGAAGGTCCCGGGTTCAAGCCCAGGTGATGGCCAGGATTTTCTCACGTGGACTTCTAGTAACACAGTTTCCCCTGGTCTCTGAGTGGTGAGATTGGACGCCCGTGTGAATTGTAGCACAGGTAAAACATCTCTTGGCAGTTGGAAATCGAAAAAGAGTAGCCAAACGGCGCTGCCTGGGCAAAATTTTGAGTTAAAAATCTACCCAAAGTATTTCAGGATCCTTGCCGGTGCTACGGAGTTCACGCTCTGAGCTGAGATTCTCCAGACTCAGGTTTTTTTGTTTCTTTTGTGTTCGCTCGCTTAAACTCAAGCATAGTCCTTACTGTTTAAAGTAGTAAGGGACTGAATTTAAACAGTGTGTAAGGATACGCTTGAGTATCCAGACTCGGGTTTATGTTAAGAGTAGAACGGGGCACTTAATGGGTTACACCAGTGTGCCGTGATGTTGACCTGTTGACTAAACTAAAAACTAAACTAAATGATGATTGATATTTTATGTGTGAGAGTTATGTAAATGTGTTAGAGTGTATGTAATTAGTAAGTAAGTGTGTGTCTGTGAGAGAGAGAAAGAGAGAGGGAGTGTGTGAGCGAGTGAGTGAGTGAGTGAGTGAGTGAGCATGCATGCGTGTGTTTGTAAAAAAAAAAAACAAGTATGTATATTGTGTGTCAGTGAGTGTCTGCATTAGTGTGTGTCTGTGAGTATGTATGTGCAGTGTATGTATGTGTGTGTGTGTGTCGCAGAGTATGTGTACTAGTGTGTGAGTATGTGTTTGAGCAATACACATGCATGTGTGTGTTTGTAAAAAAAACAAAACAAGTATGTAAATTGTGTGTCAGTGAGTGTCTGCATTAGTGTGTGTCTGTGAGTATGTATGTGCAGTGTATGTATGTAAGTGTGTGTCGCTGAGTATGTGTACTAGTGTGTGAGTATGTGTGTGAGCAAGAGTGAGTGAGGGAGAGAGAGAGAGAGAGAGAGAGAGAGAGAGAGAGAGAGAGCGAGTGAGAAAACAACGTGTGTGTATGTGTGTACGTCCATCCATGTATATGTAAACATGTATGCATTCATGCAGATATGAATGCATTATTCACAGACAGTACTCACCTCCCGCTGAGGACATGACATGCTGTCCGACATATGGTGTACTGTATTGCACAATAGGCACCCTCTGCACTCTCCTTCTTCTGATTACTATGATGACAACAATCACAATGAAACCAATAAACAGGCCCACAGCACCAACCACTGTCGGGGCAATGAATCCTGGCGACATGTAACTGAAGACAGATAGAAAAACTTCAGAACATATTCAACAACTATTTGAGACAGCAAGCAACAAGTTTCCTAGACAATAGTCAATAAAACTTTTAGATAAACAATTTTAAAACAGTGAACTGGTTTTTCTCACAAGAGTCAACAAGTTTTCTGAACAACAATTACAAAGTTTTCCAGACAACAGTCAACACATTTTCCAGGCAAAATACAACATACATTTTCCAGACAACAATAAGTAGTTATACTAGTATTAAACAAGCTTTCTAGACAAACGTTTCTAAAAGTTTTCCAGACAGCATTGAATAAATTTTCCAGACAACTGTCAAATGGTTATCCTGACGACAATAAATACATTTTTCAAACAACAATGAATTAGTTTTCCAGACAACAATGATTTAGTTTTCAGACAACAATGATTTAGTTTTCAGACAAGTCAAAACTTTTCCACATAACAGTCAACATATTTTCCAGGTAGTATACTAAGAAGTATTACATTTAAGAATGAATTAAATTTATAAACAACAATGAATCAGTTTTACAGACAACAATGAATTAGTTTTACAGACAACAATGTATTTAATTTTACAGACAAGTCAACAAATTTTCCATACATCAATCAACATATTTCCCAGGCAAGATACACAATAGTTTTAAAGACAACAATGAATTAGTTTTTGAGACAACAATGAATTAGTTTTACAGACAAAAATAGATTAGTTTTACAAACAACAATTAATTAGTTTTACAGACAACTATGAATTAGTTTTAGAGACAACAATTAATTAGTTTTACAGGCAGCAATTAATTAGTTTTACAGACAACAAACTGGCCACACATTACTTAACATACTCATATTTTCCAGGCAACATAGGAGAAGTTTTCCAGACAACAGTCAACAAATATGGTTGATACTGATCACACCACCCATCGCATGCGGATTGGATTATAAAAAATATGGAGCTAACATCAATATGCCTCAAGGCAAAGGAACAAATCTTTTACTTTAAATGAATATATATGGGAGTTGCAGTGGTGTAGTAGATAGCCCACTTGCCTACCCTCAAGGTCAGGTTTTATTCCTCAATTGAAGTTTCATGCCTTGAAGTAGATTCGGTTTATAGTGCTAGCCCCATATAGACAAATAGGCCCTTGATGGATTAATATCATGTCAGAAGACATTACTTTCCGGAATATTCTCTGGTAACCAGTTTAGACTGAGTTGACTTGGAAGTCCAGGTACATTTTTAAAATTTCTCGCTATGATAACCACCGGGCAGCAGACACTGCACTACTGCAGCTCTCTTCTTTCACAGTATGACCAAATTACATTCACACAGACATCAATCACACAGCAGAAGAAATAGGCAAGTACTGTATGTCCACATATTTCAAGCACCCAAACCCACATCCCACCCACACAGATGTGTGTGTGTGTGTGTGTATATACCTTAATATAGCAAAAACAAAGATAATGTGCATACAGATAACACTATTATGAAGACATAAATATATGTTAATGAGGAAAAATTGGATGTGGTGGACATTTCTAAATATCTTGTGTCATTAATTACCAACAATGGTGACACAATGAAAGAATTTAAAAGATGCCTATCTATTCAAAAACTTCAAAAACTAACACAACTTAATAGAATCTAATAAAATTATATAGATGTATACAAGTTAGATTTTTAAGAGCATGCATTTTTCTCATTGGAACATACAACTGTGATACCTGGACACTTACTAAACAAGCTAAACTGCACATAAATGCTTAGTATATGGCCAAAAAGATTGGAAGAGAACTATCTTCATTCCAATACCAAAAAGGGAAACCTGAAATAATGCACCAACTATAGAACTGTTGCCCTGATCAGTTATGCAAGTAAACTTCTACTAAGAATCATAATGGAAAGACTTCGTAAGAAAATGGTAGAAGAAATTAACATGGTTCAAGCTGGATTTAGACAAGGAAGAGGAACAAGGGATCACATACTCAACATGCATTTAATAATAGAGAAGTGCATAGAATTTAAAGTAAACCTATTCTTATGTTTTGTGGATTATTCAAAGGCATTTGACTGTGTACAACATCAGAAACTCTGGGAAATCATGAGAAATATGGGCTTTCCATCACATGTAATACAACTCATAAAAATGCATACAGAACGAGGCTATGCGGGTCATTCTGGGATGCACCAGAGACACCCCAGTAGTGTGTATGCGTTACATCCTTGGTCTGCCGACTGTTGCTGGTAGGCTCAAGGTGATGCAGGCGAAGGTATACCTCAGAGTGGCTGCAGACACAGATCACCCGTTGCATGAGGTGCTGGACGCAGTTAAGGGCCAGCGACTGATAAAAGGGGAATCATGGATGGCTCAGGCGGAGGATACGATCAGACAGGTGTGCATCTTGGAGAACATTAGGCGAGGAGAGGAGTGGGTCAGAGTGCCAGCGAAGCAGTTAAGACTTGTGCAGAGTTATAATCACATTGAGCCGGGAGTGCAGGGAGTGGCCAGCAGGGGCCACGGAAGTGGAAATCCAGCAACTAATTCAGGATAATGCTCGCCCGGGTGATGTGATTATCTACACAGATGGTTCGGTGTTGAGAGGTAGTAGAAGTGCCTGGGGGTTCTTGATACCACAACATCTAGCTTAAGAATGGAGGGGGAGGCAGTCAGTGCGATTTCTGCTAGATGGAGAATACGATACACACACACATTGTGATTGTAACTGACTCAGAAAGCATGCTGAATAGGGTGAGGACAGGCAACATTTGTGCAGAGTGGCTTGCTTCGCTTCGGAAGTCACGGGTGGCAAGCATCATCTGGATCTTTTCTCCGGGGCATGCTGGTGTGCTGGGGAATGAACAGGGAGACAGATTGGCAGGCTCTGCAAAACTTGGTGGAGTATTGATGCATGATAAGGCAGATGTGGTTGCGGCCTTGTGGGAGCACGTTTACATTTCGGAGGAACAAATGGATCACCATGGTCTGGCAAGAATGCGACAGCGAGGAGTGACGAGGGGATCTGGCCGATGCTCGACGATTAGAGGAAAGGCGAGATGCACATATAATCAGATTGCTGATTGGTACTATTGGGGTTGGAACTCTTCGCTGGCTTCTGAGGATGGGGATGGAGCGCTTATGGGAATGCCCTGAATGCTGTGATGTCGGTTCCTCAATCAATCAATCAATCAATAAAAATGCTCTATCTAGACCAACAAGCAGTGGTTAGAATAGATGGCGAGACATCAAATTGGTTTGACATCAAGCAAGGAGTCCGTCAGGGCTTTGTGCTGTCCCCCTATTTGTTTAACCTGTACGCCGAAAGTATAATGAGAAATGTCAGAGATGATATAACAAAGGAGCAATATGATGCCCTAAATGTCGGTGGTCATGATATACCAGAGATTTGATATGCTGAAGATACAGTATTGCTATCCACATCACAGAATAGTATTTTATTTAAAAATTAAGTTGCATGTCCTTCACAGGACGCGGCAATCAACCCCAGCATTTTTGTTGTTCGTGATTCCTGGGCAAATTTTTACGTTCAGTAGTTTGCCCTTGCTTTCTGAACGACCGGTTCTTATACCTTTTTTGAAAAAACCAGCACCACTGTGTTTCGAACCCGGGTATATGGGCTCACAAACCGCGTTCGCAAGCCCTTAGAAAACCTAATAACCTCAACTCAATTGAAAATCACAGCTTATATCTTAACATAGCAAAAACAAAGATAATGCATACAGATAAAACTACTATGGAGAAAGAAATATATGTTAATGAGGAAACATTGGAGGTGGTGGAAAACTGTTAATATCTTGGGTCATTGATTACCAACAATTGTGACACAATGAAAGAAATTAAAAGACGAATATCTATTGCTTTTCAAAGACTAAAAGAACTGAATAAATTATGGAGTGGGAAAGACAGAACTACAAACATTAGATTTTTAAAAGCATGCATCTTTCACATTGCAACATACACCTGTGAGGCCTGGACACTTACTAAACAAGCTGAACAGCGCATAAATGCCTTTGAATATAAATGTTATAGACGGGTTCTAAGAATATCTTGGACAAAGAAAAATACAACTGCATCCATACTTCAAGAGCTGAATGCTGAAGAAGGTCGGCTATTAAAGACGATAAAACAAAGAAAATTGAAATATTTTGGTCACTTGAAACGTCACGAAAGTTTGGAGAGAACAATAATGGAGGGGTATATGCTTGGGAAGAGAGGAAGGCCAAAGAGAAGATGAGTGCGGGATGTGGTGGATGATCTCCAGATAGGTGTATCGGACGCGGGACAATGCTTATGACCAAGAAGTTTTCCGGAAGGTTGTTATGGGAGCGAGGTTCTGCAAAGGACATGCTACTGAATGAATGAATGAATATATATATATATATTATTTATTTTCTTCGGCGTTTCCATCCTGTTTCAGGATATTGCGGTCAACACCAGCATCTTTCAACTGTATGTTGATTCCTAGGCTAGATTACGCTCATGAGCACGCCACGACTTTCTGAGCGACCGGCTCCATACTCTCATGTCACTGGCGCAACTCGAACCACTTCTGATTCTCGTGCGCTCACGTCAACCACGAGAGTATTCGGGTTTAACGGAGAAAGCTGCTAACCTCTCTGCCAGGGAGCCCACTAAGTATACAGATAAATAACACACCTCTGAAACAAGTTAAAGAATTCAAATACCTTGGAAGTATGATCACAGAAGATGGCAGATTGGACAGAGAAATTGAAATCAGATGTCAAAAAGCTAGTGCACTTACATATCAACTATCACCCTTACTGAAACATCCAAACATACCCATGTCCGCAAAACGACAGATAATAAACAACATATTCACACCAACCCTATGCTACCAATCTCAAACCTGGACTTTATCCAAATTACACCTTCGCAAAATCAACACCTGCGAAATGAGATGCCTGAGGAGAGCTGCCAACTTAACAATCCGAGACCGAGTAAGAAATGCTACTATCAGACAGACTGTGGGATCAACACTTTGTGCCACATTTATTGAAAGACAGAAGATCAAGTGGTTTGGCCATGTCGTTAGAATGCAACATCAGCAACTACCATCACTGGCCTTACATCAAAGATCATCTGCGACGAGACCGCAAGGACGTCCAAGAAGAAAATGGATTGACGACATCAGAGACATTGTACAACCACACGGAATGACACTATCCAGTGCCGTCCACCGGGCGCTGGAACGCAAATTATTCCTCCCCACGACGCTTGACGGCAGAAGTGGAAGATGATGATGATGATATATATATATATATATATATATATATATATATATATATATATACATATATATATATATATATATATATATATATATATATATATATATATATATATATATATATATCGTTTGGGCACTACATGTTTCTCTGAAGCTCTGCCCAGGCATTGTGATGGAATATTGGCCACATTCCAACTCACATACTTTGGTCTGTCAAGACTGCAAGGTGCCACTCACTATATATATATATATGCAGAGAGACAGACAAACAGAAAGACTCACAAAGGTTCCGAACAACAAGGGTACATATATTTATAACAGCATCCATAGGTGCAGTAGACAGTTTTCTCCCTGTGGACTGGAAAGCTCTCGTAAGTGTATTGACACGTGTTGGCTGCTACACCTACAGATAAGACCAGCACAATTAATGTCCGCTTTTGTAGTTTACCAGCAAATGATTCATTTAAAGTTGGTGTGACACAAGAAGATGTTCATGATTCTACTAAGTTCTATTATATGTTGATGCTGAGAATGTAAGTGGTTGTAGAAAGTGAAAAAATGAGCCTTGGTTTGAATAATAGAAAGATAGAAGTCATGGTGATATCAAAGAAACAGATTGTGCCTAAATATGCAATTAAAGTACAGGACGTTATTTTGGGGCAAATGCAGAAATGCAGATATCTAGGCACATGGATAACATCAGATGGAAGTGTGTGCTAGCATGTGTTGAATTTTATGATGTATAACTGCATGTCAGTATATTCTAGCATGAGTGATGGCATTGTATGTTGGTAATAGTTGATGTTGTGATCATGAGGTTGTATACTAGTATTTATTGATGTTGATAATGTTGTTGCATGCTAGTAAATGTTGAAATGAATTATGTCATTGTATGCTAGTATATGTTCTTGTTTACCTCCTGATATGCTGATGATAATGTTCTTAGTGTCCTTTACTATATGTTAATATAGTTTAGTACTTCCAATCTGACGTGGACAAGGCCCAAGGTTCGTACCAGTATATGATCAGCGTTGCCAGTAGTGGGTTGTGCTCCCAGTAGTGGGTTGTGCTCAATCTTCAAAACAACAAAATAAATCTTTTTTCTTTAAAGTCTTAAAAGTCAAGAGGATCGACTTCATTGCACTGGGTTTTATCCCATAAGGCTCTGTCTCTATCCGCAGGGTGGCCTGCCAAAAGCGTCGCACAAAGCACGAACTCTGTAGTCCAGCGATGATCCCCAGAAGTCTCCGAGAAAAATGCACTCGTGAACCGAAAGACATGGCCCAGAATCGAACCCACAACCTGGAGCAGAAGGCAGATGAAATAAATCGATATGTTAATAATCACACTTCAGATGTCTATTTTCCTTTTGTCACAAAGAAGTCCTTTACAGAACGACATTCTGAGTACAGTCCACCTGAAAGATCCCCCCTCCCTTGCAGGTCCCTTACCTCAAGCATTTTCATGCTCATGATGTCTACAATGTCCTGTACCCACAGTCAATCCCTGCCTCATCTTCTAGGGAAAGCATAAACCATTGGTATTCTTTTTAAGTCACTGTGACACTTACAATGGTCAAACTATAACACATCAGTTAGCACACATTCATACATTTACATAAATAGGAAGAATACCCACCGGTCAAAACCACAAAGAGTACACCCACAGTCAGAGAACTAGCCATTGTCATATCAGTGCTGCACTTGTGTCCAAAATGTCCCACTGTCTTGTACTGCCACTGTTTGAGACTGAAGTGATGTTATGTACCCTAGAGAAATAACAACTTCATTCTAAGTTAATCTGATATTACAAATGTTTGAGACAATCATGGTACTATGTACCCTAGAGAAATAACAACTTCATTCTATCTTAATCTTATACTACATCTGTTTCTGACAATCATGTTATTATTTACCCTAGAGAAATAACTTCATTTTATGTTAATCTAATACTAAAACTGTTTGATACAATCATGGTATTATGTACCCCAGAGAAATAACATTTCATTCTATGTCAACATGATACTACAACTGTTTGAGACAATCATGCTGTTATGTAACCGAGAGAAATAACTTAATTCTATGTTAATCTGATACAAGTGTTTGAGACAATCATGCTGTTATATAACCTAAAGAAATAACTTAATTCTATGTTAATCTAATACAAGTGTTTGAGACAATCATGCTGTTATGTAACCGAGAGAAATAACTTAATTCTATGTTAATCTGATACAAGTGTTTGAGACAATCATGCTATTATGTAACCTAGAGAAATAACTTAATTCTATGTTAATCTGATACAAGTGTTTGAGACAATCATGCTATTATGTAACCTAGAGAAATAACTTAATTCTATGTTAATCTGATACAAGTGTTTGAGACAATCATGCTATTATGTAACCTAGAGAAATAACTTAATTCTATGTTAATCTGATACA
This sequence comes from Cepaea hortensis, assembly GCA_963921405.1. Taxonomy (NCBI): domain Eukaryota; kingdom Metazoa; phylum Mollusca; class Gastropoda; order Stylommatophora; family Helicidae; genus Cepaea; species Cepaea hortensis. Next base: position 116,266,407 of record OY992876.1, read on the forward strand.
AGTGTTTGAGACAATCATGCTGTTATATAACCTAGAGAAATAACTTAATTCTATGTTAATCTGATACAAGTGTTTGAGACAATCATGCTGTTATATAACCTAAAGAAATAACTTAATTCTATGTTAATCTGATACAAGTGTTTGAGACAATCATGCTGTTATGTAACCGAGAGAAATAACTTAATTCTATGTTAATCTGATACAAGTGTTTGAGACAATCATGCTGTTATATAACCTAAAGAAATAACTTAATTCTATGTTAATCTGATACAAGTGTTTGAGACAATCATGCTATTATGTAACCTAGAGAAATAACTTAATTCTATGTTAATCTGATACAAGTGTTTGAGACAATCATGCTATTATGTAACCTAGAGAAATAACTTAATTCTATGTTAATCTGATACAAGTGTTTGAGACAATCATGCTATTATGTAACCTAAAGAAATAACTTAATTCTATGTTAATCTGATACAAGTGTTTGAGACAATCATGCTATTATGTAACCTAAAGAAATAACTTAATTCTATGTTAATCTGATACAAGTGTTTGAGACAATCATGCTATTATGTAACCTAGAGAAATAACTTAATTCTATGTTAATCTTAACTGTTTGAAACAATAATGGTATTATGTGCCCTAGAGAAATAACAACATCATTCTCTATTAATCTGACACAATTGTTTGAGACAGTTGTGTTATTATGTAACCTAGAGAAATAACAACATCATTCTCTATTAATCCGACACAATTGTTTGAGACAGTTGTGTTATTATGTAACCTAGAGAAATAACAACATCATTCTCTATTAATCTGACACAATTGTTTGAGACAGTTGTGTTATTATGTAACCTAGAGAAATAACAACATCATTCTCTATTAATCTGACACAATTGTTTGAGACAGTTGTGTTATTATGTGCCCTAGAGAAATAACAACATCATTCTCTATTAATCTGACACAATTGTTTGAGACAGTTGTGTTATTATGTAACCTAGAGAAATAACAACATCATTCTCTATTAATCTGACACAATTGTTTGAGACAGTTGTGTTATTATGTGCCCTAGAGAAATAACAACATCATTCTCTATTAATCTGACACAATTGTTTGAGACAGTTGTGTTATTATGTAACCTAGAGAAATAATCACTTCAAGCTACTTTAAATGTAGATGCCACAGCAGTGTAGAGGCTAGGTGCTCGTCTGCTAGATTGGTGATCTTGGCTTCCATCTGCAGCAGGGTGGTTTCTATTTTTTTAAACAATCTGGGCTTCCATGGTAACCCAGCCTAATATCAATCAATCATGTGCCATGCCGGAAAGCGTGGGCGGTCATGACTCGCCATTTCACTTGATCACCAGCGTCGTGGATCAGCTCAGTGTTCCTGTCTCGTCCATGCCATGTGGCCAAGCCATCCAGGTATTTTCCTCTTGGTCTTCCTCTTGGTCTGTTCCCTTCGATCTTGCCAGTTGTCACTAAATTCTCCAATCCATTTCTTCTCATAACATGTCCAAAAAGTTTGACTGTCTACGTCTAATTTCTCTAATCAATTTACGATTTTCATTTGTCTCCTGTAGTACTTGGTCATTGGTTTTTTTGTCTGTCCTTGATTTCTTTGCATTTTCCTCAGAAATCACATTTCTGCAGCCATCAGATGTTTTTCAGCTTGACTGCACATTGTCCAAGTTTCACATCCATACAAAAGAACAGGCTCTATGTATCCTCTCAACACTCTTTTCGTCGTTTCAATTGACATCTTTTTATTGGTTAGAATGTTTTTCATCTTGCTAAAGGCTACTTTCGCCATGGCGATTCTTGTTCTAATCTCCTCAAGGCATCTCCCATCAGATGTTATGACTGTTCCGAGATAATTGTACCGATTCACTTGTTGAAGAATATTCCCATTTACTTGTATATTACATTGTGGTACTTCGTTCTTCCTACTGACGACCATATCTTGTGTCTTCTTACAATTTAATTCCAACCCCAGCTGCTCACAGTGTACAACAACTGCGTCTACTAATTGTTGTAGATCTTGTGCATTGTCTGCAATCAATACTGTATCATCTGCATATCTAATGTTATTGATGTTTCGTCCTCCAATGCTGATTCCATTTATATCTTCTACATTCCTGAAAATATTTTTACTGTATAGGGAAAAAAGATCTGGAGACATTACACATCCCTGCCTAACACCTCTCTTAATAGGTTGATATTGTCCCACTTCATTATCAATCCTTATGGCAGCTTGTTGTTTCCAGTATATGTTTTTTATGTCTAATGTCTTTCCCATCAATTTGTAGATCTGCAAGCATATCTACCATGTTGACATGTCTAACTCTATCAAAAGCCTTTGTATAGTCAATAAAGGAAAGGTGTATATCCTTGTTTACTTCTATAGCACATTCAATAACTGTTCGCAGCATATACACAGCATTTACTGTACCCTGTCCTTCTACAAACCCACATTGTTCTTCCCCTATTTCAGATTGTATTTGCTTCGTCACTCTTTGCATGATAATTCGTAGCAAAATCTTTGTGATGTGGCTCATTATACTAATTGTTCTATGTTGATCACATTCCAAGGTTCCTGATTTCTTTGGGATTGCAATAAATACAGAGTTACATAATTCAGAAGGTATTTCTCCAGTATCATATAATGTGTTCAGCAGTCTGGTGACTTGATCTAGTCCAAATTCTTCTAAAGCTTTAATCATTTCTGTTGTGATGTTATCTGCACCTGGGGCCTTGCCAGCTTTCATGTGCTTAAGAACATTTTGAACCATCTTCAAAATTGGTGGCCCTTCATTATTAAATCTAATATCATACTGTTCCTCTCTGCTATCATTATAAAGGTTTTCCACATAATCTGTCCATACATGTAGAATCTGATCTTTTTCTATTATGATTTTGCCATCTTTAGTTTTTAGACAGCCTGTTGATGTACTTGTTTTTTTATTAGTAAATTCCTGAATTCTTTTGTGCACTAATTTGGTATTTTGACTGTTGTGTTGTTTTTCAATGTCTAAGCACTTTTCCTCAAGCCATGCTTCTTTTGCCTCCTTACATAATATTCTGACTTGTCTGTGAATTTCTTCATATTTGGCAGGATTATTTTTGTTGAGTCTTCTTGTTTCCATTAGGTGTACAATTTCTTCTGTCATCCATTTCTTACGACCCACCTTCTTTAATTTTGAAAGAGTTGTTTCTGCAGCCAAACTGATTGAATTCTTCAACATTTCCCATTGATCATCCACATCCTGGAATATCTCTAGATCAGACAATATATCAAATCTGTTCTGTACTTCTGTACTGAGGGGCGGCTGGCCGAGTGGCTAGAACGCCGGACTCTCATTCGGGAGACCCGGGTTCGATCCCTCGGTAAGGTGTGGGATTTTTTTCTGTCGGGGGCAAAAAGAAAATCCTAACCTGCACAGTTCGCGGCGACTGCACTAGCCAGGCGGCCTTAATTCCTCAGGCTCAAAGACCCATCTGCCATACACCGCAAGGTACTATATTGGCAGTAAATGACAGTAAATGACAGTTCTGTACTTCTATGTTGAATTTGTTTTGTATTTCCTTGTCATTACTCCCTTGTCATTACTCAATGTACACAAATCATATTTAGTGTTTCTTGTTATATACTTGACTTTCTTCAACTTTATCCTCAGTGTTCCTGTAAGTAGTCTGTGGTCACTATAACAATCAGCACTGGGAACTGTTTTTGCTATTGTTAGTGCGTTTCTAAATCTTCTGCTAATCAGAGTGTAGTCAATCTGCTTTCTGATCCTGCTATCAGGACTCCTCCATGTCCATAATCTTCTAGGGTGTTGTTTTGCCCACTCTACGAGTCTGTATCCTCTTTCATTTCTCTCACCTAAACCATAGTTTCCTACTGTGTATCTATCACCTTGATTTCCTACTTTTGCATTGAAGTCTCCTATTATGATGTTTATTTCTGAATTTTTACATTTCTTTAAGGCAGTCTCTATGTCATTATAAAATTCCTCTACACTATCTTCACTGGATTCTCCTGTTCGGGCATATACTTGAATAATATTTATGCTAAAAAGTCTGCCACTTAATTTAACTAGTAGAACTCTGTCCGACACGGCCCAATATCCTTGAACAGATTTGATGTTTTCCGGTCCAAAATAATAGCCACTCCCCTTTGTCGATCTTCACCTCCAAAATAAATAATCTTAAAATCTTCATCTATCTTGATGCCTGCTCCTGTCCATCTCGTTTCGCACATCCCTAGAATATTAATTTTTTCTCTTTCAATTTCTTGTTTTATGTTCTCTAATTTTTCGTCGTAGTTTAACATCCTAACGTTCCATGTTATTAATTTTAACATCTCTGTCCTTGTCTTGTGATGATCAGTCTTTAGGCGAATCATAATGTACTAGTCACTTTTAAAGAGGTAGTTTGCCGTTGCTTTCCTCTATGGCAGTAACCGTACTGGTCATTTGACCGCAGCCATTGACTCGAGAGAGCTCCTCTGCCTGCCGTGAGACTTGAGACCATAACCAACCAATATCTGTCGGCTGCCCTCAAAATCCACCACCTGCCTTCCGCGGCTTCTTTTGAACACTTCCAATAAACGAAAACAAAATAACACCACATAATCCACAGGAAAAACACAAAAATAGCATCATCCCGAAGAATAGATGCATCATGTCGTCGCCATTGAACATCACTCACTATGTGCCATTTGGTCTATAAAAATATGGGTTGAGATCCATATGCCTAATTGGCCTTAAAACACATGCAAAGGAACTTGACTTAGCAATGGTAAATGGGCAATATTTTTGCCGTTGTGACATCATTAGGTTAGCTAGCTTTAAATCAAACAAATTAGTACATGAATGAGGTCATTGCTTGTTTTTTATATTGACTGCTTGACTTATCAGGTTAGTCTGTGCTAAACTCCAGTTTTACAACCAAAATGCTGCTCCATGAGTTATCTTGTCTGGATTCAGCATCCACGCTAGTCAACTGTGTCCTCAAATCACCTGTATGACAGGCTCCCTGCACGAATGTTTTATGGCAAGCTGCGCTGTGGTAAACGCCCCCAAGTCAGCCAGAGGAAACACTTTAAAGATACTCTGAAGGTCTCACTAAAAACTTTTGGAATTCATCACGATACTTGGGAGACGCTGCCAAAGACCAAAATTGGTGGCGTACATCATTACGCAAGGGTGTAGTCACTTGTGAAGCAAACAGAACTGCAAGAGCTGTGATAGAAAGGCTGGACAAAAAAAAAACACTGCAGGAGATCATCCTCTTGGAATGCCAAGCATTTTTTTCCCACATTGTCAAAGGACAATTTGAGCCAAAATAGGCCTTACCAGCCATCTCAGAACTCACAGCTCCAAACTTTTAACCCAAATGGATCAAATGAATGGTCATCATTATTGTTGATGGACAAACAACATGACAATAGAGGTATTTTATTACTAGTAAATGTGTAGGTCAGCATGGCCGAATGGATAAGAACATGTGTTCTTAAACATCTGGTGAGCTGATGCCGAGGTAAGGGGTTCAACCCCTACACCGGACAGCTGGACTAAAACGTTGACCTATCGTCCTTGATTTTGGGACGTAATTAACAAGTACCTCTGAAGTCAGAGTGGGTTTTCCTGATAGTGAGGGACACTGGTAATAGAGAAAGTGAATTCACACGCAAAATTCAGTCCACCACTACAAGAAGTAGTGTGTATGAACTACGCTTGAGTTCAAAGTGAGCGAGAGCACACACAAAAAAATACTAGTATGTGTGTGTTCTGTTTGTGTATGTGTGTATTCATGTGTGTTTCTCTGTGTATGTATGTATATGGACATATGAGAGTTTTGGAAATGTAGTAGTTAGCATGCTTGTCTGTCAGCTAATTGGACAAGGATTCAAATCTGCATACAGATGTATTTGTAAAAGTGACCTGAGCTCCCAGTACAACTTAACCTAAAATAGATTCCAGAAAATGTCTGGGGAAATCAAAGTGGCTAGCGAGATATTGATCACATGACCAGGTGAATCCCTAGTGGTCCATACAAATATTCTGATAGCACCATGTCTCCTATATATCTCAAGCTCTGTAAACATGAGTTCTGTCCTACTGTACTCCATCCCTACCATCACCACCACTATCATCAGCTACCTTGTCAATCATTACCTTTCCTACTGTACTCCATCACTACCATTACCACCACTATCATCAGCTACCTTGTCAATCATTATCATAGGAATATCAGGGTACTCTATACAAGGTGTACTTTTCTTAACTCCATTTGTCTTGTCTCATTCAATAATTATGTGAATCCTGTCACTGTAATTACAGTGTCCATTCAATTAGAATTGTAGGGAATAATCTGTACCAGTGGTGTCATACAATATCACATCTTCCAGACGTATTTGAATATCAGGGTACTCGGTACAAGATGTACCTTTCTTAAGTCTGTCCCGTCTCATTCAATAATTATATTAATCCTGTCTCTGTAATCATTGTGTCCATTCAATTAGAATTGTAAGGTATAATCTGTATCAGCTGTCATGCATCATCCACATCTGCCAGAGGTGTTAGGCAAAAAAGTGCCTGGGTTTTTATAGCAAAAGCAAATGACCAATGTTTAGTAAAGGAAAGCTTGGCATATGATACCACAAACTCAAGTCTGAGAATGGAGGTGAAGGTGGTTACTGCAGCTTTCGGCTGATTGGAAAACAAACAGCATACGCATGTTGTGACTGTAACTGATTCACAAAGCATGCTGGCAAAAGTGAAGACTGGCATGTTTCATGCAGGATGGCATGCATCGATTCAGAGATCACGGATTGTGAGCATTCGCTGGATCTTTTCTCCAGGGCACTCTAATGTGGTTGGAAATTAACAGGCAGACAGATTGGCTGGTGCCTCATTATTGAGGGGTGATTTGATGCATGATAAGACAGATGTGGTTAAGTCCCTCTGGGAGCAGGTGAATAATGCAGAAGAACAGATGGACTATAGTGGTCTAGAGAGAATACTGCAGCAAGGGGTGGTCAGTTGATCTGGTCGACAGTCGTTACTGAGGTAAAGCAAGACAGATATATAATCAGGATTGCAACCGGCACCATTAATATTGGAACTCTTTGCTGGCTGTTGAAGATGAGGACTGGGCTCTAATGGGAATGCCCGGAGTGCACTGATGTCGGTTCTCGACTCGACTCAACCCTGTCACCGTCATCACTGTATCCATTTAATTATAAATGAAGGGTAAAATCTGTACCAGCTGTGTCATACATCATCACATCTTCCAGATGTATTATCAACACATGATGGCTGGCCATCTGACCACTAAAATTATGTGATCCCATGAAATGTAAAACAGAATTGTCCAAGACATGTCTGTCCGTAGTTTTATTTTGACGTTATCCTACATTAGACTTAGTTGCTTTCGAACAGGACTGTATCCTGAACATTGTATCGAGACATCTTTTATAATTTCAACTACACATAATAAATATGATACTGGCATTTTTCTTTTCCAAAAACGAAATTACGCATTATGTTCGGCTACAGAATTGATCTCATCTCATCATGTTCATCTTGTATCCTGTGGTGTCGAGGTGAAGTATAAACATCGTGAGAGTGCCCGGTTATGGGCTTCATGTATGGATATTCCCACGACTCTGCTATTCCCTCCGTCCAACGTTTACGTGGTCGGCCTCTTCCTCTGTTTCCATCTGGTCTGTGCATCATTGCTTGTTGTGGTATGCTGTTGACTGGTAACTACTACTTGCATGGCCAAACCATTTGACTTGCTGCTTCTAATAAAATCTAGTGCTGCTTTAACCCCCACTTTAGTCCTGATTTCTTCATTTCTGATCTTATCTCTTCTTGATATGTTGAGTATTCTTCTCAGGAACCTCTTTTCTGTTGTTGTGATTTTTCTTTTCTCTTTTTCTGTCATTGTCCAGGCTTGGCATTGGTAGCAAATTGTTACATTACAGTACTATTGATTATAATTATTGATTACATCAATGTTTAAGTTGTAGAATTTGGGCACCTATTAATTTAAGAGCCATACTAATTGTTATTATTGCTATAATAATAAAATAATATTATTATTTACTATATTAACTATTATTATATATTAGTAATAACTATTTCAATTTTCTGAAATAGTTCCATTCTCTTATTTTGGCTCCACCGTGTGTCGATGTGACAAATCACCAGGACAGGATGAAATACCAAATGAACTAATTAAAGCAGCAAGGGAAGTAGGAACAGCTTGGCTACATAGACTATTCAACCATGTTTGGGTAGAACAACAGACACCACGAGACTGGGGAAACGCCATAATTATCCCAATTTGGAAAAACAAAGGCAGCAAAAGAGATTGCACACAATACAGAGGCATTTCACTGTTGAGTCATACTGGGAAAATATTTTGCAAAATTCTTGAAAAAAGATTACGAACTACTTTAGAACCCCAGCTAAGCGAAACGCAGCTTGGATTTAGGAAAAACAAAGGATGCACAGACGCCATTTTTGCTCTTAGACAACTTATAGAAAAATCAATTGAATTCAATGAAACACTCTACTTAGCCTTTGTTGACCAAGAAAAGGCATTTGATAGGGTAGATAGAAACAAGCTGTGGGAAATCCTTAAACAATATGGAGTGAGTACACATCTAACAAACCTATGTAGAAGTTTATACGACAACAGTGAATGCATAGTGAGAGCAACTGGAGGACACTCAGAACCCTTCACCATAAGATCTGGAGTACGACAAGGTTGTGTCCTGTCCCCTCTCTTGTTCATAACATATATAGACAACATATGTAAAGAAACCAGCCAAGCAGAGACAGCAAGAATACCGCATGACGAGAACACAGAAGAAGAACCATCTGCAAATCTAACCATTAGAGAACTCCTGTTTGCGGACGACCAAGCACTAATAGCAAAATCAGAAGCTGAATTACAAGACCACATGAATAGTCTAAACGAAATGTGTAGGGAACATAACATGAAAATTAGCACAAGCAAAACAGAGGTAATGACTATAACTAAAGAAGAACAAACAGCAACAATTCACCTAAACGAACATCCCTTGAAACAAGTAAAGAGCTTCAAGTACCTAGGAAGTATAATATCATCAAATGGCAGATCAGAAGACGAGATCGAAAATAGGTGCAATAAGGCAAATCAACTCATTGGACAAATGGCACCAATACTAAAGAACAAACATGTATCAATAACTACTAAGAAAGCACTTTACAACACAATCTTCCTACCAACTCTGTGCTACCAATGCCAAACCTGGACAATGACAGAAAAAGAGAAAAGAAAAATCACAACAACAGAAATGAGGTTCCTGAGAAGAATACTCAACGTATCAAGAAGAGATAAGATCAGAAATGAAGAAATCAGGACTAAAGTGGGGGTTAAAGCTGCTCTAGATTTTATTAGAAAGCAGCAAGTCAAATGGTTTGGCCATGCAAGTAGGCTACCAGTCAACAGCATGCCACAACAGGCAATGACGTACAGACCAGATGGAAACAGAGGAAGAGGCCGACCACGTAAACGCTGGACGGAGGGAATAACAGAATCCATGGGAATGTCGATATACGAAGCCCATAACCGGGCACTCTCACGAAGTTTATACTTCACCTCGACACCGCAAGGTACAAGAGGAACATGATGAGATGAGATGAGAGTGTGTCGATGTCTTTTGTATGTCTGAGTATACAAATATCAAAGCCCGCATTGTTGTTGAGATCTGTCTTTGTGTTTACAAAGCCTATATGTACTTTACTAACAATTTTCCTATGAAGATAAAGCGAACACAACTTCTTTCCAACACACCAGAACCTGTCAATAATGATTCACAACTGCGTCCTTTTTGGTACAGGCAAAACTAGGTCACAGAGATTCCCTATGACGTAACAAGCGGCCTTTATAATACATTGAAAGACATAACGTTTTTCATTCTATCTTCTTTCCATAAAACTTTGTTAATAACACATTATGAGTCCATTTTTGTTTGGTCAACAAATTATATACCGGATCTTGAATCATGGCCGGGGAAGTCCTCGGTATTTAAGTTATGGGATTTCCCAGAAATCAAAACAGTAATGTGCCATGTCCACAAGGAAAGTTTCCTGAGTTGAACTTTCTGTCATTTACTTCCCTTTCTCAACAAAAACAAGAAATGCAGCATAATGAACTTGCACAACCTACACATACTTTACATATACACAGCTACTGACGTATAAATGATTAATACTTATACTTTACTCTAACTGGCACATTACCGTCTTGACTAAACGATCATGCGATAGTTTACCGTAACTTTACGGCTGTGATTACCGGACAACTGGTAAATTAAAGTAAACAAGTGAAAAATAAAAAAAAAATCGCATGTTTAATTTTCTTTTAATCGTTATCTTTGTTTTTCTTCTATGAATATTTATACCTAGCTGTTGCTACCTTCCAACATGTATGTTTAGTTCATCCTACATCTGGGACGCAGAGGGGTTTCCAAGGCACCAGGGCTGGGTTCTATACTCCATCCATCCATCATGTGCCATGCCGGTAAGCGTGGGCGGTCATGTTCTGCCATCTCACCCGATCCCCAGAGTCGTGGATCAGCTCCGTGTTTCTGTCTCGACTATGCCACAAGGCCAAGCCATCCAGGTACTTGCTTCTAGGTCTTCCCCTTGGTCTGCTCCCCTCGATCTTACCAGTTGTCACCAAATTCTCCAATCCATTTCTTCTCATAACATGTCCAAAAAATTTTGACTGTCTACGTCTAATTTCTCTAATCAATTTACGATCTTCATTTGTTTCTTGAAGGACTTGTTCATTGGTCTTTCTGGCTGTCCATGGTATTCTTTGCATTTTCCTCAGAAACCACATCTCTACAGCCATCAGATGTTTTTCAGCCTGACTGCTCATTGTCCACGCTTCACATCCATACAAAAGTACAGGCTCAATGTAGCATCTCAACACTCTCTTTCTCGTTTCAATTGACATCTTTTTATTGGTCAATATGTTTTTCATCTTGCTAAAGGCTACTTTTGCCATGGCGATTCTTGTTCTAATCTCTTCAAGGCATCTCCCATCAGATGTTATTACTGTTCCGAGATAGGCTAATTGTACCTGCTCACTTGTTGAAGAATATTCCCATTTACTTGTATACTAGCTGACCCGGCCCGGCTTCGCCCAGTCCTTGGTGGGGAGCATCTCATTTAATTCATATAATTAGTCATATAAGCTCCCGTTCCCGTTACCGACTATCTGTCTGTCTGTCTGTCTGTCTGTCTGTCTGTCTGTCTGTCTGTCTGTCTGTCTGACCCGGCATCGCCCAGTCCTTGGTGGGGAGCATCTCATTTAATTCATATAAGTAGTCATATAAGTTCCCGTTCCCGTTACCGACTATCTGTCTGTCTGTCTGTCTGTCTGTCTGTCTGTCTGTCTGTCTGTCTGTCCGTCCCTCCCTCTCTGTCTGTCTGTCTGCCTGTCTGTCTAATCATTTATTGGTTGCAGTTAGAACAACCTTAGATAAACGAAGACCAACTTACAAAAAGCATTAGAAAGAGCACTTGAAAGATCTTTACATATTCCCCCAACAATTAACTTGGGTAAATGGAGCGGCGGCAGCAGCATCAGCAGAAGAAGGAAAAGGAGGAGTAGACAACTGCAGCGAAAAGGTGGGTCTGTCTATCTATCTGACCCGGCGTGACTTCGCCCAGCTCCTGGCGGGTAGCGTCTCATTAAATTCATACAACAACAAAATGTAACTTAAAAAAATGCCCTTCCACACACCATCCATTAATTTTAATGAAAACGCTTTCTAATCACCTGCATGACTACAGTAACTTCTTAAGCAAAAAAAGATGAGTTACAATGTTATGCATTGTGCATTATTTTTATGAAAACTTTGAAAATACCTTACAGATTGTATCATTATTTATTATAACTCATATGCCGGTACATAACTATGGACAAAGAGTTTATAAATCTTTGAAAACGATGCCACAATATGACTATAAGTTATGCAGAAAAGTTATGCCCCTTGAAATAACTTTTATAGAGTTAGGTCCCCTGAGATATATTAAATTATGATGAAAAGTGAAAATGAAATAATACTGGGTAAGCAGGCGATTTCACACTAAAAAAATATCACAGTTGGCAGCACTGGAATGAAAGAAAGGCGTGTAGAAAATTTCATCTCAATCGGATGGGCCGTTCGCGAGCGCATAAAGGACATACAGACAGACATACAGACAGACAGACAGACAGACAGACAGACAGACAGACGGAGATCGCAATTTATATATAAGACTAGCTGACACGGCCCGGCTTCGCCCAGTCCCTGGTGGGAAGCATCTCATTTAATTCATATAAGTAGTCATATAAGTTCCCGTTCCCGTTACGGATTATCTGTCTGTCTGTCTGTCTGACCTGGCCCGGCATCGCACAGCTCCTGGTGTGAAGCATCTCATTTAATTTATATAAGTAGTCATATAAGTTCCTGTTCCCGACTGTCTATCTGTCTGTCTGTCTGTCTATCTGTCTGCCTGACCCTGTCCGGCTTCATTAAATTCATAAAGAACGTTCTTCCACACACCATCCATTATTTTTAATGAAAACTCTTTCTAATCACCTGCATGACTACAGTAACTTCTTAAGCAAAAAAAGATGAGTTACAATGTTATGCATTGTGCATTATTTTTATGAAAACTTTGAAAATGCCTTACAGATTGTATCATTATTTATTATAACTCATATGCCGGTACATAACTATGGACAAAGAGTTTATAAATCTTTGAAAACGATGCCACAATATGACTATAAGTTATACAGAAAAGTTATGCCCCTTGAAATAACTTTTACAGAGTTAGGTCCCCTGAGATATATGAAATTATGATGAAAAATGAAAAATGAAATAATACTGGGTAAGCAGGCGATTTCACACTAACAAAATATGACAGTGGGCAGCTCTGGAATGAAAGAAAGGCGTGTAGAAAATTTCATCTCAATCGGATGGGCCGTTCGCGAGCGCACAAAGGACAGACGGACATACAGACATACGGACAGACAGACAGACAGACAGACAGACAGACGGAGATCCTAATTTATATATAAGACTAGCTGACCCTGCCCGGCTTCGCCCAGACCCTGGTGGGGAGCATCTCATTTAATTCATATAAGTAGTCATATAAGTTCTCGTTCCCGTTACCGACTATCTGTCTGTCTGACTGTCTGTCTGTCTGTCTGTCTGACCCAGCCCGTCTTCGCCCAGACCCTGATGGGGAGCATGTCATTTAATTCATATAAGTAGTCATATAAGTTCCCGTTCCCGACTGTCTGTCTGTCTGTCTATCTATCTGTCTGTCTGTCTGTCTGACCCGGTCCAGCCCATGGTGGAGGGCATCTCATTTAAATCATATAAGTAGTCATATAAGATCCCGTTCCCGACTATCTGTCTGTCTGTCTGTCTGTCTGTCTTGGGTAAATGGAGGAGGGAGGAGGAAGAGGGAGGTGGAGGAGGGAAGAGGAGGGAGGAGGAGGGAGGAGGAGACAGGAGACAGGAGGAATAGGGAGGAATATGAGGGATTAGGAAGAGGAGGGAGAAGTAGGGTGAAGGAGGAGGGGGAGGAGGAGGGAGGAGGAAGAGGGAGAAGGAGGGAGGAGGAGAACGCAGGAGGAGGAGGGAGGAGGAGAGGGAGGAGGAGGGAGAGGGAGGAGGAGGGAGGAGAAGTAGAGAGTAGGAGGAGGGAGGAGGCGGAGGGAGAAGGAAGAGGGTGGAAGAGGGAGGAGGAAGAGGGAGAAGTAGGAGGGAGGAGAAGGAGGGAAGAGGATGAGGGGGAGGAGGAGGAAGAGGGAGGAGGAGGAATGTGAAGGGAGGAGGAGGGAGGAGGTAGAGGGAGGAGGAGGAGGGAGGAGGAGACAGGAGACAGGAGGAATAGGGAGGAATAGGAGGGATTAGGAAGAGGAGGGAGGAGTAGGGTGGAGGAGGAGGGGGAGGAGGAAGAGGGAGAAGGAGGGAGGAGGAGAACGCAGGAGGAGGAGGGAGGAGGAGAGGGAGGAGGAGGGAGAGGGAGGAGGAGGGAGGAGAAGTAGAGAGTAGGAGGAGGGAGGAGGCGGAGGGAGAAGGAAGAGGGTGGAAGAGGGAGGAGGAAGAGGGAGAAGTAGGAAGGAGGAGAAGGAGGGAAGAGGATGAGGGGGAGGAGAAGGAAGAGGGAGGAGAAGGAAGGAGGAGGAGGAGGGAGGAGGTAGAGGGAGGAGGGGAAGAGGAAGAGGGTAGGAGGAGGAGGGGAGAGGAGGAGGAGGAGAAGGGAGGAGGAGGGAGGAGGTAGTAGGATGATTGATTGCCATCCCACCAGGTTAATATGTTATCGCGGACCTCAGAGAGAAGTGTCTATGTAGAAGACCATTTCCTGGACGCACGTCTTTTGGGAGGGGGAGGAGGGAGGAGGGAGGAGGAGGAAGAAGAAAAAAAAAATACGACAGTGGGCTGCTCTGGAATGAAAGGAAGGCGTGTAGAAAATTTCATCTCAATCGGATGGGCCGTTCGCGAGCGCATAAAGGACAGACGGACATACAGACATACGGACAGACAGACAGACAGACAGACAGACAGACATACGGACAGACAGACAGACAGACAGACAGACGGAGATCCTTTTTTATATATAAGAAGATTACATTGTGGTATTTCGTCCTTCCTAGTGACGACCATAATCTGTGTCTTTTTACAATTTAATTCTAACCCTAGTTGTTCACTGTGTGTAACAATCGCATCTACTAAATTTTGCAGGTCCTGTTCATTGTCTGCAATCAAGACTGTATCATCTGCATATCTAATGTTATTGATGCATCGTCCCCCAATGTTGATTCCTTCCATATCTTCAATATTTCTGAAAATACTTTCACTGTACAGGGAAAACAGATCTGGAGACATTACACATCCCTGTCTCACACCCCTTTTAATAGGCTGATATTGGCTTACTTCATTATCAACTCTTATGGCAGCTTGTTGTTTCCAATATATGTTTTTTACAAGTCTAAGATCTTTTCCATCAATTTGTAGATCTTCAAGCATCCTTATCATGTTGACATGTCTCACTTTATCAAAAGCCTTTGTGTAGTCAATAAAGCAAAGGTGTAGATCTTTGTTTACTTCTATAGAACGTTCGATTATGTTTCTCAGTATATACACAGCATTTACTGTACCCTTGCCTTCCACAAACCCACATTGTTCTTCTCCTATTTCAGGTTGTATTTTCCTCCTAACTCTTTGCATGATAATTCTTAGCAAAATCTTCGTGATGTGACTCATTATACTAATTGTTCGATGTTGATCACATTCCAAGGCTCCTGATTTCTTTGGGATTGCAATAAATACAGAATTACATAACTCCTGAGGTATATTTCCAGTATCATATATTGTATTAAGCAGACTGGTAACTTGATCTATTCCATATTCTTCTAAAGCATTAATCATTTCTGTTGTGACGCTGTCTGAACCGGGGGTCTTGCCAGACTTCATATGGTTAAGAGCATTCTGAACCTCCATCTTCAAAATTGCTGGTCCTTCATTATTATTTTGAACATCATACTGTTCGTCTCTGTTGTCGTCATACAGGTTTTTCACGTAATCTGACCATTCATGTAATATCTGATCTTTTTCTATTATGACTCTTCCATCTTTTGTCTTTAGGCAGCCTGCTGATGTACGTGTTCTTTGATTAGTAAGCTCCTGAATTCTTTTGTGCATTAGGTTCGCATTGTTACTGTTGTGTTGTTTTTCAATTTCTCTGCAATTTTTCTAAAGCCATGTTTCTTTTGCCTCCTTACATAAGGTTCTCACTTTTCTGTGAATTTCTTCATATTTGGCAGGATTATTTTTGTTCTGTCTTCTTGTTTCCATTAGTTGTAAAATTTCTTCAGTCATCCATGTCTTACGGCCCACTTTCTTTACTTTTGGAATAGTTTTTTCTGCTGCGCAACTGATTGAATTCTTCATCGTTTCCCATTGATCATCTACATCTTGAAACAGGATCTCTAGATCAGACAATATATCAAATTTGTTCTTTACTTCTATGTTAAAATTATCTTGTATTTCTTTGTCAGTTTTCAATTTGCACAAGTCATATTTAGGGTTTCCTGCTGTATACTTGACTTTCTTTAACTTTACCCTCAATGTGCCTGTAATTAATCTGTGATCACTGTAACAGTCTGCATTTGAAACTGTTTTTACGACTGTTAACGCATTTCGAAACCTTTTGCTAATCAGGATGTAATCTATCTGGTTTTTAATCCTGCTGTCTGGACTCCTCCATGTCCATAATCTTCTAGGATGCTGTTTAAACCAGGTGTTTCCTACAACCATTTCTTGTTCTTTTGCCCATTCTACAAGTCTGTATCCTCTTTCATTTCTCTCTCCAAAACCATGGTTGCCTACACTGCATCCATCGCCTTGCTGTCCTATTTTTGCGTTGAAATCACCCATTATGATATTTATTTCTGATTTTTTGCAGTTCTTCAAAGCAGACTCCACGTCATTATAAAATTCCTCTATGCTTTCTTCACTGCTTTCACTTGTTGGGGCATATACTTGAATGACATTTATTTTAAAAGGTCTTCCGTTTAATTTTACTAATAGGACTCTGTCTGACACAGCATGATATCCTTTGACAGAATTTGATGTTTGCTTATCTAATATAATGGCTACACCTCTTTGCTGTTCTTCTCCCCCAGAGTAAATAATCTTACAATCCTCTCCTGTCCTTATCCCTGCTCCTTTCCATCTCGTTTCCGATATTCCTAATATGTTAATCTTCTCTCTCTTCATTTCTTTTTTGATGTTTTCTAACTTTCCATCTGCATTCATTGTTCTAACGTTCCAAGTTCCTACTTTCAATGATATTAATCTGTTGCACCTAGTAGCCTGTTGACGGTCTGGAGTCACCTGGTGCGCATGACTATCCCTACCGGGCGAGGTTGCTCCTATGGAGCACCCATTTACGCCGTTTCTCTGATTATCGATGATTTCACACAACATGATTTTCTTGGCATGTGTAAAGAAGGTAGTTTGCCATTGCTTTCCTTCCTAGCAGTGACCATACTGGTCAGTGACCGTAGCCATTGTCTCCTCAAAAAAGAGATCCTCTGCCTACCGTCGTGAAGGTGGAGACCATAACCTACAACTATCTGTTGGCTGCTCTTCATCTTCATCCACCACCTGCACCCATGGCTTCACGTAACCCTGATCGGGGGGCTAAACGGGTACTCCACCTTGCCCAAGGGTGTCCCGTAGGCTAGCGGAGGGAAGGATGCGCCTTACTTCTCCTTTGATAGGGGATACCCCTACCCCGCTACCCATACTGGCCAAGACCTATAGACGCGTCCTCGCCGAGCGTCCTGGGCAACAGGTCCCTTTGGGGTCCTGGCTAAAGTCAGTAGGATCGCCGATTCCTCCGAAATCGGAGAGTGTCTGCCTGCACGGTGAGGAACCACCAGTCTGCACAACAGTAAGCCAGGCATGGGATAACCGATCCTCACGCAAACCTCAGGTCCTGTATGACATCACACTGATGTTGGACAACAGGATGTCTTCATCCGACATACAGGACTTCGCGCTGGAGTTCACAGCCAGCGAACACAAGCAAGCAGCAAGCATCCTATAAAAAACAACTGATTTCGTATGTAGGACAGGAAGGGAGTGTCATCAGTGAAATTCAGACTATCAAGCTGCTCTGTCTTCTAGTCAACTAAATTTCTGGCAGTGTCAACTGTTGTCTTCATAATCCAGTCTCTAGTCACGTAATCTTGCCAAGAAATCAACAATCAGCTGAAAGGTGTTGATGTTGACAGTGATGTCCTGTAAAGTCAGAAAGAATAATAGCCGTGACAAAGGCATTCCCTTCACACTGCCGTTTGCATTCGAAATGTACGAGTTAGTTTCATGTCTCTGTATGTCGCCTTTATTAAATTACAAATCTTCTGTCGGATCCCTTAATGCCTCATCAAATTACAAATTATTTAATAATAATGCTGTTAAAGGCCTTTTTCACAGTTCATGAATTGAGTACAGATTATAGAATGACGAGTTCATTTCAATGCCTCGCTCCCATTATTATGTGTAGTATGACTATCTGGATACTGCAGGATCTATATAACTTGCTCAACCCTTAGCTGTTTGTCAATGACATCATTTAATATATCCATATGAATAAAACCTGGACAACTTACTCACACCAAGAGAACAATTTAAACAGCTTTCATATGCGGTGTCTGCGAAGAATTCTTGGTATTAAGTGGCAAGACAAAATCACAAATACTGAAGTATTGGAAAGATCAGGTTGTGTGACAGTTTATTCCATGCTCAGTCTTCGTAGACTTAGATGGATAGGACATCTTAGGCGGATGGATGATGGTAGAATACCAAAGGATATCTTTTTTGGTGAATTACAGATGGGTAAGAGATCTCAGGGTCGGCCTCTACTACGATACAAAGATGTGTGTAAGCGGGACATGATTGATACAGGCATTGATAATGCACATTGGGAGCAAGTCGCCGCTGAACGTGTTGCATGGAGGGCAAATATCAGAAATGGAATAAAGTCAAAGGAGAAAATTATTGCAGAAAAGTCACACACCAAGCGTTTGAGACGTAAGATTGTGCATGATGGTGGAAATGACCACGTGTTCACATGCACCCACTGTGAACGGACATTTACAGCGCAAATTGGCCTTATCAGTCACACTCGCTACCGCCATAGTTAAAAGTTATTATGCCTTTTTAAAGCACAAACTATCGTCTGTCAAGACGGCAAGGTGCCAATGTGTGTGTGTATGAATAAAATTTAGTGAACTGCGGTAAAGCTGTGAAAATGTAAACAATATAAAATGACACAAAGTAGTGCAGCTATACATAACAGAATTACGACACACAGAACGCCGGATTCTCCTTCGGGAGACCCGGGTTCGAATCCTCGGTAAGGTGTGGGATTTTTTTTCCCGTCGGGGCAATGAGAAAATCCTAACCTGCACAGTTCGCGGCGACTCCACTAGCGAGGCGGCCTTAATTTCTCAGGCTCAAAAGACACTCCCCCCCCCCCCCTGCCATATACCGCAAGGTACTAAATTGGCAGTAAATGACAGTTGATGACAGGACGTTGCGGCGACTAGCCTTCATCAGCAAACAAACACATACACAAAACACAACATATAGTGACGGAGAAGAGCTAAACACAGCTCGGAATTCTGAGGTAAGTAGGAACATTTTTTTTCTAATTTTCATTTTCTCTTCATTGCTTTAATTTTTTCAACTTGTTATACTTCTCATCCTGTCGTCACGTCTTAATGTAGTCACCGGAGATCTTCTCCGTGAGTATATGCTGTGTTTTGTGTATGTGTTTCTTTGCTGATGAAGGCTAGTCGCCGCAACGTCCTGTATGTGTCGTAATTCTGTTATGTAAAGCTGCACTACTTTGTGTTATTTTATATTGTTTCAATCTATACAGAATGTTCCTGCTTACTATTTTTATTATAACTGAGAGCAACATTCATCACCATCATGTGCTATACCGGTAAGCCTGGGCGGTCACGTTTAGCCATCTCACTCGATCACCAGAGTCGTGGATTAGCTCTCTGTTCTTGTCTCGATCATACCACGTGGTCAAGCTATCCAAGTATTTATTTCTCTGCCTTCCTCTTATTCTTTCCCTTACCAATCTTGCCAGTTGTCACCAAGTTCTCTACTTTATTTCTTCTCATAAAGTGCCCAAAATATGTTGACTGTCTACGTCTAATTTCTCTAATCAGTTTGCGGTTTTTATTTGCCTCTTGTAATACTTTCTCACTGGTTTTTGTGTATATCCACGGTATTCTGTGCATTTTTTTTTTCAGAAACCACATTTTCACAAAGAAATCAGGAGCCTTCGAATGGATCAACATAGAACAATTATATCACAAAGATTTTGCTACGAATTGTCATGCAAGGAGTGAGGGGAAAAATACAACCTGAAATATGGGAAGAACAATGTGGGTTTGTAGAATGAAAGGGTACAGCAAATGATGTGTATATGCTGCGAACAGTTATTGAACGTGCTATAGAAGTAAACAAGGACATACACCTTTGCTTTATTGACTAAATAAAGGCTTTTGATAGAGTTAGACATGTCAACATGGTAGATATGCTTGCTGATCTACAAATTGATGGGAAAGACATTAGACTTATAAAAAACATACATTGGAAACAACAAGCTGCCATAAGGATTGATAATGAAGTGGGACAATATCAACCTATTAAGAGAGGTGTTAGGCAGGGATGTGTAATGTCTCCAGATCTTATTTCCCTATACAGTGAAAATATTTTCAGAAATGTAGAAGATATAAATGGAATCAGCATTGGAGGAAGAAACATCAATAACATTAGATATGCAGATGATACAGTATTGATTGCAGACTATGCACAAGATCTACAACAATTAGTAGACGCGGTTGTGGTACACAGTGAGCAGCTGGGGTTGGAATTAAATTGTAAGAAGACACAGGTTATGGTCGTCACTAGGAAGAACGAAGTACCACAATGTAATGTACAAGTAAATGGGAATGTTCTTCAACAAGTGAATCGGTACAATTATCTCGGAACAGTCATAACATCTGGTGGGAGATGCCTTGAAGAGATTAGAACAAGAATCGCCATGGCGAAAGTAACCTTTAGCAAGATGAAAAACATTCTGACCAATAAAAAGATGTCAATTGAAAAGAAAAAGAGAGTGTTGAGGGGATACATAGAAACTGTTCTTTTGTATGGATGTGAAACTTGGACAATGTGCAGTCAAGCTGAAAAACATCTGATGGCTGCTGAAATGTGGTTTCTGAGGGAAATGCAAAGAATACCATGGACAGACAGAAAAACCAATGACCAAGTACTACAGAAGACAAATGGAAATCGTAAATTGATTAGAGAAATTAGACGTAGACAGTCAACATTTTATGGACATGTTATGAGAAGAAATGGATTGGAGAACTTAATGACAACTGGAAGATCGAAGGGAACAGACCAAGAGGAAGACCGAGAGGAAAATACCTGGATGGCTTGGCCACATGGCATGGACGAGACAGGAACACTGAGCTGATCCACGACGCTGGTGATCAAGTGAAATGGCGAGTCATGACCGCCCACGCTTTCCGGCATGGCACATGATTGGTTGATAATATAATATAATATAATATAATATAATATAATATAATATAATATAATATAATATAATATAGTATAATATAATATAATATAATACAATACAATACATTGGCACCTTGCCGTCTTGTCAGACGATAGTTTGTGCTTTAAAAAAGGCATAATAACTTTTACCTATGGCGGTAGCGAATGTGACTGATAAGGCCAATTCGCGCTGTAAATGCTCGTTCACAGTGGATGCATGTGAACACGTGGTCATTTCCACCATCATGCACACTCTTACGTCTCACACGCTCGGTGTGTGACTTATCTGCAATAATTTTCTCCTTTGTCTTTATTCCATTTCTGATGTTTGCTCTCCATGAAATACGTTCAGCGGCGACTTGCTCCCACTGTGCATTATCAATGCCTGTATCAATCATGTCCCGCTTACACACATCATTGTATCGTAGTAGAGGCCGACCCTGAGATCTCTTACCCATCTGTAATTCACACAAAAAAAGATGTCCTTTGGTATTCTATCATCATCCATCCACCTAAGATGTCCTATCCATCTAAGTCTACGAAGACTGAGCATGGAATAAACCGTCACACAACCTGATCTTTCCAATACTTCAGTATTTGTGATTTTTTCTTGCCACTTAATACCAAGAATGCTTCGCAGACACCGCATATGAAAGCTGTTTAAATGTTTCTCTTGGTGTGAGTAAGTTGTCCAGGTTTCATTGCCATAAAGAAGAGTACTAAGGACACAGGCTTGATAGACAAAGACTTTTGTTTTGGCAGTAAGCTTCCTGTTCTCCCAGACTCTTTTTCTTAACCTGTTCATTGTTGATGCTGCCTTACCAATCCGAATGTTTATTTCCTGATCTAGGGATAATTTGCTATTTACCACTGACCACAGATATGTAAAATGGTCTACCGTCTCTAGTTCGGCGTCGTCAATAAAGATTGATGGTACTCCATGTGCACCTTGTGACATAATCTGTGTCTTCTTTTTTGCTAATTGTTAAACCAATTTCAAAACAAGCATTTTAGAATGCAGGTAGCAGACATTGCAATTCTTCCTCAGAGTGGGTCGTAACTGCAGCATCATCTGCAAAAAGCAACTCTCTGTTCAGTACCCTCCTAATTTTGTTCTTGGCCTTCAATCTCTGAGCATTGTAGAGGTTGCCATCTGAGCGTGAGTGAATGTATATACCACCATCCTGATCACGAAAGGCATATTTCAGTAGAAGTGAAAAGTATATTCCAAAGAGGGTGGGAGCTAGTACACAACCTTGCTTAACTCCACTCTTGATTTCAAACTCTTCAGAAGTTGCACTATAAAACTTGATTATACCCTTCATGCCTGTGTGGAACAATTCCACAATCGACAGAAGAGTTGGTGGGCAGACAATCTTCTTGGGTGCCTTGAACAGACCCTCACGACTGACCAAATCAAATGCCTTTGTGAGGTCGATGAAGGTAATAAACAGTGGTTGATTCTGTTCATCGCATTTTTCTTGCATTTGTCGCAATGAGAATATCATATCAATTGTAGACCGTGCCAAGTAGCAGGTGTGACGCAATAAGATAAATTAGAAATATCAGAGAATCTCAAAACCAAAACGCTAAGAAGTCCAAGCACATGACGTGTCAACGCAGAAACGTCATCAAAAATTGTCAACAACAACAAAGGCAGACGGACTTGGGAGATTCTTCGGAGCGGCAGCTCATGTTGATTTGGGAAACATCGGTTGGCTAAGCACAGGCTTTATATCGCATTAGTGGCTGAATTAGTTATTGGAATGGACGAAACAATCTGTGGAAACAACGTGCATCGAAGCTACAAATAAACAGGCAGACAAACACCGAAACTCGATTTCTGAAAATTGGCAGAAAGGACATTGCGAAGATAGAGAGAAGGACGCCATGTGGACGGGCAAGGACATTGTTTAGAACTCGAGTGCAGATGGCTTTGGACATGTTACTAATATTAATTCTAATTGTAATACTGCCCGCCTGGTCAGAACAGGCACAGTATGTTATTGTTTATTGTTGCTGTTACAAGCCGCACTGCGGAAAATAAACACCGTCGCAACTTTTAAAGTCCATTGGGATAGATTTCGTTCTTCAGTTCAGGTTTGGCTTCTTAAACCTGCATTTGACGACTGTTGTTTACGAGCCGTGTTTGTTATCAAGTTGCATTGTTGGAATTATTTTATTTACCCCGAGATGTCGTCTGGCCGACGGGTTCTGTCGAAAGCCACAGTGTGATTCGGGGTAGACTTGATCTCCTAGGACTTGAAGTCTGCGCAGAACAATTCTGGCAAATACGTTTCCAACAATACACAGAAGTGAGATACCCCTATAGTTGTTGCAGTCGCTCCGATCGCCCTTGTTCTTGTACAGTGTTATGATGCTTGAATCTTTGAAATCCTGTGGGACTTGTCCTTCTCGCCAGCAAAGCTCTATTAGCAGGTGGATCTGTAGAGTGAGTGTATCTTGCCCACTCCTGATAACCTCTATTGGAATCCCATCCTTTCCTGGAGCCTTGCCAGATGCAAGTTCATTTATAGCACACTTAACTTCTGTTATGGTGGGAAGTGTGTCCAGGTGGTCAAGAGTTGGTAGAGCCTCTATGGCGTTGAGGGCATCATCCGCTAGTTTGGTCTCACTTGAGTAAAGCTCCAAATAGTGCTCTATCCATCTGTCCATCTAATGTTTCTTATCAGTTAGGATTTCTCCGGTCAAGTTTTTCAATGGTGCGCTTCTTTTGATCACTGGACCACAGGCTTTCTTTATTCCATCATACATGTT
The DNA here is from genome assembly GCA_963921405.1 of Cepaea hortensis. Taxonomy (NCBI): domain Eukaryota; kingdom Metazoa; phylum Mollusca; class Gastropoda; order Stylommatophora; family Helicidae; genus Cepaea; species Cepaea hortensis. The sequence continues at coordinate 116,290,410 of OY992876.1, forward strand.
TCTGATGTTTCCCTTATCACTTGCGATTTGAATGGACTCACATAACTTGATCCAGTAATCATTTGCACACTGCCTGGCAGCCTTTTGCACATCCTTCATAGCTTGCTTTAGCTCACTCAGAGTGTTACGCGTTGGTCTTTCCTTGTTTCTTAAGAGAGTTATCATTTTCTTATCAACCAAGGGCTGCAGAGTCTGGCTGTTCGCTGCAAACGAGTCCTGCCTCTTATGATCCACAGTGCCGTAAACACCTACCGCTGTTTTATAAAGAGTTTCCTTAAGTTGACCCCACTTTTCATTTACTGTACAATTTTCTGATGTATCAGTGAAAGCGTCCTCAAGTTGCTGTTGAAAGTGAAAGCACTTTTCAGGATCGTGAGTGTTAATAATATTAATCCTGGGGCTAAATTTGTGTTTAGCTGTGTAGATTCTCTTTGGTCAGCCTAACCCTTGCAACAACCAAAGAATGAGCCGTATCACAGTCAGCACTGTGGTAACTTCGAGTTAATGATATATGGTTCAGATGTTGTCTCCATGTGATGATGAAGTCCAGCTGGTGCCAATGGCCGGATCTTGGATGTTTCCACGTGACCTTTTGCAGCTCTTTTGTTTTAAAAAAGGAGTTTTCATTTTCATTCATGCGACCGATGTTGTAGTTTACAAGGCACACTGGCCATGAACTCGAGTCCTTGCCCATACGAGCATTGAAATCACAGAGCATATAAATGTAGTCAGATTTTGGAACTGCCTTGATCACGGAGTCAACTCCCCATAGAACGAATCCTTCACATCATCAGAGGAATCGAGTGTCGGTGCATATGCAGTAATAATGGTGGCAAAGCCACAAGAGGTTTCCAAGCACAGGGATAATAGTCTTTCATTTCCTCCTGCTGGAATTTCAATCATTCCCAGTAGCGAATTCTTTACTGCAAAGCCCACACCGTGTTGCCTTTTTTCTGCCTGCCCTCTACCCTTCCAAAACATGAGTAATTGTTTTCCCTGAGTGACCCTTCCTCAGCGAGGCGAGTCTCCTGCAGGCCAGCATTATCAATGTTAAGATGATTAAGTTCGGCATCAATCACAGCCGTTTTTCTCACATCGTTAATATTGGTCAAGTCAGTGGAAAATCCTGGACACATGATTCTCACGTTCCAGGTTGCAAGCCGTAGCTTGAGGTTTCTATTTTTCTTTCTATTAGTACCTGGTGCATTGGTTTTACAGCCTGCGATTCAGATTTTATCCTAGCCCGAAGCATCCATTGAAGCAAGCAGGCTGTGGCGGATCAGCACCCAACTGGCCGGGGGCTGCCCAGCTTGAGGCGGGCGGTAGCTGATCAGTGACACCTGTGGGTGTCTCCCACCGGCAGAGGCAACGCGTGGCGCCCCATGTCTACGGCAACTGACAGGGACTTATAACCCGTAACAGTTGCCTCTCGCTTTGATTCCGAGACCGGTTAAGCTCAGCGATGGAGTTATTGCCTCTCCATAGCTCAAAGCCTGGGCTAAAATATAGAGATCATGTGTTGTCCATGCAGCATGATCCCTCTCTCGACCCGCCTAGTTCACTCCAGAGGAAAGGTAACACCTCTACATCTGGAACAAGACAAGCTGCAGAAGCTGCCCGATCAGCAAAGCAAAGCTCTAACTGTCCGCATGTCGGAGCTTCGATCCAAGACCAGCCGCCAACCAAGGCTTAGGGCCTGGTCTGCCCTACCATGACATTTGTCTTTAGGTTGCATTTCCTCGCACCAGGGTAAGGCTTGTACCCTCCCAATTGCGCTCTTCCGCCGGAAGCCGTTGTCACAATGTGGAGTGTCGGGTTTGGTAAAAAAAAAGTCGCTTAAAAGTCGACAGGGTCGACTTCATCGCACCGGGTTTTATCCCATATGGCTCGGTCTCTTTCCGCAGCGCGGAAAGCGTCGCACAAAGCACGAACTCCGTAGCTTTTAGCGACGACCCACAGGAGTCTCCGAAACATTTAACTCGTAAACCGAAGGGTGCGGCCCGGAATCGAACCTACAACCTTCGGATCACAAGTCAAACGGCTTGACCACTTCGCCACAGAGACTCGGGTTTGGTAAGCGCCGCCCTACGTTCGGCACTAATATAAAGCAGGTAGTACCCTCTGACTAAGACCTGACTGATAATATAAGACTTTCGAAAATATAGACTTTCGAACCGTTAATGCCTCTGGAGTGTTTACGCTTGTAGCTACGGTTTGCATTCGTATTTTCCTCATGTTGGACTGGTAGTGCATAGTTCCGTCGCCCTGCTACTGAGTGAGTGCGTGGTGCTACACTGTATATAATACAATATAATACAATACAAAACAAATCAGAATCGGAATCGGAATCGGAACCGTATGCCTAATGCGCCTTATCACGTCTAGACGGGATCCTCTACGTTTTACTTGCGTCTAATTTTTCTAACCATTCCACCGTCCATGTTCTCACAATGTAATTATAATTCTAAATGATTCACTAATTGGAACAACGAACTCGAAACAGTCATAACATTTGATGAAACATGCCTTGTAAAGATTAGAACAAAATCTATACGGCAAAGGTAGTCGTTTGCAAGATGGAAAACATACTGAACAATAAAATACTGTAAACTGAAATGACAAGAAGAGTGCTGAAATGCTATATAGAGTCTATATTGTTATATACGATTTTTGGAAGAAGCTAATGAAAATAGAAGATTATATACACCTATACGAAAGAGACCAACAGCTTTCTTTGGTCATGCGATGAGAAGAGAGGCAGTGGAGACACTTTCAAACTCGTTCAACCAGCCTCAGTGGCGTTGGTTATAATTGTGGTGGTTCAGAGCGCGGGTTTAGTTTCTTTTGTTTTCTGTGTCAGCATTAGCAACTTTTCGATGTCGCAGAGTTCATCCCTGGAAGTTTGACTGGAGTGTTCTTCTTTTGTGTCCATTTCTTCCTGCTTTTCCGTTTGTCAGTGTTGACTTCTGGCTTCTTCTTTTGAGTGGATGTAGTCCTTAGAAGGACTCATCCTGTGATCTAGTTACTTTGCTTTCCGTTTGTACCTTTTCTCTATGCTTCATTTGTGAGAATCGGAGCCCTCTCATTGGCTGCCTCATCCACCTCATTGTTGGATTCGATATCTATTTTACAATTTGTTCTGTGCTGAGTTTGATAGGTTTATCGCCGTTTACTTTGGATTTATTGGTCTTTGTGGATGGAGTGATGGCTTTAGCTTGAAGTTTCTTATTGGTCTTCGGCGTGGCTTCAGCTTGAGGTTTCTCGGTTGACTTTGTCGTGGCTTCAGCTTACGGTTCTTCCGTTGTCTTTGGTGTGGCTTCCTGCTGGCTTGTTTTGGGTTAGTTCCCTTTCGATTCTTAGTATTTCTCTTCCGGTCCGTAATAAGACTTTCGAACCGTTAAGGCCTCTGGAGTGTTTACGCTTATGGCTACGGTTTGCATTCGTATTTTCCTCATGTTGGACTGGTAGTGCATAGTTCCGTCGCCCTGCTACTGAGTGAGTGCGTGGCGCAACACTGTGAGCTGTGAATTTCGTGTGGAATGCTTTTACATCTGTCCTCGGTTGTTTGTAGCGTGAACTGCATGTTCGGAAGGATGGAGTCGGCTGTTGCTGAACTGACTGGTTTGCCTTTTCGGTTCACGAGTGCATTTTTCAGGAGACTCTTGGGATTCGTCTCTGGAGTAAATGAGTTCTTGCATTGTGCGATGCTTTCAACGGGTCGCCCTGCGGAATGAGACCGAGCCATATGGGATAAAACCCGGGTCAAAGAAGTCTTTCTGGTGACTACCGATTCCATCGACGATGAACTGTATTTTTCGTGAAGGACTTTTGTGTTGGCATTCTAGCGGCGGCATTATACACAGTGTATCTGTGCGGGATGTTGGCTTGCCAAGACTCCTGTCTTTTTCACTTTTCACATTGGCCAGTGATTAGCATTTTGCGTGATTTTAATTGGCACAGAAAAGGAGCATAATGGCGGCGACCCGTTGTCGTGAAGTTGGAACCGCGACTAACTATCTAACTTACTAACGGTCTGTTTTGATTGCTTGGAGAATGTCATCATTCTCCTTAGACCCATATTTTCACAGACCAGTCGATCTTCGGTTGGTGATGTGGTCAGTACCGCGCCAGCCGCCTTTACTTCTCAATACATTTCCTGGTACTCATTTTAGACATGGACGACCTGTGAGCTAGGTCAATTTTAAATAATTGAATACGGCCAGATGCGGATCGAATCCATGATAATAGGACCCACACAAAAAAGTACACAGTGAATATTTCTTGACACGTTATGCGGAGAAATAAATTTGAAAACAGTAACAGCTGGCACCCTAGAGCAGCGAAAAGACAAAGAGGTAAATATATGGATGGCAGGTTCACAAGGCATTATCAGGACAAGAACCCACACCTGAGGCAAGACTCTGATGATGGTGAGGGAAGACGAGGCTATGACAGCCCACGCCTGCCGGTATGGCACATTTATTATTTTAGTTATTGTGGTCATGGTTATGTAACACTGAGACATGCTCCATTGCTCGGTAAAGCCTCCGTTGAGGCCAAGAGAGGAGATATCGTAACCAACCCCTCATGGAAGCAGAGAGCAGAAATACTTTGGATGGATGTTGCATGGGATGACTAAGCAGGCATAGGAATGAATGCCCAATGTGTAGTAATGACATCGTTCGGCATAACATATGATGAGGGATTCTAGCTTTAGACATATGTGGTCACTGAAAAGACAAACAGTGAGATGTCTATGTAATACATTTCTGAAGTGATAAGAAAGCAGTTAGTGTTACTAAGTAGGTTTGTGATGTTTAATTTCTTATCATAGACCGATGAGATTCATTCATTCATTCAGTAGCATGTGCTTTTCAGAACCTCGCTCGCATAACAACACTTCCGGAAAATCTCTCGATCATAAGGAAGATGTCCCGCATCCGATACACCCATCTGGAGATCATCTGCCCCATACTGCACCATCTTCTCTATGGCCTTATATTAAATCTTCTCTGGCATATATCCGTCCAATATTGTTCTCTCCAAACTTTCGTTTCAAGTGACCAAAATATTTCAATTTTCTTTGTATTATCGCCTTTAATAGCCAACCTTCTTCAATATTCAGCTCTTGAAGTATGGATGCATTTGTTCTTTTCTTTACCCTAGATATTCAAGAATACTATGGTTTCTTGGCAAGTTTTGTAGAAGGTAGTTACCATCACCAAGACTAGACATGACAAACGTTTCGCGTGATAATTAACAAACGGCTGTCCAACGCCATGGACAGTCCTAGAAATACGCAGGAGGAATATCACATCATGTGAGATGAGATGTACAAGGAACGAACCTGGACAAACGAGAAGATATGCAAAGACAAATGAGTAGCTAAGAACGAGTGTAGGGATAACACCGATTATTAACTTTACAGAACACCAAAGAATTAAATAATTCGGACATTTAGTTAGAAAGGAACAAGATCAACCAGTAGCCAGAGCGTTCCTCGTGCGTTATCAGGATCAAGACGAGAGGACGACCCATGAAGAGATTGCTAGATGGAGTAAAAGAAATAAAATATGACAGTACAAGCAACAACAAGCGAAACACAGAAAATTACATCTGCATCCTCTCTGCGATGCTTCACGATAAAAGCAGAAGAAGAAGAAGAAGAAGAAGAAGAAGAAGAAGAAGAAGAAGAAGAAGAAGAAGAAGAAGAAGAAGAAGAAGAAGAAGAAGAAGAAGAAGAAGAAGAAGAAGGAGGAGGAGGAGGAGGAGGAGGAGGAGAAGGAGGAGGAGGAGAAGGAGGAGGAGGAGGAGAAGGAGGAGGAGAAGGAGGAGGAGGACAAATTAACAGACAAATGAAAGATGAGAGTTAGCACAACAGGCAAAAGAAGTAAGGAATACTCCATACAAGAAATAAAAATATTGTTCTAGCTCTCTTCATCTTTGTAGTAGATCAACAATTGTTAGCTGCATTAGCTCTACACAACAACATGAAAAAATACGCTAAATGCACAGTGACAATAAACAAACAAAAAGAAACAGTTCAAAACAATATTTGAAGAGTCAAATGTTTAACATTTTGGTACCATGGATTAAATTTCTATCAATGAACTTCTGCACATTCAAAATGTTAACCTCTTATTTCAAAGAAATGTGTAGCTCAAATAGTTTATTCATACAATACACTTCGACAAGATAAACTTTTAATAATTCGACATTGTTTACAGAATTACGTATTTTCTAAAATGAAGCTACCCGGGTCACTGCTTTGTATTCTATAGCTAAGACAACTGTACATATACTAAATGATCTGACAAGTTGTCATCTTCACATCGGAGATCGGCTGCGACAAAACTCCAGTAATATCTGTCCTTCGGGATGACACTGCAATCCTCCCTATTTGTATAGTTTATTGTCTTTCTCTGTCTTCTTTCTTTCTTGTTTACCCTTTCACCACCTGTCCCCGAAATTTCGTCTTCTGTTAATAAGCAATCAATATTTAATGTGTCGGTCTTTCATAGCGTTTAGAAATCATTCTCGCAATCCCTTTTTTGTGCGGTGAGCAGCCCCGCATCATGCACTGTTCTGTGTAACTCCATTAGTATCTGCCGGGTTGAGCCGAGTATGCAGGGGGTGGTTGCGCGTATGCCTGGTTGTATCCACCATACGAGTTGGCAGCTAGGTGAAATAGAACATTGAAAAGCATATCATGTCCGTGTAGGAAAACATACATACAGAACACACACACAGAGACACACACACACACACACACACACACACACACACACACACACACACACCACACACACATACACCACACACACACATACACCACACACACACACACACACACACACACACACACACACACACAGGTAGTAGTAGTACAGGATGGAAACGAGTGGTAAATCGGTAGATATACTTAGAATAAAGAAGGAGGAGCGGGTGGATACGAATACAATAGTAAGCGCAAAGGAGGAGGGTGGCGTGGGTGGGGGTGGGGGAGAGAAATATAACTCATGAATAAATAATCGCCAGTTTTTGTGATATTGTGTCCCTTAAAAAAAAATGTTTAATTAATTAAAATAATTATTTATTTCTTAAAAGTTTTAATGCAAAGATTACGGTTATTATTGGGTGTAGTGGGTATGACGTAGTGTCATTCCTTGCTAAGGGGTGGTCATGTGGCCCCGTAAAATGTAGGTGATGGTGTGATTAGGACTATGGTAGTGGGTAAAGTGAGCGATGACGCGGTTAAGTGGTCAAGAGATGGTCAAGGGGTGGTCAAGTGACCCCTTAAATTGTAGGTGAGGATACGTGTAGTGACGTAGTGGTGGTTAAAGTGAGCGATGACGTGGTCAAGAAGTGGTAAAACGGTGGTCAAGTAGTCAAGGGGTGGTCAAGTAACCCCTTAAACTTGGGGGAGGGTATGTGTAGTGACACGCTGGTGGTTCAAGTGAGCGATGACGTGATCAAGAGGTGGTCAAGTGGTAAAGGGGTGGCCAAGTTATCCCTTACATTGTAGGGAGGGTACGTGTAGTGACACGGTGGTGGTTAAAGTGAACAATGAAGTGGTCAAGAGGTGTTAAAGAGATGGTCAAGTGGTCAAGCGGTGGTCAAGTGAACCCTATATTGTAGGAGAGGGTATGTGTAGTGACACGGTGGTAGTTAAAGTGAGCGATGCCGTGGTCAAAAGGTGGTCAAGAGGTGGTCAAGCGGTCAAAGGGTGGTCAAGTGTTCGAATCCCGCGAAACGTATCTTATAATCTTATCTTATAATGAAGCGTATGTTATGCGATAAGTCACTATTATTGAAGGGAAAAAAAATGAAATTTCAACAATAGTATTTCAAAAATTAAAAATTAAATTTCGACAATAAAATTTAAAAGGTAAATTTCTCTTTATTGTTGCCTATTTGAATGTTTCCCGTAGCAATTCAAGTTTTAAATTTTATTGTCGAAATTTAATTTTTAATTGTTGAAAATTTATTGTTGACATTTTATTTTTTTCCTTTATTGATAGTGACTTATCGCAAAATATATATTTCATTTTCTGAAATACCTCTTTTGTTAGCCCTATTCTGTTCTTAAGCTCTTTTGTGTACCTACCATCTGATGATATAAATGACCCAAAGTATATAAAATTATCCACTTGGTTAAGACTTTTCTCTTCTATTTTGATTTTTCTATTCGTGTTCTTAATGTATTATATCTTGCCTGTTGTGTCCCTTTTCCTTCCACACATCCTTACTACTCGTCACCAATTTTCAACATGTATTGTCTTTCTTATTCTTCTCATTATAATTCTGAATAGAATCATAACTTTATAGGCATCTGTAAAGAAGATCGTTTGTCATTGATATCCTTCTTAGCAGTGACCATACTGGTTAATGATCATGTTCATTGTATAAAAAAGCGTCTAGTAGGATAGGGGACAGGTGATTTATCTCCAGTTGGTTAGAAAATTTGCAAAATCAGCACAACATCGGTTGTGGCGCAATCAACGAGAATGTTAGTGTTAAGTGGTATAAAACGTTCAAAGTCAGTTAAAAGATGTAGTAGATGGTATTCAAGGGATCAGTAAGGCAGACGTGGTTTTAAGAAAGACCGACTTCATAGCAGACACTGTTGGTTGGTTGTCGCTATTGCGGCTGTAAAATGACAAAGTGAGATAGAGGTGGACAAAGTAAGAAATGTTATTTTAGCTAGACTTCGAGTAAACCCTTGTATTGTTGAGAGTTAGAACAATGGAAGGTTAGTGTACCAGCTATTGTGGTATGGAAAGTTGAAGATGTCAGCTATTGGAAATGGCTCTAAGCCCACGAATACTCATATGATATCGAAACTATCCCAGTGAAGCCACGGACTTCATTGCCATAAATGTTGTTATGACTGTTTCATTGGAGCTCACGTACAACAAAGGTTTGGAGTTCTTGGTGCTGTGACATGAACAGTTGTGAAGCTATCTATGAAAAACTTAGACACTTTGTATTAGAAAGAAAAACATCAAGAGTGTGGAGAGATGTGTGATTAGTCTTTATAAGTGCTTCTGTAGCAGAACTCTGGACTGCTAAGTTGAAGCTTCCGGTAATGTAAAAGAATGAAAGTTCTGACGTTGATGATTATGTATTGTGAAATATCATTTCAGATAAAAGTTCAAGACACGTTTGACATAACTACAGAAGCAACATTTTTCCTACTTTTTATAAGTTTAGACGAGATATTTATAAGTTTGGTTGAAATGTTTCTTGTTTTGGCCAACATTTTTTCTGCATTTGGCTAAGATATTTTCTTACTTCAATCGACATATTTCTTCGTTTAATCCATATTTTTCCCATTTGGTTAACAAATTGTCCTACCGTTCATAAATTTGGTGTAAATTTTTCTTTACTTGGCCAATATGTTTTTTTCTCATTAGGTTAACAAATTTTTCTACTTTTCACAAGTCTGGTGTACATTTTTCGTTACTTGGCCTATATGTTTTCTCATTAGGTTAACAAATTTTCCTAATCGACATCTTTCTTGATTTGCCCGACATATTTTCTTACTTTTTATAAGTTTTGTCGAGCTATTTCTTATTTTGACCAACATCTTTTCTTATTTAGGTTGACATATTTATAAATTTGGTTGAGCTATTTCTTACTTTGGCAAACATTTTTACATTTCACGACTTCTTATAAGTTTGATCGAGGTATTTATAAGTTTGGTTAAAATAATTTCTTAATTTTGGTTGCCATTTCTTAATAGTTTGGCTAACATAATTTTTCCTTCTAATAGTATACGTTTTGTTGAGATATTTCTTATTTTGACCAAGAATTGTATTAGTTTAGCTAACACATTTTCCAAACTTTTTACAAATTTGGTCGATATATTTCTGTATTGGCCAGCCTTTTTAATAATTTTGGCTAACATATTTTCTTATTTGACTGTTGAAGTGATACATAGAACCTGTACTTTTGTCTGGATGTGTAATGTGGCATTGAGCCGACACATTGAAAAACATATATTGGCATTGAAAATGGGTTTCTGGGGAGAGATGCAAAGACCCATTTGGCCAGACAGAAGAGTTAATGAAAGTGTAAATGTCTGCTCTGAGACGCGATAACTTCGCTGGACAGGACAGCGGGCACGTGATATGGCATGTTACATGAGACGCCTAAGATTGAACAGGGCCAACTTGTTGTGTTCGATATAATATTATACAGGTGATAAAATGAGTTAAACACTCGTCGGTGTATGACCCGCTAGCTGTTAAGTGAAAGATACGCCTTCCCCAACTGGCATCAGTTCTCACATCTCTCTTCTATGTCTATGAGAAAGGGTTAGTCGGACACTGGGCTGAACTGGTTATTGTTGCGTGGTGTATATATGCTTTGGTAGTAGTAGTTTCATGTTTTTGCTGTTACTTGGTGACCCTAGGACGACGCGGACATAGAAAAGCGAGAGAAGGGAGACCATTTTAAACTTCCAATACACTGCTGACGAGGTAGCAGAAGCAGTCCCATACATGGTGGTCATCACCTGTTAGGTCCCCTGGTTCGACAGTTAACAGAACACCGTATCCTTACACATGTAACAGGATGCAATGATACAAAGACAACTTGAAAGAAGAATTTTTCGTTTTCGCCAATGAGCATTATTAAGACAATATACAAAAACAGTATGGAAATTTGTTCTCCTTTGAGGGTAGCGCTGTCTGCAATCGAGTCACGATTTGATAAATTTGTAAATAATAAACAGGCTTAAATCATTTTTATTACAACATACTGTAATTTAGCCAGCTTGTTTAAAATCTGATTTGGTATCGTTATCCACGCTATATTTTATTTTTATTTTATATTGGTGTTCATTACTGTCGGTGTATACGAGCATATACACCTTTACAAGAAGACCTAAATATAGTTTTCACATTTGATAAATGTTTTGATTTATAAATCTCTACAATAAAATTTTTACTCATGAAAATGGGACCACCATTAAATAAATCACCTTCATCCAATAATATCATGGAGCAGTATTTAGTGCACCGGGACAAAACCCACAATTACGTTAATAATAATAATAAATAAAAGTAATAAATAAAAATAATATATAATATATTTTTTATATAATATTATAATATAATAATAAAATAAAATACGTAAAATAATGTATATTGAGGTCGTATAAAATTCCAGATTACAAGGAGAAAAAAAATTTTTTAAACGGCACCGGTCCCTGGTGCAAAAGGAAAATTTTATGTCGGTATGCGAAAGTGAAACGTTTGGGAAGCAATGCCTCACAGGACGTTGCAGTCAACACCAGCATTTTTCAGATGTTGTTGATGTTCTTGACAAGGTTACGCTCAGTAGTTTGGCATTGCTTTCTGAGCGACCGGCTCACTTACTCCATAAGTAACCAACGCGACGCGATCCGCTGCCGAATATCGCGTAGCTGTGTTCCTCACGTTGATATACGGGATTGCGGAGAAAGTTGTTAACTCCTTCGCCAGGGAGAGCGGCATATATATATATATATATATATATATATATATATATATATATATATATATATATATATATATATATATATATATATATATATATATCGTCTTGACAGGCGATAGTTTGTGCTTCAAAATGGCAGAATAACTTTTACTCATGGCGGTAGCGAATGTGACAAATGAGGCCAATTCGCGCTGTAAATGTTCGTTTACAGTGGGTGCATGTGAACACGTGGTCATTTCCACCATCATGCACCATCTTACGTCTCACACCTCTGTGTGTGACTTATCTGCAATAATTTTCTCCTTTGTCTTTATTCCATTTCTGATATTTGCCCTCCATGCAACACGTTCAGCAGCGACTTGCTTTCAATGTGCATTATCAATGCCTGTATCAATCATGTCCCGTTTACACACATCTTTGTATCGTAGTAGAGGCTGACCCTGAGATCTCTTACCCATCTGTAATTCACCAAAAAAGATGTCCTTTGGTATAAGATGTCCTATCCATCTAAGTCTACGAAGACTGAGCATGGAATAAATCTGATCTTTCCAATACTTCAGTATTTGTGATTTTGTCTTGCCACTTAATACCAAGAATTCTTCGCAGACACCGCATATGAAAGCTGTTTAAACGTTTCTCTTGGTGTGAGTAAGTTGTCAAGGTTTCACTGCCATAAAGAAGATCATTAAGGACTCCGGCTTGATAGATAAGGACTTTTGTTTTGGCAGTAAGCTCCCTGTTCTCCCAGACTCTTTTTTTATTTCTGGGGTCACCTGGTGCACATGACTACCCTTACCGGGCGAGCTCCTATGGAGCACCCATTTACGCCGTTTCTCTGATTATCTATAAGACTGCAGTATATTATATTCTTGGCATCTGTAAAGAAGGTAGTTTGCCATTGCTTTCCTTCATAGCATTGACCATACAGGTCGATGACCGTAACAATTGTCTCCCAAAAAAGAGATCTTCTGCCTACCGTCGTAAAGCTGGAGACCATAACCTACAACTAACTGTGGCTGCTCTTCAGCTTCATCTACCACCTGCACACATGGCTTCACGTAACCCTGATCGGGGGGCTAAACAGTACTCCACCTTGACAAGGGTGTCCCGAAGGCTAGCGGAGTTAAAGAGGCACCTTACCTTTCCTTTTGATAGGGAATATTCCGACTCCCGCCACCCACTGCTGGGTTGCTGGGTGAAAAATAAATAAAATTATACCTTCTGGGACACAATGTGATAGGTATAAACGTTTGTTTACACAACAAAATGGGATACATACAAACATTTGGTTACACAACAAAATATAATACATACACACATTGGTTACACAATCAAGCAGCATACATACATGTATCTGGTTACACAAGAAAATATAATATATACAAAACATGAAGTTACAGAATAAAACATCATACATACAAACATTTGGTTAAACAACAAAATATAATACATAGAAACATTAGGCTACACAAAAAAAAAAAAAAAGAACAATACATACAAACAGTTGGTTACACGATAAACTGACCGCCTACCTGTTGTTGTGGTCAAGATTTGTGGCTGAGCAGGAACTCCGTACTGTATGGTGGTCGTTATTCTCCTTCGTCGGATACTGGCCACGACAACCACGATAATAATAATAATAATAAACACCACGGAGCCGATCGCCACAGGGGCAATGAAACTTGCACCAACGTAGCTGTGAACACATGTAAACAGGCGTCGATATATGGGGCACTGCTACCAGCTTATACATACATACATACATACATACATAGATACATACATACATACATACATACATACATACATACATACATACATACATACATACATACATACATACATACATACATACATACATACATACATACATACATACATACATACATACATACATACATACATACATACATACATACATACATACATACATACATACATACATACATACATACATACATACATACATACATACATACATACATACATACATACATACATACATACATACATACATACATACATACATACATACATACATACATACATACATACATACATACATACATACATACATACATACATACATACATACATACATACATACATACATACATACATACATACATACATACATACATACATACATACATACATACATACATACATACATACATACATACATACATACATACATACATACATACATACATACATACATACATACATACATACATACATACATACATACATACATACATACATACATACATACATACATACATACATACATACATACATACATACATACATACATACATACATACATACATACATACATACATACATACATACATACATACATACATACATACATACATACATACATACATACATACATACATACATACATACATACATACATACATACATACATACATACATACATACATACATACATACATACATACATACATACATACATACATACATACATACATACATACATACATACATACATACATACATACATACATACATACATACATACATACATACATACATACATACATACATACATACATACATACATACATACATACATACATACATACATACATACATACATACATACATACATACATACATACATACATACATACATACATACATACATACATACATACATACATACATACATACATACATACATACATACATACATACATACATACATACATACATACATACATACATACATACATACATACATACATACATACATACATACATACATACATACATACATACATACATACATACATACATACATACATACATACATACATACATACATACATACATACATACATACATACATACATACATACATACATACATACATACATACATACATACATACATACATACATACATACATACATACATACATACATACATACATACATACATACATACATACATACATACATACATACATACATACATACATACATACATACATACATACATACATACATACATACATACATACATACATACATACATACATACATACATACATACATACATACATACATACATACATACATACATACATACATACATACATACATACATACATACATACATACATACATACATACATACATACATACATACATACATACATACATACATACATACATACATACATACATACATACATACATACATACATACATACATACATACATACATACATACATACATACATACATACATACATACATACATACATACATACATACATACATACATACATACATACATACATACATACATACATACATACATACATACATACATACATACATACATACATACATACATACATACATACATACATACATACATACATACATACATACATACATACATACATACATACATACATACATACATACATACATACATACATACATACATACATACATACATACATACATACATACATACATACATACATACATACATACATACATACATACATACATACATACATACATACATACATACATACATACATACATACATACATACATACATACATACATACATACATACATACATACATACATACATACATACATACATACATACATACATACATACATACATACATACATACATACATACATACATACATACATACATACATACATACATACATACATACATACATACATACATACATACATACATACATACATACATACATACATACATACATACATACATACATACATACATACATACATACATACATACATACATACATACATACATACATACATACATACATACATACATACATACATACATACATACATACATACATACATACATACATACATACATACATACATACATACATACATACATACATACATACATACATACATACATACATACATACATACATACATACATACATACATACATACATACATACATACATACATACATACATACATACATACATACATACATACATACATACATACATATATACATGCGACATACAGACAGACAGACAGACAGACAGACAGACAGACATATGTACATACATACATACATACGTACATACGTACATACGTATGGACGGACGGACAGACAGACAGACAGACATATGTACATACATACATACATACGTACATACGTACATACGTATGGACGGACGGACAGACAGACAGATAGACGCCAGCCCGCCCGCCCGCCCAGACAGACAGACAGCCGGACGGACAGACAGACAGACAGACAGACAGACAGACAGACATACACCCGCACGCCCGCCCGCCTACCCACCCAGATAGACAGACAGACAGACAGACAGACTTAAATGCAGGCAGGTAGGCAGGTAGATAGGCAGACAAACATATATATATATATATATATATATATATATATATATATATATATATATACTAGATGACCCGGCCCGGCTTCGCCCAGACCCTGGCGGGGATATTTTTGTGTGTCTGTCTGTCTGTTTGTCTGTCCCGGCCCGGCTTCGCCCAGTCCCTGTTGGAGAGCATCTCATTTAAATCATATAAGTAGTCATATAAGCTCCCGTTCCCGTTCCCGACTGTCTGTCTGTCTGTCTGTCTGTCTGTCTGTCTGACTGTATGTCTGTCCGTCTGTCTGTCTGTCTGTCTGTCTGACCCGGCCCGGCTTCTCCCAGCGCCTGGTGGGGAGCATCTCATTTAATTCTATTAAGTAGTCATATAAGCTCCCGTTCCCGTTCCCGACTATCTATCTGTCTTTCTATCTGTCTATCTGTCTGTCTGTCTGTCTGACCCGGCCCGGCTTCGCCAGCCCCTGATGCGGAGCATTTCATTTAATTCATATAAGTAGTCATATAAGTTCCCGTTCCCGACTATCTGTCTGTCTGTTTGTCTGTCTGTCTGTCCCTCTCTGACTGTCTGTCTGCCTGTCTGTCTAATCATTTATTGGTTGCAGTTAGAACAACCTTAGATAAACGAAGACCAACTGACAAAAAGTATTAGAAAGAGCACTTGAAAGATCTTTACATCTTCCCCCAACAATTAACTTGGGTAAATGGAGCGGCGGCAGCAGCAGCAGCAGAAGAAGAAAAAGGAGGAGTAGAGGAAGGAGGAGGAAGAGGAAGGTGGAGGAGAGAGGAGGAGGAGGAGGGAAGAAGAGGGAGGCGGAGGGAGGAGGAGGAGACAGGAGGAGGAGGGAGGAGGAGGAGGGAGGAGGAGGAGGGAGGAGGCGGGGAGGAGGAGGGAGAGGGAGGTGGAGGGAGAGGGAGGAGGAGAGAGGATGAGGAGGGAAAAGGCGCGATGAGGTGGAGGGAGAAGGAGGAGGGAGGAGGAAGAAGGAAAAGGAGGAGGGAGGAGAAAGAGGGAAAAAGGGGAGGGAGAAGGAGGAGGGAGGAGAAGAAGGGAGGATGATGAGGGAGGAAGAGGGAGGAGGAGGAGGAGGGAGGTGGAGGGAGGAATAGGAGGGAGGAGGAGGGAGGAGGTAAAGGGAGGAAGGAGGAGGAGGGAGGAGGAGAGGAGGATGAGGAGGGAGGATGAGGAAGGAGGAGGAGAGGGAGGAGGAGAGGGAGGAGGAGGGAGGAGAAGGGGGAAAAGGGAGGAGGAGAAGGGAGGAGGAGGGAGGAAGAGGGAGGAGGAGGAGGGAGGATGGAGGAGGTAGAAGAGAGGAGGAGGGCGGAGGAGGAGGGAGGAGGAGTGATTAGGAGGAGGAGGAGGGAGGAGGAGGGAGGAGGAGAGCGAGGAGGAGGGGGAGGAGGTAGGAGGAGGGAGGAGGAGGAAGAGGGAGGAGGAGGGAGAGGGAGGAGGGGGAGGGGAGGAGGAAGAGGGTAGGAGGAGGAGGAGGGAGAGGATTATAACGCATATGCCTTTAGATAACAATTAACTTGGGTAAATGGAGCGGCGGCAGCAGCAGCAGCAGAAGAAGAAAAAGGAGGAGTAGAGGAAGGAGGAGGAAGAGGAAGGTGGAGGAGAGAGGAGGAGGAGGAGGGAAGAAGAGGGAGGCGGAGGGAGGAGGAGGAGACAGGAGGAGGAGGGAGGAGGAGGAGGGAGGAGGAGGAGGGAGGAGGCGGGGAGGAGGAGGGAGAGGGAGGTGGAGGGAGAGGGAGGAGGAGAGAGGATGAGGAGGGAAAAGGCGCGATGAGGTGGAGGGAGAAGGAGGAGGGAGGAGGAAGAAGGAAAAGGAGGAGGGAGGAGAAAGAGGGAAAAAGGGGAGGGAGAAGGAGGAGGGAGGAGAAGAAGGGAGGATGATGAGGGAGGAAGAGGGAGGAGGAGGAGGAGGGAGGTGGAGGGAGGAATAGGAGGGAGGAGGAGGGAGGAGGTAAAGGGAGGAAGGAGGAGGAGGGAGGAGGAGAGGAGGATGAGGAGGGAGGATGAGGAAGGAGGAGGAGAGGGAGGAGGAGAGGGAGGAGGAGGGAGGAGAAGGGGGAAAAGGGAGGAGGAGAAGGGAGGAGGAGGGAGGAAGAGGGAGGAGGAGGAGGGAGGATGGAGGAGGTAGAAGAGAGGAGGAGGGCGGAGGAGGAGGGAGGAGGAGTGATTAGGAGGAGGAGGAGGGAGGAGGAGGAGGAGGAGAGCGAGGAGGAGGGGGAGGAGGTAGGAGGAGGGAGGAGGAGGAAGAGGGAGGAGGAGGGAGAGGGAGGAGGGGGAGGGGAGGAGGAAGAGGGTAGGAGGAGGAGGAGGGGAGAGGATTATAACGCATATGCCTTTAGATAACTGTCTGTCTCTCTGTCTATCTGTCTGTCTGTCTCTCTGAGCCGGCCCGGCTTCACCCAGTCCCTGGTGGGGAGCATCTCATTTAATTCATTCAAGTAGTCATATAAGCTCCCTTTCCCGACTATCTGTCTGTCTATCTAACTATCTGACCCGGCGTGGCTTCGCCCAGCTCCTGGCGTTCAGCGTCTCATTAAATTCATACAACAACAAAAAAAATAACTTAAAAGAATGTCCTTCCACACACCATCCATTATTTTTAATGAGAACTGTTTTTAATCACCAACATGACTGTAGATAACTTCTTTAAGCATAAAAAGATGAGTTACAATGTTATGCATTATGCATTATTTTTATGAAAACTTTGAAAATGCCTTAAAGATTATATCATTATTTATTATAACTCATATGCCGGTAAATAACTATAGACAAAGAGTTTATAAGTCTTTGAAAACCATGCAACAATATGACTATAAAGTATATAGCAATGTTAATTGGCGCGCGGGGCCCGCCGGCAAAGTCCGCGGGGCTGAGGTTATGCCCCTTGAAATAACTTTTCTAGAGTTAAGTCCCCTTGCTATATAGAAATTATAAAGAAAAATGAAATATTAAATAATATTAAGTAAGTAGCCGATTTCACACTAAAAAATACGACAGTTGGCAGCGCGGGAATGAGTGGAAGACATGTAGAATATTTCATCTCAATCGAATGGACCGTTCGCGAACGCATAAAGGACATACACACACACATACATCCTTTTTTATATATAAGATACTAGCTGCCCGGCCCGGCTTCGCCCAGTCCCTGGTGGTGAGCATCTCATTTAATTCATATAAGTTCTCGTTCCCGTTCCAGACTATCTGTCTGTCTGTCTGTCTGTCTGTCTGTCTGTCTGTCTGTCTGACCCGGCCCGGCATCGCCCAGCTCCTGGTGTGGAGCATCTCATTTAATTCATATAAGTAGTCATATAAGCTCCCGTTCCCGACGGTCTATCTGTCTGTCTATCTGTCTGACCCGGCCCGGCTTCGCCCAGTCCCTGATGGGGAGCATCTCATTTAATTCATATAAGTAGTCATATAAGTTCCCGTTCCCGACTATCTATCTGTCTGTCTGTCTGTCTGTCTGTCTGTCTGTCTGTCTGTCTGTCTGTCTGTCTGACCCGGCCCGGCTTCGCCCAGCCCCTGGTGGAGAGCATCTCATTTAAATCATATAAGTATTCATATAAGCTCCCGTTACCGTTCCCGACTGTCTGTCTGTCTGTCTGTCACTCACTCTGTCTGTCTGTCTGTCTGTCTGTCTGTCTGTCTGTCTGTCTGTCTGTATGTCTGTCTGTCTGTCTGTCTGTCTGTCTGACCCGGCCCGGCTTCTCCCAGCCCCTGGTGGGGAGCATCTCATTTAATTCATATAAGTAGTCATATAAGCTCCCGTTCCCGTTCCCGACTATCTATCTGTCTGTCTGTCTGTCCGTCTGTCTGACCCGGCCCGGCATCGCCCAGCTCCTGGTGTGGAGCATCTCATTTAATTCATATAAGTAGTCATATAAGCTCCCGTTCCCGACGATCTATCTGTCTGTCTATCTGTCTGTCTGTCTGACCCGGCCCGGCTTCGCCCAGCCCCTGACTGGGAGCATTTCATTTAAGTCATATAAGTAGTCATATAAGTTCCCGTTCCCGACTATCTGTCTGTCTGTCTGTCTGTCTGTCTGTCTGTCTGTCTGTCTGTCTGCCTGTCTGTCTGTCTGTCTGTCTGTCTGTCTGTCTGTCTGTCCCTCCCTCTCTGACTGTCTGTCTGATTGTCTGTCTAATCATTTATTGGTTGCAGTTAGAACAACCTTAGATAAACGAAGACCAACTTACAAAAAGTATTAGAAAGAGCACTTGAAAGATCTTTACATCTTCCCCAACAATTAACTTGGTTAAATGGAGCGGCGGCAGCAGCAGCAGAAGAAGAAGAAAAAGGAGGAGTAGAGGAAGGAGGAGTAGAGGAAGGAGGAGGAAGAGGGAGGTGGAGGAGGGAGGAGGAGGGAAGAAGAGGGAGGCGGAGGGAGGAGGAGACAGTAGGAGGAGGGAGGAGTAGGAGGGAGGAGGAGGAGGGAGGTTACAGCAACGCGCACACATACACTTCTTGCTCCCCACCAGGGTCTGGGCGAAGCCGGGCCGGGTCAGCATAATCGCCACATACACACTTTCAGACACGCAAATTCACAAATATTATTATATTTATATTTTATTATATTATAAATTTATATTTATTATTTATTATTATATATATATAAATATTAGTTGTACATCCACATAGTCACACACCAACATACACTTCCTTACATACACACACATACACGCACTCACAATCACAAATATTAAATCATGCACTCATTCATGCTCTCTCTCTCTCTCTCTCTCTCTCTCTCTCTCTCTCTCTCTCTCTCTCTCTCTCTCTCTCTCTCTCTCTCTCTCTCTCTCACACACACATTATCTCATGCCTATATATTTTCATTAATGCATACAATCACGCACGCATACGCAATATGCTACAGACAGACAGACAGACAGACAGACAAACAGACAGACAGACAGACATACAGACAGCATTACAATGGAGCCGAACAGCAGGGATATATCATAGTGTAGCAGCAGCCATAATCACAGTAGGTAGTCCGGTCAGTTTCGTCTGGGTACAGCTCATAGTTACATAAGTTGGCTGCAACACCTGCGGGAGAGACCAGGTACGTGAATGCCCATGTTGTTGTAGCATGTCATGATGTTGATGGTGTCGTTGTAGCTTAGCAAATGATAGTGGTAACTGCAGTGTGACACAATTCAGGAAACAAGTGATGTATAGTACATGTTGATGAAGAGAATATTGACCCTTTTAACTAGATATTGATGTTCCTGATGTCTAGGCAAGCAAGCATATATTAATGTTCAAGATGTCTAGGTACGCTAGCATATATTAATTTTCATGATGTCTAGGCACACTAACATATATTAATGTTCATGATGTCTAGGCACGCTAGCATATATTAATGTTCATGATGTCTAGGCACGCTAGCATATATTAATGTTCATGATGTCTAGGCACGCTAGCATATATTAATGTTCATGATGTGTAGGCACGCTAGCATATATTAATTTGCATGATGTCTAGGCACACTAACATGTATTAATTTGCATGATGTCTAGGCATGGTAGCATATATTAATGTTCATGATGTCTAGCCACGCTAGCATATATTAATGTTCATGATGTCGAGGCACGAAAGCATATATTAATGTTCATGATGTCTAGGCACGCTAGCGTATACTAATATTTATTATGTCTAGCTACGCTAACATATATTAATGTTCATGATATCTAGGCACGCTAGCATATATTAATGTTCATGATGTCAAGGCACGAAAGCATATATTAATGTTCATGTTGTCTATGCACGCTACCAATACTGGATCGCGTAGGACACTTCTAGCTACTCCACCTCAAATTCAAGCCAGACGACATACTACCGCCACATCAAGTACCAATAGGCCAGAAGAGCTTAGACCACTCATAACCACGGCACCTTTCATCCAAGCCAGACGGAACATTTCCACCACACCAAATCCGTACAATATGCCCTCTTTCACACAGGAGGGGGATAATTATGAAGATACGTTAACTCTTCTCCACAGCAAGGAACAATCTAGAAGTAAAAACAATGTGTCACCACAGCCTCCTGTTAGCCACGAATCAGAGCCTGTGGTTGGAAGTAGTTACACACCTGTGAGAAATCAACAGTATCCATTTCATTGTAACTCAGAGTTGTTATACCTCACACGTTTTAGCCCAGCTTCACTTCGCCAGGCACTTATGATGTCGCTGTACCAAGGACCAACACAGCCTGGTATTTACTAGCAATTCAGCACAAAGCAACACCGGATCTCGGTACAAGAAAGAGCCTCTCCTAGAACGTTTATGTGCATACGTGGTTATTGTTTTCTATAGCAACGTACTAGATTTACGTGACTATAAACAGCCGGTCTCTCTGGCTGAGGGGTTACACCACTTTCTCTGTAATCCCGTTTATCCACACAGGGTCTCGCAGCGAGGCGAGAACTGGAAGCGGTTCGACCCGCGCTCGTGACTTGCGGGATAATGAGCCGGCCGCTCAGAAAGCAATGGCAAACTACTGAGCGTAATCTTGCCAAGAAATCAACATACAGCTGAAAGATGCTGATGTTAACAGCGATGTCCTGTAAAGGATATGCAAAACATTTTTGGACTATAAACATTGACTCGTATTGACGTCACAGAGGTACTGAGTTTGATATATTTTATAATACTTTTTATTGTGTTTATACTGTAGTGAGGGGTCTTCACTGCTCATTCTACTGATCTTTATACGTATTTTGTGTGTGTGTGTGCGTGTATATTGCAGAGATATTACTGTTTCTCTGTACTTTAGAGTGTATAGTTATAAGGGACGTAAGTTGTATTCATTTTGTGTTTTAAAAAATTCATGATTACGCATTGATAAAATGTCTAATAAGTACGAACACTGGCTCAGTATTAATGGGCTCAGAATTGGGCATTTAAATATCTGCCATCTATTAGGTAAGCTGTCTGAACTATCACTTATACTTAATCAAATTTTCGCATGTTCGGCGTTAGCGAAAGTCGATTAACTAGTACATCTCAGATGAAGACATCGCTATCGGAGGCTTTAAAACCATTAGAAGAGATCCCTGTCAGAAACAAGAGACAGATGCTGCAGTTTCTATTTCTAACTCGCTTAACGCCCACCGTAGGCTAGATTTTGAAACCTGTGAGATTGAGTGTGTATGGCTTGAGGTTAAGCTTCAAAATCGCATACCCCTAGTTGTTGGCTATCTTTATCGAAACCCCAGTGCAGGAAATATCTGGTATGAAAAATTTACTACTATGATGGATGTAGTCTTTAGTAATGCAAGAGAAATAATACTGCTAGGCGACTTCAACATAGGCACAAACAAATCAAACAAAACATGGGAAAACATAACAGAGTCATATAACTTCCAACAGTTAGTCAAACAAGCCACTAGAATAACAAACTCATCTGCAACACTTATAGATCATATGTATACTACGTGTGCTGACAACATCACAGAATGTACTGTACCTATTAATGCAATGAGCGATCACTACCCTGTATGTTGCACGTGGTCGAAAAGAGGTACCAAAACTCCAAAACACAAACATATAAGTATAAAATATAGAAGTTATAAAAACTTCAATCAAGATGCCTTTTTACAAGACTTGCTCAACTTATCTCTGGACTATGTTTACCAGCTTCCTGGCCCAGATGATGCTGTGGATCACTGGCTGAAGACCTTTCTAAGTGTATTTGATAAGCATGTTGCATTTAAGGAAGTTCGTGTTAACCATCACACTAAGCCCCCGTGGATCACACGGGATGTAGTTGAACTTATGAGACCGGGACAGGGCACATAAAAATAGAGATCTAACTATGTACCGTAGCCTGAGAAACAAACTTCATTATGTTATTCAAAAGGAAAAGAAAAACTATTTTAAAAACTTAATAATAGATAAAACCAACACTAAAGATATATGGAAAGCAATTAATACCTTGACAAACAAGCACAAATCATCACAATCGTTACCATCAAATCAGCTTACATGTGATCAATCCAGTAGTTTCTTTCAGTCCGACATAAACCAACTGAAGGCTGCAATACCAAATGTGCCTCGTGACATATCTTTATTATCATCATTCTGTGAGAGCTAATGCTATGGAGACATACCCACAAACATACCGCTAATGACGACCACTGAAGTATTTACTCATCTCAGTAACCTAAAAAAACAATAAATCATCAGGACTAGATGGAATCAGTAATCGGATCCTTCGCTATGCTGCACCGGCGATCTGCGAGTCACTAACTTTTATATACAATCAATGTCTCACTAAAGGTCACTTCCCATCAGCCTTTAAAATCGCTAAAGTGTATCCTCATTTAAAAGCTGGTTCGTTAGAAGATTGTATCATGAGTGATTATAGGCCAATTTCCATATTATCTTCACTATCCAAACCGCTAGAAAAGCACATCCACAAAATAACATTAGAGCACTTAGTTCGCCTCAAACTAATAGCTGACAGTCAGTCAGGATTTCGGCCAAAATATTCCTGTCATACGGCCCTAACAAACATGATAGAGAACTGGCATCAAAATATTAATAACAATATTCTATGTGAAACGATGTTTATAGACTTTAAAAACGCATTCCATATGATAGATCATACTATCCTAATTAAAAAAAACTAGAAGCAATGAAAGTAAGCTTTAATATAATGACACTAATAAACTTATTTTTATTAGACAGAAAACAAGTAGTATCACACAATAAATCTCTAATCCAAGCCATTACCATTAATACTGGAGTACCTCAGGGGTCTATACTTGGCCCTCTGTTATTTGCCATTTATATAAATGATCTTCCCTTATATCTGTCATCATCCTGCGATCTATTTGCAGACGACTGCACAGTGTATACAAACGCTATTGATCGTAATGGGCTAGAATTATCCTTGCAACAGGAAATAAATAGTTTAGTTAACTGGCGTCATGCAAACCGCCTACTTAAACGCCTACTTTTTAATCAGGCTAAACTAATTCACAAAATCCTATTTCAAAATGCCCCAAGCTACCTTTGGCCATTGTTTAAATATAACGCAAGACATAGCGAACGACTATACTTCATGTCCCTAAACCTAGGATAGACTTATATAAAATAAGCTTAGCATACTCTGCCACTCAGTTGTGGAACAATCTTCCACAAGAAATCAAAGACACCACCAATCATTATACATACAGTCGCAACCTGATTGAACACAACCTCAGGACAGACTACATGCCCCATTAAAAAGAAAACAGCAACAAAGACAATAATAATGGTAAATTATCTAGAACGACAACAAGAAAAAAAAAAAAACATTCCCATATGCATGGCACGTTACACCCACCTTGGGTATCCATGATGCCCATGTTAAACATTGCCTCAACGAGTCCTGTGTTATTGATTATTTTGTATGCGTTTTAATTCTTATTGTTCTTTTGTTGTCAAAGAATTGCTTCATAAGAGATATTGAATGAAAGAATGTATGAGAGGAAATAGAAAAGAAGGGCAGAATGTCAGACGGGCCTGCGTGCCCAATTCTAAACCCTTTGAAAATAAAGATTTTCGTTCGTTCGTTCGTTCGCTAGCGTATATTAATATGCATAATGTCTAGGCACGCTAGAATATATTAAAGTTCTTGATGTCCAAGCACGCTAGCATATATTAATGTTCATTATTTCTAGGCACGATAGCATATATTAATGTTCATGATGTTGAGGCAAGCTAGCATATATTAATGTTCATGGTGTCGAGGCAAGGTAGCATATGTTGATGTTTATGATGATAAGACACGCTAGCATATGTTGATGTTGTTGATTCCAGAAGAAGCTAGCATATGTTGATGGTATTGATGGCAAGCTAGCATGTGTTGAAGTTTATGATGTCACGGCGAGCAAACATAATGTTGATGTTTGTGATGTCACGAGAAGTAAGCATATTGTTAATGTTTATGACGTCACTGTAAGCAAGCATAATGTTGATTGTTATGATGTCATTGCAAACAAGCATGATTTTGATGATTATGATGTCAGAGCAATCTAGCATAGGTTGATGTTGGCAATGGTAGGTAGCTGGTGCATTGTTTTAAACCATATTTGTGCTCTATTTCCCGCCTAAACCAAACTGCGTCATTCTAGACTTTCACACATAATTCGCCATATAAGGAAACCGACTTCTCCTCCTGCATGGATTAGTTATGTTCCTATATACTCACTGCCAGGTGACGCCCTTCCTTCAGATTTTGTACTGCTGAGCGTAAATAAGTGGCACCTTGTCGTCTTTGCAGACGAAAGTGTGTGAATTGGAACTAGAGCTAGAATTCCAAAACACAATACCTGGGCATGGATTCGGACAACATGTGTTGCGCATGCAGCATGTTCCCTCTTTAGGCCTTGCCTTGTTTACTCCAGAGGAACGAACGAACGAACGAACGAACGAACGAACGAACGAACGGACTTTATTTTCAAAGGGTAACAAATTGTGCACGCAGGCTCGTCTTACATTCGGCGCCTTCCAATCACTCATCTTTCGTTCATCAATAGTGCACAATACATTCACATAGGGGAAAAAAACATTAGCAATGCATATTACCATGTTATGAGACACATCCTGTCCCCCATCCAGCCACACATCCCCCACACACACATCCCCCGCACAACCACGCACAAACCCCCAGGCACACATATATTCCCCCATCCATTCCCCACATCCCACACCCACACACACATCCCCACTCACACACATCTCCCACTCACCACACTCTCCCACCCACACATCCTCCACCTACACACATCTCCCCACCCACACACACATCCTCCACCCTCCAACACTCACCTACCCACATATCCTCCACCACCCATCCACACACCCCAACCACCCATCCAAACACATATCGCCCAACAACACATCCCCCACCCACACATATCCCCCAACCCACACTTCCCGCACCCACCCACATATCCCCCACTTGCACATATCCCCACCTACACAAACTTCCCCAACCCACCCACACATCCCGAATCCACACACACAATCACATCCCCCACCCATCCCCAACCTACACACACTCATCCACCCACAAATACTCCACCAACCCCCCAGTCACCCATCCCCCAATCACACATCCCTTAACCACACATCTCTTAACAACATATCCCCCACCCACACACCCACATCTCCCCACCCACACACACATCCCCCACACACATCACCACCCAACAACACATCCTCCATGAACAAACACACCTCCCACCCACATACACTCTACCACCTACATATACACCCATACACATCCCCCACCTACACACATCTTCCCACCCACACACACATCCTCCACCCATACACTAATCCCTCACAAACATCCACCAACTCACGTACTCATCCCTCAACCACTCACCCACACATCCCCCACCCACTCATCAACACATAATCTCCTATCTACCCACCCACACTCACACATCCCAACCACCCAGACAAACACACACCCCACCCTTACATACATCCATTACCCACCCGCACATCCCACAGCCAATCACACCATCTCAACCAACCCACACACCCCTCACCCACACACAACTCTCCTCCCACACAACACCCCACCTACATACACATCCCCCACCCACCCACCCACCCACACGTCCCCCACACACATCCCTCATTCACATCCCCACCCACACATCCCTCACCCACACACACATCTCCTCACCCATCTCACACCCACCTACACAACCCCCACCTACAAAAACCCTCACCACCCACGCATACATCACCCACCCACCCACCCACACACACCTCTATCCACAAAGACATATCACCCACTCACACTCACATCCCGACACCCATCACATACCCATCCCTCAACCCACACACATCCCCACACACCCACACACCCATTCACCCACACATCCCTCACCCAGCCACATACACATTTCCCACCAACACAACCCCCCCCCCCACCCACCCTCACACAAACACCCACACACTTCCAACCATCCAACCAAATATTCCCCCACCCACACACACACACACATCCCTCACCCACACACACATATCTCCCCACCCACGACACATCCCTTGTTCCAGACGTACTGGAACAAGCACGTCTGGAACAAGGTAGGCTGCAGATACTGGCGGTTAGCATCAAACCCCCAAGAGCAGGAGGTGCTTAGCGGCCAGGCCCTCATATCAGAGGGATTTGACTTTTAGACGTTCAGCCATATCCCTTAGCTGAATGCCTTATACCAAGTGTCTGGACCGGTATGAGTGTACATCTGAAATGGTAAGTGTCTGTTTTTTGTTTTTTTGTTTGGTTTTTTTTTTTTGTTAAGAAGGGATCACGGTTCCCAGAGGGGCCAGAGCCACCCCACTAGGTCCCGAGTCCCTGTGTGTCGTTTGTATCATCCCGGCCCCTGGCAAGATCAAGTGCAGGAACTACACTTTGATCTTTGGACCCATAAACTCCCCTCCTGACATTGTATACAGTACGGATAGCGCGACAGCGAGAATCGGCCCGCCGGAGATATTGCTCGTCTCTGTTGCGAACAAATCTCCGCTTGATTGAATAAGTAAAGAAACGATAAAAGTAGTGATATTTCAATTGCGCTTGCGCTCCAATCTATGCTACACCCTTCATGTGTCTTCACTAAATCGGTCTAGACTAGAGTCAAGCTCAACAGGGTCTTCTTTCCCCGCTGATTCTACCAAACCCGTTCCCTTGGCTGTGGTTTCGCTAGATAGTAGATAGGGATAGTGGGAAACTCGTTAATCCGTTCATGCGACTCACTAATTAGAAGACAAGGCTTTTGGCTACCTTAAGGTAGTCATAGTTACTACCGCCGTTTACCCGCGCTTTATTGAATTTCTTCTGGGGTTGCTTCTTTATCTTCACATTAATGCACATGTATCTACAGGGTCTTTGTAAAGTCTCGCTACATTTTGTATCTAGAACAAATTTGAACAATAAAGTACACGATGTCCTCATAAAATGTGCTAAATAATTCATTCAGTTAATTACAATTGTTACTGCTATGGTCTAACGCTGTTTTAGGAAAACTGGAAAGTACCAATGAAGTATTCATTATAACAGATATTGGAAATGTCCATGACAGGCTTCAAGACATGACTGTACACTTTTTTTTTTTTTTTTTCCCGCGTTTCCATCCTGTTTCAGGATATTGCGGTCAACACCAGCATCTTTCAGCTGTATGTTGATTCCTAGGCTAGATTACGCTCATCAGCACGCCACGACTTTCTGAGCGACCGGCTCCATACTCTCATAAGTCACTTTTGCGATTCGAACCACAGCTAATTCTCGACGCGTCACGTGACGAGAGTATTCGGGGTTAGCGGAGAAAGCTACTAACCCCCTCGGCCATGGAGCCGACTGTACACGTCTCTTCTTATTGTCAAATACATTCTGCAACATGTCTGTTGTTATTTCTTGAATTCTTTCTTCCGTTGATAACACCATTCTGTTTGGGGTGCAAAGAATTACTCCAGCAGATGACAGCTATTAGCTGCATATTTGCTTTACGATGGGGTTACAGGCACATTTTTGATGACGTCATTTACTTCATTTTTCAATTTGTGTTACAAAGTAGTGAAAATTTACAAACACCTGGTATCTTCTATACGCGTCTTCCGACGTTTTTACCAATAGTACTAATAGTTATTGTGTCAGGTCTTAGTCAGATATGACTGAGCTACCGTATAACAGTAGATGGTACTACCTGCTTTCTGTTAGCTCCGAACGTTGGGCGGCGCTTACCAAACGCGACACCCCACATTGTGCCAACGGCTTCGGGCGGAGGAGCGCAATTGGGAGGGTACAAGCCTTACCCTGGTGCGGGGAAATGCAACCTAAAAACAAAATGTCATGGCAGGGCAGACCAGGCCCTAAGCCTTGGTTGGCGGCTGATCTAGGATCGAAGCTCCGACAGGTTGACACATAGAGCATTGCTTTTCTGATCCAGCAGCTTCTGCAGCTTGTCTTGTTCCAGATGTAGAGGTGTTACCTTTCCTCTAGAGTGAACTAGGCAGGCCGAGAGAGGGATCATGCTGCATGGGCAACACATGATCTCTATATTTTAGCCCAGGCTTTGTGCTATGGAGAGGCAATAACTGGTCTAACCGGTCTCAGAATCAAAGCGAAAGGCAACTATTACGGGTTATAAGTCCCTGTTAGTTGGCGTAGACATGGGGCGCCACGCGTTGCCTCTGACGGTGGGAGACACCTACGGGTGTCACTGATCAGCTACCGCTCGCCTCAAGCTGAGCATCCCCCAGCCAATTGGATGCTGATCCACCACATCCTGCCTGCTTCAATGGGTGCTTGGGACTAGGACAAAATCTGAATCGCAGGCTTTAAAACCAATGCACCAGGTACTAATAAAAAGAAAAATAGAAACCTCAAGCTACGGCTTGCAACCTGGAAAGTGAGAACCACATGTCCTAGATTTTCCACTGACTTGACCAATATTAACGATGTGAGGAAAACGACTGTGATTGATGCCGAACTCAATCGTCTTAACATTGATATTGCTGGCCTGCAGGAGACTCGCCTTGCTGAGGAAGGGTCACTCAGGGAAAACAATTACACTTTTTTTTTGGAAGAGTAGAGGGCAGGCAGAAAAAAGGCAACACGGTGTGGGCTTTGCAGTGAAGAATTCGCTACTGGGAATGATTGAAATTCCAGCAGGAGGAAATGAAAGACTATTATCCCTGCGCTTGGCAACATCTTGTGGTTTTGCCACCATTATTACTGCATATGCACCGACACTCGATTAGTCTGATGATGTGAAGGATTCGTTCTATGAGGAGTTAGACTCCGTGATCAATGCAGTTCCAAAATCTGACTACATTTATATGCTCAGTGATTTCAATGCTCGTGTGGGCAAGGACTCGAGTTCATGGCCAGTGTGCCTTGGAAAATACAACATAGGTCGCATGAATGAAAATGGGCAAAGGCTGCTGAAGCATTGCACCAGAAATTACCTATGTATTACAAACTCCTTTTTTAAAACAAAAGATCTGCATAAGGACACATAGAAACATCCAAGAGCCGGCCATTGGCACCAGCTGAACTTCATCATCACATGGAGACAACATCTGAAACATATATAATTGACTCGAAGTTACCACAGTGCTGACTGTGATACGGATCACTCTTTGGTTGTTGCAAGGGTTAGACTGAGACCAAAGAGAATCTACACAGCTAAACACAAATCTAGCCCCAGGATTAATATTATTAACACTTAAATATTGAGCACAACCCACTACTGGCAACGCCGATCGCATTCCGGCACAAACCTAAGGCCTATCCACGTCATGGAAGCACTATACTCGAGTTTCGCCCTCGTTTGAGCTCGCCAGTAGTGCATATCCCTGACCGGACCCGGAAACAAGCCCCGGATCACGCGTGTGAAGCGGGTGTGTAACCACGCGGCACACACCGGACACGCCAAATTATCACACCGGAATACCACAACGCTACCCATCATAGGCTATGCTCAAATCCCGAAACAACCAAATAATCAACATTATTAACACTCACGATTCTGAAAAGTGCTTTCAGTTTCAACAGCAACTTGAAGATACTTTCGCTGATACACCAAAAAATTGTACAGTAAATGAAAAGTGGGGTCAGCTTAAGGAAACTCTTTATAAAACTGCCGTAGGGGTTTACGGCACTGTGGATCATAAGAGGCAGGACTGGTTTGCGGCAAACAGCCAGACTCTGCAGCGCTTGTTTGATAAGAAGTAGATAGCTCTCTTAAGAAACAAGGAAATACCAACGCGTAACACTCTGAGTGAGCTAAAGCAAGCTAGGAAGGATGTGCTATAAATGAACTTGCATCTGGCAAGGCTCCAGGTAAGGATGGGATTCCAATAGAGGTTATCAGGAGTGGGCAAGACACACTCACTCTACAGATCCACCAGCTAATAGAGCTATGCTGGCGAGAAGGACAAGTCCCACAGGATTTCAAAGATTCAAGCATCATAACACTCTACAAGAACAAGAGCGATCGAAGCGACTGCAACAACTATAGGGGTATCTCACGTCTGTGTATTGTTGGAAAAGTATTTGCCAGAATTGTTCTGCGCAGACTTCAAGTCCTAGGAAATCAAGTCTACCCCGAATCACAGTGTGGCTTTCGACAGAACCGGTCTACCATTGATATGATATTCTCATTGCGACAAATGTAAGACAAATGCCGTGACAGAATCAACCACTGTTTATTGCCTTCATCGACCTCACAAAGACATTTGATTTGTCAGTCGTGAGGGTCTGTTCAAGGCACTAAAGAAGATTGGCTGCCCACCAACTCTTCTGTCCATTGTCGAATCGTTCCACACAGACATGAAGGGTATAATCAAGTTTGATGGTGCAACTTCTGAAGAGTTTGAAATCAAGAGTGGAGTTGAGCAAGGTTGTGTACTAGCTCCCACCCTCTTTGGAATATACTTTTCACTTCTGCTGAAATATGCCTTTCGTGATCAGGATATACATTCACTCACGCTCAGATGGCGGCCTCTACAATGCTCAGAGATTGAAGGCCAAGACCAAAATTAGGAGGGTACTGATCAGAGAGTTGCTTTTTACAGATGATGCTGCAATTACGACCCACTCTGAGGAAGAATTCAATGTTCTGAATTTGGTTTAGCAATTAGCAAAAAGAAGACACAGATTATGTCACAAGGTGCACATGGGGCACCATCAATCTTTATTGACGATTCCGAACTAGAGACGATAGACCATTTTACATATCTAGGATCAGTGGTAAATAGCAAATTATTCCTAGATCAGGAAATCAACATCCGGATTGGTAAGGCAGCAACAACAATGAACAGGTTAAGAAAAAGAGTCTGGGAGAACAGGAAGCTTACTGCCAAAACAAAAGTCCTTGTCTATCAAGCCTGTGTCCTTAGAACTCTTCTTTATGGCAGTGAAACCTGGACAACTTACTCACACCAAGAGAAACGTTTAAACAGCTTTCATATGCGGTGTCTGCGAAGAATTCTTGGTATTAAGTGACAAGACAAAATCACAAATACTGAAGTATTGGAAAGATCAGGTTGTGTGACGGTGTGTTCCATGCTCAGTCTTCGTAGTCTTAGATGGATAGGACATCTTAGGAGGATGGATGATGGTAGAATACCAAAGGACATCTTTTTTGGTGAATTACAGATAGGTAAGAGATCGCAGGGCCGGCCTCTACTACGATACAAAGATGTGTGTAAGAGGGACATGATTGATACAGGCATTGGCACAATGGGAGCAAGTCGCCGTTGAACGTGTTGCATGGAGGGCAAAGATCAGAAATGGAATAAAGACAAAGCAGAAAATTATTGCAGATAAGTCACACACCGAGCGTGTGAGACGTAAGATGGTGCATGATGGTGGAAATGACCACGTGTTCACAAGCACCCATTGTGAAAGAAACATTTACATCGCGAATTGGCTTTATCAGTCACATTCGCTATCGCCATAGGTAAAAGTTATTATGCCTTTTAAAAGCACAAACTATCGTCTGTCATGACGGCAAGGTGCCAATGATGAATGAACTAATAGTTACAATAGTAAAAGAAGTGAAACAAATAAATACATTCGACACATTATCTTACCATGCAGTGTAGCACAAACGAGAACAGCCAGTAGTAATTTGATCATTGTAACTTGTGTAGTCTTGGATTTTACAAAGCGAACTCTCTTACGACAACCAACGATCCCAAGTACAGACTGTGTGATATTTGTATTATCGTCGTTGAGGTCTGAGTTTAACCCAACCGCTGGGTCAGTGACAAGGGGCGTTATTTTTAACTTTTAAACGTTCGTTATATTATAATTGGTTGTTGGTAAATTCCCGTACAAGGATGTTGAGATAAGAAACGACTGGTGTGTGACATGTGAAAACGAACATTTAGTATCTCGAGGTTGAACTAGTTTCCTGTGGTAGTATCTCTAGACATTGTTGTGTAATTCGTCTGAAGTTTTGCGCAGGTTGGGAGCTGTGACTAGCATGCTTGTCTGTGGCCTCGTTGTCATGTGTTCAAATCCCCGTCGAGGTTAATATTTAAACATGTTTACCTGGGTTGCCAATTCGACCAAGCCTAAAATAGGTTACAGAGAATATCCTAAGAAGTTAAGTTGAGCTAAGAACCGACATCAATGCACTCAACTCAGGATATTCCCATACACGCTCCGTCCCCTCGTTCAACAACCAGCGAAGAGTCATACTGCTAATTGTTCCCACGGCGGGAGTGCTGTGACTGAAAGTTCTGTTGGTCTACCCTTTCAGTTTTAGAATCTAACAGTACCCATGTCGATCCCCCGCAATATCATATATTGGCTCTCAATCTGTTCCCCATACCTTCACCACCTGGTCCCACAGGCGCATGACTACCTCTCCCGTGTCCATAGGTAATCGACTACCAAGAGGTGCATTCCCTGCCAGCCTATACCCGCACTCCCGCATGGCCAGGGCAAAATATCCATACAATTCTCACAATATGTGACCTCTGAAACGAGGATAGCCATTCCTCGCAAACCATTCCTTTCTCCACCTTACTAAGCATGCTCCTTGAATCCGTAATGAATACGATGTTTAGTTTAGCTTAGTTTAGTCGATGGATCAACATCACGGCACACGAGTGTAACCTATAGTTGCTCCGTTCTCCTACTAACTGCCGTTAGCGTGTGACAAGGAACATAACCATTTTACCATATCCGCAATGCACCGTTAGCGTGTAACAGGGATCATAATCATTTTACCATATCCGCAATGCACCGTTAGCGTGTGACAGGGACCATAACCATTTTACCATATCCGCAATGCGCCGTTAGCGTGAAAAGGGAACCATTACTCTGTTACCAACTGTCCAATGCGCTGTTAGCATGTACAGGGGATAATTACTGTTTTATCATATACCCAATTCGCTGTTAGCGTGTACAGGAGATCATTACTATTTTACCATATACCAAATTCGCTGTTAGCGTGTAAAAGAGATCATTACTATTTTACCATATACCCAATTCGCTGTCAGCGTGTACAGGAGATCATTACTATTTTACCATATACCCAATTCGCTGTCAGCGTGTAAAAGAGATCATTACTATTTTATCATATACCCAATTCGCTGTTAGCGTGTAAAAGAGATCATTACTATTTTACCATATACCCAATTCGCTGTCAGCGTGTACAGGAGATCATTACTATTTTACCATATACCAAATTCGCTGTTAGCGTGTAAAAGAGATCATTACTATTTTACCATATACCCAGTTCGCTGTTAGCGTATGAAAGGGATCTTTACTGTGTTACCATTTGCCCAGTGCGCATTGAGGCGTGTAAAGTGATTCTTTACAGACTTACGTAGTACACGTGATAAATAGCCACGTTAATGCATTTCAATCAGGTGAACATCTCTCACGTATAAGACATATGCAGTAACAACATAACATATTGATTGTGGTTTCAACATTATGAGATAAGACACCTCTTTAAAAGTACGGTCATCGTGTTAACAATAATCTGACATCGAATAAGAAAACTGCTAAACTGTTCATTTCACTGTGTTTCAAAGGGGGCGTTATTTGGCTAAAACGGGCTACTGTGTCAGAGATAAAATATTAGAAAGTTAACATGAACTAGTTATGATGTGCGCTGTCACTTTTGCAGAATAGGATAGTCCAGGATGTATGCTAAGTAAATATTGATAATTTCGTGATACAAAGGCTACAGTTAAATGGGCGATAATGCCAAACTGCACAGTTTAGAATAGGCAAGTGATGTGTAGTACACATTAGAGGAGAAACTGAAAGTAAAAGAACAACAGAGGAGAGAAGAAATATTGTATCAGAGCCGAGAGTACGTTAATTAGTCAGTCAGTCAGTCAGACAGTTAGTTAGTTAGTTAGTTAGTTAGTTAGTTAGTTAGTTAGTTAGTTAGTTAGTTAGTTAGTTAGTTAGTTAGTTAGTCGACATATCATTCTCATTACACATCAGTCATTCAGTCCATAAGTGCCCGGATCATCTCATAAGTAAATCCCGCAGAGTGTAGCTGCTCACGACACGAGTTCAGTGTTGGGTTATTAATCTTCTTTGGCTTCCTGCATAATGTTCTTGTCCCGCCACACTTCTTTTAACTTGCTGTTCTCGCAATCTGACCATGATGGTAGATTCACAGTCATAACTTGGTTCTTGCAAACTACTTACTTCTCGTAGATTTTATAACTTTAAATCATAAACAAAATAATGCTCTGGGGTCACAAATCGGTCTGCATGACTCATCCTGAACAGTATATCACAGACGTCACGCCGTTTTGAAACTTCCTATTCCACTTACTTTCAACTTTTGCTGGACTTATGAATTTCTATAGGTTTCACCC
Source organism: Cepaea hortensis (assembly GCA_963921405.1). Classification (NCBI taxonomy): domain Eukaryota; kingdom Metazoa; phylum Mollusca; class Gastropoda; order Stylommatophora; family Helicidae; genus Cepaea; species Cepaea hortensis. Next base: position 116,326,700 of record OY992876.1, read on the forward strand.
TTTCACTGATTTAAAAAAAAACGTATAACAGAACGCTGCTCCTCTTTGGTGCATGTCAAAAGTGGGGCGGCCATTTTTAAACTGTCTTATGGCGTTACCTTGTTCGTCTGCTCCGTGATGTCACGTGCTTAACACCCTTGACACCCTTATTTAAAAAAATATTGACAGGTTACAAACAGTGGCATGGTTATTGTAATTTCTATTACACTTTTAAGTTTCTCATTTAAAACCCCCTCAAACTTCGTTGCGATGAGATTCAGTTCTTCCCTTTCACGAAGATAGCTGTCCGAAACACACAAGCACGCGCATTATCGCATTTTTAAACGACAAATGAAGTTAGTTATCTTTAATCGGTCGCGGTTCCAACTTCATGGCAAGGGGTCGCCCCATTATGCTCCTTTCCTGTGCCAGTGAATATCACACAAAATGTTCCATACTGTCCCATGTGAAAAGTGGAACAGACAGGTATCTTGACAAAGCAACAGCCCGCACAGGTATACTATGCATAATGCCGCTGCCAAAATATCAACAGAAAAGTCCGCCACGAAAACTAAAGTTCATCGTTGATGGAAGCGGCAGTCACTAGAAAATAGCAGCCACACATTACTGCATAAGGCAACCCAGTTAGTTCAGCGACCGGATAGCCCTCATTTTTCTGAACATGAAGTTCACGCTACAAACAACCACGGACAGATGTGAAAGCTCTCCACGCGAAATTCACAGCTCATAGTGTCGTTCCACGCACTCAATTTAGTAGCAGGGCGACGGATCCATGCACTACCAGTCCAACATGAGGGAAATGCGTAAGCAAACCGTAGCCACAAACATAAACACTCCATCGGCTTTAACAGCTCAACTGCCTATTCTCCATGTTAGGGACCGGAAGTCAAACGACAAATAAAAGAAAGCATAAACTAGTAAGACACAGAAAACGCATAATAATAGCAAAAGAAGAAAAGAAATATCGAATCTTTAAAGAAATAAAAACAAATCTGGATTATAGGAAATATTCAGAAATACAGATTTATCTATGAAAACAGCGAAACGATATAAAGACAGATAATAGGAAAGAGACACATATTATGATTACGGACAATCTTATATAAGTCAGAAATGATGTAACTGGCTGAGATACGAATAAAATACAGTGGAGTCTGGATAAGTAGAAGTCGTAGGAGCCGAAGGAATTTGTTCTACTTATCAGAAATTCTACTTATCCAGATGCACACATATTTACACTAATTTACAATAATACATGTGCACCATGCAGTAGCATTGAGTAAAATGATTGTACCACTTAAGAAACACAGGTAGTGAACAAATAAATAGCAATACAATATCTGAAATGTTGAAATGTTTAGTTTTGAAAATTTCCAAATTAATTAAAGAAAATATCTGTGATTTTGCTTTGCTTCTTGACTTGTGAAAAATGTCTTCCCATTGCCTGTTTAAAGGCACAAAATGGTGAGACTGCATCATCTGAACATCCATTCTGCATTATGTAAATGTAAATGTTGTCAGTTGATGCCAAAATATCTGACTGCTATACATGTTGTGCTTGCAGCCCACAGTCATCCTCATCATCAAAGTCAAGGCTGGAAGGACTGTTGGTTGAATGACTGGCATACATAGTCCTATAATATCAGTGCTTGAAAGAGTGGCACTAGTAGAAATATCATTGTCAATGTTCACAAACTCCTCTGGATCAATCTTCAGCTCTTTATACAATCTAGCAAGTAATGGTCCCACTGAAATGTCAGTAATATTGCTCTCACTGCTCGCTAATGGTGTGGAATTCTCATTTACAGCATAAGAAGCCAGCATGTCTAAAGCAGTTTGCAATAGTTGCTGGTAGAACTCTGTCCCATGCAGATTTTAACATAAGAATAGCATCAAGAAGGGTTATCTTGAAATCATCACAAATGAGGCAGCATCCATATGACCCACAAGTTTTGACAACATTGTGGATCTATAAAGAACTTTCAGATTTTGAATGATACCTTGATCACAAGGCTGAAGTGTTGATGTGGCATTAGGTAGCAGAAACAAAAGCTCTGTTGCCTTCAGATTGTTAATTTTTGTGTGGGCGGAACAATTGTCAACAAATTAAAAGAACTTTTCTTTGTTTACACACCACTGAATAATCAAATTCTTGTAGCCACTCATTGAACAGTTCTGATGTCATCCATGCCTTTGAATCAGCTCTGTAATTCACACACAATGTTTTCAGGCCTTTGAAACAACAAGGATTTTTAAATTTTCCAATCAAAAATAAAGGCTATTTTTCACTACCATCCATATTGGAACACACAACCACTGTTATTCTTTCTTTTTACTGTTTCTCCCCATAAAACTTTTCATTTTTGAAAGAAAATGTTTTATCAGGTAGCAATCTCCAAAATAATCCAGTTTCATCGGCATTAAATACATCCGCAGAATTATATTTAGCTAAAGCAGTTCTGAGCACGTCTTCTATCCGTGAGTGAGTCGTTGCTTCGTCGACTGATTGTTTCTCTCCACACACATTCTTGTAAGTGATGCAGTGTCGTTTTTTGAAACGATCCAAATAGCCAGCACTACAATTCCAGTCTTTCTTACCTCCAAGACGTGTAAATTCTTCCGCTTTCGCAATAAGTAAAGCCCATTTACTGGTACATTTGCCGATCTAATCACAGTGAACCATTTTAAAAGTGCAGTATCAGCAAAATCGCACGCAGCAGTTCTTCTAGCTCTTTGCCTATCACTGTCGATTTGACATTAGAAAAACAATTGTTTGTAGCGGTCTTTACGCTTTTAAATGCCGGAAAGTGTCGATGTTGGAATACCAAATTCTCTAGCTGTATCCACTTTCTTCTGTGGCGAAGTGGTCAAGCCGTTTGACTCGTGCTCCGAAGGTTGTGGGTTCGATTCCAGGCCGCGTCCTTCGGTTTACGAGTTAAATGTTTCGGAGACTCCTGTGGGTCGTCGCTAAAAGCTGCGGAGTTCGTGCTTTGTGCTACGCTTTCCGCGTTGCGGAAAGAGACCGAGCCATATGGGATAAAACACGGTGCGATGAAGTCGACCCTGTCCAATTTTAAGCGACTTTCTTCTTCCCAATATGCTCAACCTCTTCCAACAGCTCAATCTTTCTTTTTAAAGTCAAAGTTTTAAGCTTTCGTCCACTAGCAGCCATTGTTGACATGTAGCAACATATTATGTGCGAGATTTTTCTACGGGCTGACTAAAAATACACATTCTTTCGCGAAACCTTTTTTTTTGGGGGGGGGGGGGGGGGGTGTGAAATGAACAGTTCGACTTAAACGTGGACATTTATATAGTCGGTATTTCATTTTTATTTTTGACTAATTTGAAAATTCGAGTTAACCGAATTCGACTTAACAGGAATTTGTATACAAAGATAAAGAAGGACCTTGGCCGGGACCAAGCCAATAACGTCGACTTAAGCGAAATTCTAGTTATCCGAGTTCGACTTAAGTGGACTCGACTGTAATTGTCTCTTTAGCGCGAATTTCACACCGACAATCATGTTACAGTGACACTAGTTTTATTGAGTCATCGCTATTAAAAGTTTCGGCAGATATATTGTGTATATTCTATTTTGCTACTTCAGTTTGTGAGATAACCTAAGGTAATCTGATAACACATATGAGATATTCTCTAATACCAAATACAGTTCCTAGTTCAAAAATGACATTACAACGATCATCACGTGCTATGTCAATAGGCGTGTGAGGTCTTGAACACACATCTCATATCAACACCAGTTCTTTCTTACTAACAAACTCTATTATGCTATGCATACGTTCAAATGATGTTTCTGGGCATGTTTTTAATTATGTTTCTATGCACATTTTACGTATACTGCTATACATATTTCTTAGCATATTCTGGTTTTACTGGATGTAGATGATCAAAATAGTTATACCACTCCAGGGGGTTTAATTGGTGTGCTAATTTTATCATTATGAGAAGCAGTCATAGTCATATTGTCTACCGCTGTAAGAGGCTCCTATTGTGTGTCGTAATTTATAAGTGGCATTCTTCATACAGATTGCAGAAGGTTTTAATCTGCTTTATATGTAAAAGTTTACTCCGGGGTGAATCTTATATGATACTATCGTGGTTGTGTTTGTGGCGGAGGTGTAGTGGTGTAGACATTACTCGCACTATGTACCGGGTATATGGTGCGCTTAACCCTTTCAGTGTATGGTGAACGAACGTTCATCGTAAATCACTGAAGCCTAGCACAGAGAATGATCACCGACACTTAAACCCGCCGATCAGAACTCTTGTAATAACTCCACTGACCATTTCATCTGCTAAAAATAACTTTTTACGGAATGGCTAAGAACCGGGTATTTTATTAAGTGACATGGACTTAGGACATTTCATTTCTCATGAACGGGCCGTTACAAGAGATGGCATGAGATGTAACTACATGCGTGTTCGATTACTGGAAAAGTCCTCCCCGACTCGACAGTAGGAGAGAAATATATAGAGAGAAAGAGGAAAGTGAACGCAGTAAAGCTGCAAGAGAGACACTGCCAGATTTGTCACTGTGAGTGTGTGTATGGTGGTGAGAGATCGTATGTATTACCTAGGATTGTATTGGTGTAGAACTTAGCCATAACACATTTTTGAATGTTTTCCTAGCTCTTACCAAGAGCACCAGGTTTTCCAATGCAGTGACAACGAAGGGGGACCAGGTGGCGTCAGGACGAAACACTGGTTCCGAATACCGACCGGCTATCCTTAACTGACCATAGCTGTCCTTAGCTTACCAAAGGGGTCCTTAGCTGACCATAGCGGACCCTGGCTAAGCCTATTGGAGCTTTATGGGAGAAGATTAAGACATCTTCTCAACTGGATTCCGGAGGTGACACAAACCTTCACAACAGATATGTATTGTACTTTTGAATGTTGATGTAAACTAACATTTCTCAATATCATCATACCACCCGACATCATGTTGTTTTAAGTTTTGACCTTAATAGGATTAAAGACATTGTAATTTGTTTTAACTCAAGAGTTCAGTCGTTATACATAGTAACGAGCCATTCTCAGCTGTACTCTTTGGATATCCACGGTCTTAATCTTTAAGCCATATAGATTTTGTCGCGAGTCAATTTCTGACAAATTGTGGTCTCAGTACGAAATTCTGACAAATTGGGTGCTCGCACAGCAGCGTTCGGGAAAGTAATATACCAACTTCTGACAAAGTGGTTGCCGATCCGGGATCAACAATAGTCACGTTTTAAAAATAGGGTTGCTCGCCAGTGATAGTAAATAACTTGGCGGCAGCACCTCCCAAACTTCTGACAAGTTGTGACTAAGATGTCACTAATTTCAGCATCTTCTGTCTTCAGCTGTATTTACTCCAGCATCTTCTGTCTTCAGCTGTATTTACTCCAGCATCTTCTGTCTTCAGCTCCACTTAAACAGCCTAAGTTGTTGTAGACTGAAGATTGTCACATGTTCTTGCAAATACGATATAATATCAGTTCAAAGGGATAAGAGCGCTCGCTCATAAACGTTGGGCTCGCTGATTGCGAATTGGGCGGTTCAACCACTTTCACAAGTATTAAATTGAACGTCAACGTTGTCGTCTCGTTCTAAAAGCAACGACAAACTGTTGCACGTTCAACCGCCTTAACAATTCATCCTGGGCTTGAACGCAACGTATAGCAAAGGAGGTGCACCATATGTTATGGTAGTTCAGCACTGCCGGAAATATCGTGTATACTCGTTTTTACCACTGAATTAAAACTTGCCTAGTCAATCACAAAAAGCCAGTAAATGCTGGGGTTGATTGCAACGACCTGTAAAAGACATACAATAAACTTGTCTCAGGTTTTCATAGTTTGTATGCCTCGTTAGTAAATAAGTAAGTCGCTGACGTAGTTTATGGATTCGTTTGTAGGAGTACTAACTCTTTCATATTGTACATTACGAGAAAATTCGGATTGTCTCTCTTGAAACAAACACATTCAAAACAACAGACAAGTGGCATAACTCAGGTTGTATGGGTACTAAGTCCTTTATTTTGTGCAACACGAGAAAATTCAGATGACCGCTCTTGAAACTAAAAAAAAAAAAAAACAATGCATCAGACAAGTGGCATATCTCTAGTTGTATTTATATCTTACACCATCTCCTACGTGGCCTCTCCATGGCTAAGGGTTTACGGACGCGATTTGTAATCCCATATACCCAGGTTCGAAACACAGAGGTGCTGGTTTTTTCGAAAAAGGTATAGGTGCCGGTTCTTCAGAATGCAATTTCAAACTACTGAACGTAAAACTTGCCAAGGAATCACGAACAGCCAAAATACTGGGGTTGACTGCTACGTCTTGTGAAGGACATGCAACTATTTTTTTCCACCCCCTCCATATTATTTTGTTCCTATTACGCTGAGGAGTGTCTGTTAGATGGGCTAGAACACCAATTCTAGAGACTTGGGTTCGAATCCTTCGTAATTTAATGGATTTTACTGTCGGTGGGAAATAAATCCTAACCTGTACAGTTCTTGGCGATTACAGTACCTCTGCAACCATAATTTCTCAGGCTCAAGACCTTCCTCTCTAACACCACAAGACACTTTAGACATTGATGACAGTCATCTTCGTACTCTAGGTGGGTGTACGAGGAAATCAGCAAACTGACATGCTTGCAGTGTAAGGCTACTGTGGAGGGCAGACAAGCCATGGGCCAGGCTGATTTACTGAATGCTCTACGACAGTGGTTCTCAACCGTAGAGAATTTCACCCCTTCCCCAGGGGGAATTTTAGGGTTTCCAAGGGGGGGGGGGGAATTAAGATTATTCGAAGATCGCGTTAAGACAAGAACCGATTACTTCATATTGTTTTTCCCTTCATACTTTAAGGTTCTGTACGTCTCCCCCTTCTGAAATTCATTTTATAACGTAAGTAGACCCGCAAATCACGTTTTATGTAGACGTCTAGACTTGTTTTAGTATGTGCTATTAAGTTTAGCTTCCATAATTACGTATAATGTGTAGGGGCGGGAGGGTTGATTTTTAGGGTGAAAATAAGAAGAAAAAAAAAGGGGGGGGGGGTGACGTTCTGAAAATATAGTGAAGGGGGCGCGGGCCAAAAAAGGTTGAGAATCACTGCTCCACGAGACGTAAGCCGTTTGCGAGAACCAAATGATGACTGTGAAAGTACAATCTTGGTCAGACTGTGAGAACAGCAAGTTAAAAAAGGTGTGGCCAAACAAGACCACTACGCAGGAAGCCAAATAAGATTAATAAACAAACACAGAACTTGTGTCGTGAACCGCTACACGCTGAGGGATTTACTGAGGAGGGGTTCCGTGCACTTATGGACTGAATGGTTTGATGTGCAATGAGGATGATCTGTCGACTGACTGACTAAATAACTAACTAACTAACCAACAAACTAACTAACTAAGTAACTAACTAACTATCTAATTAACCAACCAACTGATCAAATAACTAACTAACCAACAAACCAACTAATTACCTAACTAACTAACTAACTAACTAAATACGTAACTAACTAAATACCTAACTAACTAACTAACAAACTAACTAACTAGCTAACTAACTAACTAACTAACTAACTAACCAACCAACTAATCAAATAACTAATTAACTAACCAACAAACCAACTAACTAATAACTAAGTAACTAATTAACCAAACAACTAATCAAATAACTAACTAACTAACGAACCAACTAATTACCTAACTAAGTAACTAACTAAGTAACTAACTAAGTAACTAACTAACTAACTAACTAAAAAAAACTAATAACATAACTAACTAACCATGTATACATTGGCACCTTGCCATCTTGACAGACGACATTTTTAGCTTCAAAAAGACATAATAAGTTTTACCCATGGCGGTAGCGATAAGACCAATTCGCGCTGTAAATGTTCGTCCACAGTGGGTGCATGTGAACACCTGGTCATTTCCACCATCATGCACCATCTTACGTCTCACACACTCGGTGTGTGACTTATCTGCAATAATTTTCTCCTTTGTCTTTTTTCCATTTCTGATGTTTGCCCACCACTCAACACGTTCAGCGGCATCTTGCTCCCAATGTGCATTATCGATGCCTGTATCAATCATGTCCCGCTTACACACATCTTTGTATCGTAGTAGAGAACGACCCTGAGATCTCTTACCCATCTGTAATTCACCAAAAAAGATGTCCTTTTGTATTCTACCATCATCCATCCTCCTAAGATGTTCTATCCATCTAAGTCTACGAAGACTGAACATGGAATAAACCGTCACACAACCTGATCTTTAGTATTTGTGATCTTGTCTTGCCACTTAATACCAAGAATTCTTCGCAGACACCGCATTTGAAAGCTGTTTTAACGTTTCTCTTGGTGTGAGTAAGTTGTCCAGGTTTCACTGCCATACAGAAGAGTACTAAGGAGACAGGCTTGATAGACAATGACTTTTGTTTTGGCAGTAAAGTTCCTGTCTCCCAGACTCTTTTTCTTAACCTGTTCATTGTTGTTGCTGCCTTACCAATCCGGATGTTGATTTCCTGATCTAGGGATAATTTGCTATTTACCACTGATCCTAGATGTAAAATGGTCTACCATCTCTAGTTCGGCGTCGTCAATAAAGATTGATGGTACCCCATGTGCACCTTGTGACATAATCTGTGTCTTCTTTTTGCTAATTGTTAAACCAAATTCAGAACAAGCATTGGAGAATGCAGATAGTAGACATTGCAATTCTTCCTCAGAGTGGGTCGTAATTGCAGCATCGTCTGCAAAAGGCAACTCTCTGATCAGTACCCTCCTAATTTTGGTCTTGGCCTTCAATCTCTGAGCATTGTAGATGCAGCCATCTGAGCGTGAGTGAATGTATATACCACCATCCTGATCACGAAAGGCATATTTCAGTAGAAGTGAAAAGTATATTCCAAAGAGAGTGGGAGCTAGTACAACCTTGCTTAACTCCACTCTTGATTTCAAACTCTTCAGAAGTTGCAGCATCAAACTTGATTATACCCTTCATGCCTGTGTGGAATGATTCCACAATGGACAGAAGAGTTGGTGGGCAGCCAATCTCCTTTAGTGCCTTGAACAGACCCTCCCGACTGACCAAATCAAATGCTTTTGTGAGGTCGATGAAGGCAATAAACAGTGGTTGATTCTGTTCACAGCATTTTTTCTTGCATTTGTCGCAACGAGAATATCATATCAATGGTAGACCGGTTCTGTCGAAAACCACACTGTGATTCGGGGTAGACTTGATCTCCTAGGACTTGAAGTCTGCGCAGAACCATTCTGGCAAATACTTTTCCAACAATACACAGAAGTGAGATACCCCTATCAACAAACCAACAAACTAACTAATTAAATAAGTAAGTAAGTAACTAACTAACTAACTAATCAACCAACTAATCAAATAACTAACTAACTAACCAACTAACCAACTAACTAATTACCTAACTAACTAACTAACTAACCAACCAACTAACCAGTTGAGTTGAGTTAAGAACCGACATCACTGCACTCAGGCCATTCCCATATATGCTCCATTCCCTCATTTACTAGCCAGCAAAGAGTTATACTACTAATCGTTCACACCGCTATCTTATTTTAAGTTCTCCTGGTCTTCCCTCTCAGTTTTGAGATTCTTCCAGAACCCCTACCGATCCCTCGCAATCTCATTCTTTCCACATACGGGTTCTCAGTCTGGTCTCTCACCTTCTCTACCTGGTCCTACAAAAGCATGCCCCCCCCCCCCTGTCCTTTGGCAATCTACCACCAAAGAGGTGAATTCCCTGTCAGTCTATCAGCCTGTTCATTCCCCCGCACCCCTGCAGGGCCAGAGAAAAATATCCATACAATTCTCACGATCTGTGACCTCTAAAGCAACGAAAGTCATTCCACACGAAACATTCCTTTCTCCACCTTAATAAGCATACTATTTGAATCCGTAATGAATACAATGTGTGTTGCAGTAGTCTCCTCTAACCAACGGAATGCCGCTGTTACTGCTTCCACCACCATTCTCATGCTGGAGGCGGTAGTCTAATATGCCAGACTCTCATTTTTCAAGACTCCTCCATTAGCCTTTGCAATAAAACCCTAACCACTACGTTTGTTTCTCACCACTGACCCATCGGTGTAGATGACTATGTCACCTTGATGTGTTTTATCCTGGATCAGTTGTTACACTTCAAATTCAGTGCGGCCCGCTGCCCATTCTCTGCACTCACGACCCAGTGTTACTATTATATTGTGCCAGTCCGTCATGTCTTTCGAACTTCAACCCACTTTTATTCACACACACCTAATATTTCTGCCTGTGCCATCCAGGACCTGCCTCGTCTTAGTATATGACCCTTGACCATATCCATGGCTTCATACATGGGGTGATCCCTATCTGCAGCAACTCTCAGGTCCATTTGGCCTGAAGGACCCTATGCCTATCCGTCATTGTTGGTAGCGCCAGGATATGCTTCATGCATATAATCGGTGTGTTCTTTGTGCACCCCAGGATTACTTGCATGGCAGCATTTTGTAAGCTCTCCAACCTTTCAAGCTGGCTCTTTGATACTGTCTGCAGCCCCAAACCATACTCAATAAGAGAAATCATTAACTGCTGAAAGAGCATGTAAAACATCCTCTAATTTACCCCGATTGCTGCCATCGCCCTCAAATCATTAAGTCCCATATCAGCCTTCACCACCAAAGCCTCTACATGATCCTTAAATGACAAACACCTGTCCAAGATGATACCCAAGTACTTCAGTTTACTCTCTCGCCTAAGAGGACATCCATTCAACATAATATCTGAGAAATCTGCCTTGATGATCCGGTTATCCAGGGAGTACCACACAACCGATGCCTTGTCAGGACCCCTGCGTCCTTTCACCACTCTGACACCCTGTTTACTGCCACTTGTAAGTCTTCCGCCAAACTAGCCCTGTCTCTGCCCTGTCTGTACACCAGCACATCATCTGCAAATGTTAAGATTCTACCCACACCTGGTGTCTCAATAGCTGTGATTTTGCTTATGTAGACATTAAAGAGGACTGGCGACATGGCAGATCCCTTTGGCAACCGAGGTGTAATAGTACAGGCGTCAGACGTCCAGGAACCCACGCGCAGTGCAACCTTACGCTCATAGAGGACATCCGCAACCCATCTGACAAGCAAAGGGCAGACTTCCATGTCCAACAGTGTGTATATCAACCAATCATACCTGACCCTGTTATACGCATCCTCCAGGTCAAGAGCTACTGTCACTGTCTCTTGTTTATCCTGGAAGTCCTCGTAGACATCAAATGCAAAAGTTGCAGCATTGGCCAAGGTGTCCTTCCCAGGCCGGTAACTCTCGAGCACTTTGGGAAGCAGATTACAACTTCTTAAATGTCGCTGGAGCTTGCGTGCTACTATCTTTTCGAGGACTTTGCCATGAGTGTTTTGCAGGGTTATGATTCGGTATCCATTAAGTCTGGAGGGATCCTTACCTGGCTTTGGGAGTGGGACCAGGTAGCTATGCAGCCAATCGTGGGGTATTCCCGTCGTATTTATACTTAGGTTAAAACAAAGAGCCATCTCCTCCAAGTCCCCATCATTTAAGTTACTCATATGGGAGTCCTTCAACCCTTCCGGACCTGGCGCTGTGTCTTTAGCTCACTACAGTACCCGTCTCATATCTTCCATCTTAATCTCACAGTCCTCCTTCCTAGTAACCCGTGACAAGGCTTCTCTGACAATATATCTAATAGCTCGAACTTGCTGATCCGTCCGTGTTAAAAATCGTGCAAGAAAATCCCGGTCGGTTGGTCAAATTCTGGTCAGTTGTCATTGGTCATATCAACATAAACAGTACTAACTAACTAACTAACTAACTAACTAACTAACTAACTAACTAACTGACTAACCAACCAACCAACCAACCAACCAACCAACCAACTAACTAACTAACTACCAACCACCAACCAACCAACCTACCTACCAACCAACCAACCAAACAACCAACAAACCAACCTACCTACCTACCTAGCAACCAACCAACCAACCAACTAACTAACTAACTAACTACCAACCACCAACCAACCAACCAACCTACCTACCAACCAACCAACCAAACAACCCACCAACCAACCAACCTACCTACCTACCAAGCAACCAACCAACAAACCAACTAACTAACTAACTAACTAACTAACTACCAACCACCAACCAACCAACCAAACAACCAACCAACCAACCAACCAACTAACTAACTAACTAACTAATTAACTAGCATTTGTACTAATCTAATCATCCGCTGGTGAAGGGGCACCGTTCGAAATCAACTGCGGGAAATTTCAAAGCAGACCGCCTCGTGTTGATTTTTAAAAGAGATATAAGCGTCGGCCGTTTAGAAGGAATGGTAAACTATTGAACGTATGTTGGCCTAGTCAATGACATACAACCAAGGGGATTGCGATGTTCTGTGAAGGACATGTTACTAATTTTAATCTCCACTGTAGCCCAACCCGCAAGCCTTATATATGTTATGTATTGCTCGGCTATACAGGCTCTTCTTCTGTCATCCTATGCCATTTATGCCAAGTATTTCCTCACATAAGGCTGCTTTCTCTCTTCCATCTCATCTATTGATATTCTTTAACTTCCAATTGCCTATTCGTGATGGCTTTAGTTGGAGATCTGCAAACACTGCATCTGTCAAAACCCCAATGTTTGTTTTCTGTTCTTCTCTTCAAACTCAAGGCGTATGCCAAGTAAGGTGGAGGAAGGAACGTTTCGTGTGGAATGGCTATCCTCGCTTCAGGCGTCACAGATTGTGAGAATTGTATGGATATTTTGCCCAGGCCATGCGGGAGTGCGGGGGGAATGAACAGTCTGATAGGCTGGCAGAAAATGAACCTCTGGGCGGTAGATTACCTATGGACAAGGGAGAGGTTGTCGAGCGCCTGTGGAATCAGGTGGAGAAGACGAGGGAACAGGCTGAGAACCCGTATGTGGAAACAATTAAATTGCGGGGAATCGGCAGAGGTGCTGGAAGAATCTCAAAACTGAGACGGAAGAGCAGGAGAACTTTCAATAAGATAGCGGTGGGAACGATTAGTAGTGTGACTTTTCGCTGGCTATTGAACGAGGGGACGGGGCGCATATGGCCATATCCTGAGTGCAGTAATGTCAGTTCTTAGCACAACCCAGCTCAACTCAACTCCTTTATTCAAGATGCTCTCAGCATTCCTCTAGCAAAGTGGTTCTCAACAGGTGGGAAATTCCCCCCCCCCTCTGGGGGGGGGGGGGGGGGGGGGGGATTTTAGGGATTCCAGGGAGGGAATTAAGATTATTTCAAGATCGCGTTAATACAAGAACCGCTTACTTGACATTGTTTTTCCCTTCATACTTTACGGTTCTGTACGTCTCAAACTTCTAAAATTCATTTTACAAAGTAAGTAGGCCCACAAATCACGTTTTATGTGGACGTCTAGACTTGTTTTAGTATGTGCTATTAAATTTAGCTTCCATTTTTGCGTATACTGTGTAAAAAAAAAGGGGGGGGGGGTTAGGTGGGAAATACGAAAGGGGGGGGGATGACGTTCTGAAAATATGGTGAAGGGGGGCACGGGCCAAATTTTTAGGTAGGAAATACGAAAAGGGGTGGGGGAGGGGGGATAACGTTATGAAAATATGGTGAAAGGGGGCACGGGCCAAAAAAGGCTGAGAACCACTGCTCTAGCAAATCTCAATCTCGGCTGCCTCCCGTGTGTTCACCATTTGATTACTCATTTTCAACACTAGCATCCCGTACAGTAGAACAGGCCATGCCCATTCGTTTAGACAAGACATGTGGACATACACTCATACAGAAAGGAGACTCTTTAAACTTTGCCCAGAACAAGAAGTCTTAGTTTTCACACACACACACACACACACACACACACACACACACACACACACACACACACACACACACACACACACACACACACACAGACTCACTCATACACACACACAAACACACGGAACCGAGCGCACACAACACGCACACACACACAACACACATCTACAAAGAAAACACAAAGTAAAGTATGTTACAGTCTTTATTATCACATCATGAAGAAAAATACATTCTTTATTATCACTTCCTAGACAAAAATATTGTCGTTATTATTACTTTTTAAACAAAACATACTGTCTTTGTTATCAATTCTTATGCAAAACTACTGTCTTAATTAGCACTTTCTGGAGAATAATGAATTATACATATTTTTTATCACTGTTTATACAAATGATAATTTCTTGTTCCACAGTTCCAGAAAATAAAATACAATTTTATTAAATCACTGCCAGGGAAAAAAAAAAAACATACTCTTCACAATCAGACAATATATCTCAGCTTAATTGATATGTAGTTTTTTTTTTAAAGTCATGCTTTTGGCCATTTGGCTATGTAATGTACCAATGCCGTTGTGCCTAGAGATTTCAACATTTATAATTGTCTAGTATTTTCCCCAGATCTCAATCACTTTCTCATACTTCACTGAGTGCTAATCAGTACCTGTGAATGTATTTATCATGTACAGCAGTTCGGCATTTGTACACATTTGCTCATCTGTCCTTATATATTTGAAGGGATCTTCACATATGATAACCTGAAACTGGCGCAGCATAAGATCGAACGTTAATGACCACATCACTAATATAGAATGGAGAAAGGCCATGCCCTGAGACAGAACACTAGTCTTTGATTTTTAATGAGCTGACAAGACCTGGCAATTTTGTTTTACGTTCGCTCGTTTTGAACGCAGACATAGTCCATACACTTGCTACTATTCTAGTGCACGGGACTGATTTTTGCATGTGGATTACCAGTGTCCCTCGCCATCAGACGAAACCCTCCAACATCAGGGGTACTTGTAATTTACGCATCCAAGTCAAGGACGAGAAGTCAACATTTTAGTCCAGCTGACGGGTGTAGAGGTTGAACTCGCTAACTCAACATCAGCACACCGGATGCTTAAGAACGGGCGCGCTTATCCATTAAGTCAAGTTGACCTCCATCTGGCAATGTGAAACACTCCGTGCCATGGTCAAGAAAGTATTCAGCATTGAAGCTATGACGTCACGGGTGTCCTCCACGTGGTATCACTGTGCAGATGAACCACATCACGATGAAGCACCAACATGTATGAAACAATGGCTGGTCAAACAGTGATGTACACTAACGAGGACCCTGTTTTTTAAAATTATATTTGTTTGTTTGTTTTTTAAGTTTTGTTGCAAGGAAGCAACGAAAACTTCGTCGGCGAATGAAGTTCATCTTTGGTTATGTATACCTGCAAAAGCAGCAAGTTATAATGACAGCAACACATACAGAAAAATAGCATCAACAGCAATAACAGAAGCAGCAGCAGCAATAGCAGCAACTGCAGCAGCAGCACCAGCATAAACATCAGCAACAGCAGCAGCAAACAACAGCAGCAAGCGGTAATTACCACAACAAATACATAAAAACAGCAGCAACAGCAGCAAGTGACAATGACAGCAACAAATACTACTAAATAACAGCAACAGCAGCAATAACAGCAGCAACAACAGTAACAGAAGTGTATTGAAGTGAATTTGTTTTTTTGGGGGTAACTTTTCAATGTGACGGACCTCGACAGACGTACATCACTGTACTCATGCTGTTTCGATTGTTCTATACTCCCTTGCACGTTGTCTGCAGTAAAACAACTGAAATAACGTGCCACAGGACTCAGTCCCAACCTACTTTCAGGAGGATGCTCACAGAGCACCAAATCACCCACTTTCACGAGGATATCTCGGAGATTACCAGCTCACCCATTTTCACATGGCTCTCTCAGAGATTAACTTCACACCCACTTTCACAAGGATATCTCAGAGATTACCAACACACCCACTTTCACAAGGATCTCTCAGAGATGATCAATACACCCACTGTCACGAGGATCTCTGAGATTAACCAACACACCCACTTTCCCAAGGATCTCTCAGGTATGACTAACACACCCACTTTATCTCATAGAGCACCAAAATGCATCAAAGAATATACTTTTAAAATGATATTTCACAGAACACAAAATTACATTATACATTACGCCTTCGCAATGACATCCCTCAGAATACTAAAATACAGATTTTAACATTAACAATTCTCCTTCGGGAGATCCGGGTTCGAATCCTCGGTAAGGTGTGGAGTTTTTTCTGTCCCACACACATTGGCACCTTGCCGTCTTGATAGACGATAGTTTGTGCTTCAAAATGGCATAATAACATTTACCTATGGCGGTAGCGAATATGACTGATAAGGCCAATTCGCGCTGTAAATGTTCGTTCACAGTGGGTACAAGTGAACACGTGGTCATTTCCACCATCATGCACCATCTTACGTCTCACACGCTCGGTGTGTAACTTATCTGCAATAATTTTCTGCTTTGTCTTTATTCCACTTCTGATCTTTGCCCTCCATGCAACACGTTCAGCGGCGACTTGCTCCCAATGTGCATTATCAATGCCTGTATCAATCATGTTCCGCTTACACGCATCTTTGTATCGTAGAAGAGGCCGACCCTGAGATCTCTTACCCATCTGTAATTCACCAAAAAAAGATGTCCTTTGGTATTCTACCATCATCCATCCTCCTAAGATGTCCTATCCATCTAAGTCTACGAAGACTGAGCATGGAATAAACCGTCAAACAACCTGATCTTTCCAATACTTCAGTATTTGTGATCTTGTCTTGCCACTTAATACCAAGAATTCTTCGCAGACACCGCATATGAAAGCTGTTTAAACGTTTCTCTTGGTGTGAGTAAGTTGTCCAGATTTCACTGCCATAAAGAAGAGTACTAAGGACACAGGCTTGATAGACAAGGACTTTTGTTTTGGCAGTAGGCTTCCTGTTCTCCCAGACTCGATTTCTTAACCTGTTCATTGTTGTTGCCGCCTTACCAATCCGGATGTTGATTTCCTGATCTAGGGATAATTTGCTATTAACCAATGATCCTAGATATGTAAAATGGTCTACCATCTCTAGTTCGGCGTCGTCAATAAAGATTGATGGTACCCCATGTGCACCTTATGACATAATCTGTGTCTTCTTTTTGCTAATTGTTAAACCACATTCAGAACAAGCATTGGAGATTGCAGATAGTAGACATTGTAATTCTTCCTCAGAGTGGGTCGTAACTGCAGCATCATCTGCAAAAAGCAACTCTCTGATCAGTACCCTCCTAATTTGGTCTTGGCCTTCAATCTCTGAGCTTTGTAGAGGCCGCCATCTGAGCGTGAGTGAATGTATATACCACCATCCTGATCACGAAATGCATATTTCAGTAGAAGTGAAAAGTATATTCCAAAGAGGGTGGGAGCTAGTACAAAACCTTGCTTAACTCCACTCTTGATTTCAAACTCTTCAGAAGTTGCACCATCAAACTTGATTATACACTTCATGCCTGTGTGGAATGATTCCACAATGGACAGAAGAGTTTGTGGACAGCCAATCTTCTTTAGTGCCTCGAACAGACCCTCACGACTGACCAAATCAAATGCCTTTGTGAGGTCGATGAAGGCAATAAACAGTGGTTGATTCTGTTCACGGCATTTTGCTTTCATTTGTCGTAATGAGAATATCATATCAATGGTAGACCTGTTCTGTCGAAAGCCACACTGTGATTCGGGGTAGACTTGATTTCCCAGGACTTGAAGTCTGCGCAGAAGAATTCTGGCAAATACTTTTCCAACAATATACAGAAGTGAGATACCCCTATAGTTGTTGCAGTCGCTCCGATCGGCCTTGTTCTTGTACAGTGTTATGATGCTTGAATCTTTGAAATCCTGTGGGACTTGTCCTTCTCGCCAGCATAGCTCTATTAGCTGATGGATCTGTATAGTGAGTGTGTCTTGCCCACTCCTGATAACCTCTATTGGAATCCCATCCTTACCAGGAGCCTTGCCAGATGCAAGTTCATTTATAGCACACTTAACTTCTGTTATGGTGGGGAAGTGTGTCCGGGTGGTCAAGAGTTGCATCTGCTAGTTTGGTCTCACTTGAATAAAGCTCCACATAGTGCTCTACCCATCTGTCCATCTGCTGTTTCTTATCAGGTATGATTTCTCCAGTCATGGTTTTCAATGGTGCACTTCCTTTGATCATTGGAACACAGGCTTTCTTTATTCCTTCATACATGCTTCTGGTGTTTCCCTTATCACTTGCGATTAGAATGGGCTCACATAACCTGATCCAATAATCATTTGCACACTGCCTGGCAGCCTTTTGCACATCCTTCCTAGCTTGCTTTAGCTCACTAAGAGTGTTACGGGTTGGTCTTTCCTTGTTTCTTAAGAGAGCTATCTTCTTCTTATCAATCAAGGTCTGTAGAGTCTGGCTTTTTGCAGCAAATCAGTCCTGCCTCTTATGATCCACAGTGCCGAAAACCCATACGGCAGTTTTATAAAGAGGTTCCTTAAGTTGACCCAACTTTTCACTTACTGTACAATTTTCTGGTGTATCAGTGAAAGCGTCTTCAAGTTGCTGTTGAAACTGAAAGCATTTTTCATGATAGTGCGTGTTAATAATATTAATCCTGGGGCTAGGTTTGTGTTTAGCTGTGTAGATTCTCTTTGGTCTCAGTCTAACCCTTGCAACAACCAAAGAATGATCCGTATCACAGTCAGTACTGTGGTAACTTCGAGTTAATGATATATGGTTCAGATTTTCTCTCCATGTGATGATGAAGTCCCGCTGGCGCCAATGGCCGGCTCTTGGATGTTTCTATGTGTCCTTATGCAGCTCTTTTTTTTTAAAAAGTAGTTTGTAATACATAGGTAATTTCTGGTGCAATGCTCCAGCAGTCTTTGCCCATTTTCATTCATGCGACCGATGTTGTATTTTCCAAGGCACACTGTCCAGGAACTCGAGTCCTTGCCCACACGAGCATTGAAATCACCGAGCATATAAATGTAGTCAGATTTTGGAACTGCCTTGATCACGGAGTCTAACTCCTCATAGAACGAATCCTTCATATCATCAGAGGAATCGAGTGTCGGTGCATATGCACTAATAATGGTGGCAAAACCACAAGAGGTTGCCAAGCGCAAGGATAATAGTCTTTCATTTCCTCCTGCTGGAATTTCAATCATTCCCAGTAGCGAATTCTTCACTGCAAAGCCCACACCGTGTTGCCTTTGTTCTGCCTGCCCTCTCCATCCATCCATCATGTGCCATGCCGGTAAGCGTGGGCGGTCATGTTTTGCCATCTCACTCGATCACCAAAGTCGTGGATCAGCTCTGTGTTTCTGTCTCGACCATGCCACGAGGCCAAGCCATCCAGGTATTTGCTTCTAGGTCTTCCTCTTGGTCTGTTCCCTTCGATCTTACCAGTTGTCGCCAAGTTCTTCAATTCATTTCTTCTCATAACATATCCAAAAAATTTTGACTGTCTGCGTCTAATGTCTCTAATCAGTTTACGATCTTCGTTTGTTTCTTGAAGGACCTGTTCATTGGTCTTTCTGGCTGTCCGTGGTATTTTTTGCATTTTCCTCAGAAACCACATTTCTACAGCCATCAGATGTTTTTCAGATTGACTGCTCATTGTCCAAGCTTCACATCCATATAAAAGTACAGGTTCTATGTAGCACCTCAACACTCTTTTTCTCGTTTCAATTGACATCATTTTATTGGTCAGTATGTTTTTCATCTTGCTAAAGGCTACCTTAAACATGGCGATTCTTGTTCTAATCTCTTCAAGGCATCTCCCATCAGACGTTATTACTGTTCCGAGATAATTGTACCTATTCACTTGTTGAAGAATATTCCCATTTACTTGTATATTACTTTGTGGTATTTCGTTCTTCCTAGTGACAACCATAATCTGTGTCTTTTTACAATTTAATTCTAACCCTCGTTGTTCACTGTGTGTAACATCTGCATCTACTAAATGTTGCAGGTCCTGTTCATTGTCTGCAATCAAGACTGTATCGTCTGCATATCTAATGTTATTGATGCATCGTCCCCCAATGTTGATTCCTTCCATATCTTCAATATTTCTGAAAATATTTTCACTGTACAGGGAAAACAGATCTAGAGAGATTACACATCCCTGTCTCACACCTCTCTTAATAGGCTGATATTGGCCTACTTCATTATCAACTCTTATGGCAGCTTGTTGTTTCCAATATATGTTTTTTACAAGTCTAAGGTCTTTTCCATCAATTTGTAGATCTTCAAGCATCCTTATCATGTCGACATGTCTCATTTTATCGAAAGCCTTTGTGTAGTCAATAAAGCAAAGGTGTCCACACAACTTGATTTTCTTGGCATTTATAAAGAAGGTAGTTTGCCATTGCTTTCCTTCCTAGCAGTGACCATACTGGTCAGTGACCGTAGCCATTGTCTCCTCAGAAAAGAGATCCTCTGCCTACCGTCGTGAAGGTGAAGAGGCCTGCCCTGTTTTCCCTGAGTGACCCTTCCTCAGCGAGACGAGTCTCCTGTAGGCCAGCTATATCACTGTTAAGACGATTGAGTTCGACATCAATCACAGCCGTTTTTCTCACATCGTCAGTATTGGTCAAGTCAGTGGAAAATCCTGGACACATGGTTCTCACGTTCCAGGTTGCAAGCCGTAGCTGGAGGTTTCTATTTTTCATTTTATTAGTACCTGTTGCATTGGTTTTACAGCCTGCGATTCAGATTTTGTCCTAGCCCCAAGCACCCATTGAAGCAGGCAGACAGTGGCGGATCAGCACTCAATTGGCCGGGGGCTACCCTGCTTGAGGTGGGCGGTAACTGATCAGTGACACCTGTAGGTGTCTCCCACCGTCAGAGGCAACGCGTGGCGCCCCATGTCTACGCCAACTGACAGGGACTTATAACCCGTAACAGTTGTCTCTCGCTTTGATTCCGAGACCGGTTAAGACCAGGGATGAAGTTATTGCCTCTCCATAGCACAAAGTCTGGGCTAAAATATAGAGATCATGTGTTGCCCATGCAGCATGATCCCTCTCTCGGCTTGCCTAGTTCACTCCAGAGGAAAGGTAACACCTCTACATCTGGAACAAGACAAGCTGCAGAAGCTGCCGGATCAGGAAAGCAATGCTCTAACTGTCCGCCTGTCGGAGCTTCGATCCTAGACCAGTCGCCAACCAAGGCTTAGGGCCTGGTCTGCCCTGCCATGACAATTTTGTCTTTAGCTTGCATTTCCTCGCACCAGGGTAAGGCTTGTACCCTGCCAATTGCGCTCTTCCGCCCGAAGCCGTTGGCATAATGTGGGGTGTCGGGTTTGGTAAGCGCCGCCCAACGTTCGGCGCTAACAGAAAGCTGGTAGTACCATCTACTGTTATACTGTAGCTCAGTCATATCTGACTAAGACCTGACACCAAGTTTTTTTTCTGTCCAGGGCAAAAAGAAAACTCTAACCTGCACAGTTCGCGGCGACTGCACTAACCAGGCGGCCTTAATTCCGGTTAATTCCTCAAGCTCGAACCTCCTCCCCCCCCCCCCCTCCACCGTCCTACACCGCAAGGTACTATAGGCAGTAAATGACAGTTGTTGTTGTTGTTGTTGTTGTTTTTTTTAATGAAACAAAGACTTTAACCTTACCAATGACATCTTATAGAACACTAAATTGCATGACATAATATGATTTCACATTTACGTCCAAATTGAACACTAAAGCACAGTAGACAACCCACCTTCACAATGGCATCTCATAGCACGCTAAAAAAATTAAACAATGCACTTCACAACGGAATACCACATAATAATAAAGCTCACTAGACAACCCACCTTCACAATCACATCCCACATAACACTTAAGCACATTAGCTATCACTATATAACACATACTTTTATGAATTCTTACGGTCCCCGGCAGCTACCACTATATATTACATTCTTTTATGAATCCTACTGTCACTGGCAGCTACCACTATATATTACATACTTTTATGAATCCTTACTACCCAGGCAGTTAACCACTTTATATCACATACTTTTCCTAATCCTTACTGTCCCAGGCAGTTACCACTTTATATCACATACTTTTATGAATCCTACTGTCCCAGGCAGATACCACTTTGTATCACATATTTTTATGAACCCTTACTGTCCCAGGCAGATACCAATTTTTTTCACCTACTGATGTGAATCCTTACTGTCCCGGACAGCTACCACTATATATCACATACTTTTATGAATCCTCACTGTCCCGGACAACTACCGCTATATATCACATACTTTTATGAATCCTTACTGACATATGCCTGGGTCATTGACATTGAGGGGAGTGACCTGTAGCCGGGCTACGAGAAAAATAACCAACCATGAGAAATAATGGTGAGGGTGGATGCAGACCCCCAGGGTGGATGGGGTGAGAGACAGTCTAGTTGTGTGTGAAGTCAGGGCACTTGAAGGACAGTTGATGTTTTGACTCCGAACTGGTCGGGAGTCTAAGGAGAGGAGCGGAGTTAGATAGAGATCTCCGTCCTGTGTTGTTCTCCTAGTATTTGAATGGAGGCCTAACCCAGAGTGGGTTGAATAGTTAGTGCAGGCCTAGACCCAGTGTGTGGGTTGTATTGTGTGATGTCCAGCCGTGGATAGTAGCTGGATAACTGTCTTGTAAATTGGAGATTAAGAAGGCCTTGAGAAGGCAGTGATGTGTGCTGGTTAAGTTGTGAGGAGGATATATATATTCTGTGGATTATATTGTTTTCTGGATATAGAAGATGTTACGTGTTTCCGTGTTCCTTCTGCATTAAAAGATTATGTGCGCCAACTCAATCTTGTTCACTGACTGGTGGATGTGTATTGCGGGGGTGAGTTATATTGAGAGACAGGTGGCTAGCTCAACTTACACTCCGTAGTGACATACAAGGAGCATTGTAACCTAGACAACGACCATCTCACTCGGTTCTCATTAAGAACATCGTGAGACTTACTGTCCCAGGCAGCTATCACTTTATATCACATACTGTTGTGAATCCTTACTGTCCGGAAAGCTGCCACTATATATCACATACTTTTATGAATCATTACTGTCACGGAGAGCTACCATTTTATACCACATACTTTTATGAATCCTGCTGTCCCAGGCAGCTACCACTATACATCACATACTTTTCTTAATGCCTACTGTCCCGGACAGATACCACTTTATATCACATACTTTTATTAATCCTGCTGTCCCAGGCAGTTACCACTGTGTATCATATACTTTTAGGAATCCTACTGTCCAGGCGGCTACCACTATATATCAAATTTTGTACGAATCCTACTGTCCCAGGCAGTTAACCACTTTATATTACATACTTTTATGAATACTAATGTCCCAGGCAGTTAACCACTTTATATTACATACTTTTATGAATCCTACTGTCCCAGGCAACAAACACTATATATCACATTATTTTATGAATCCTACTGTACCGGGCAGCTACCACTATATATCACAGTCTTCTATTAATCCTACTGTCCCGGGCAGTTAACGACCATATATAACATTCTTTTATGAATCTTACTGTCTTAGGCAGCTACCACTATATATCACAAACATTTATACATTCTTACTGTCCAGACATGCTGTCTGTGCATATCAACAATATTTTTTAATCATTACTGTTGTCGGTTGAAGATCACTAATTATCACACACTTTACTTAATAATTATTGTCTCTGTCAGATATCACTATAGATCACACTTTTCTTAATCCGTTTGGTCACTGTCTCATATCAGAATATATTTTACACTCTTTTCTTAATCCGTATTATGCCTGTCAGATATCACTATACATCACACTTATCTCAATACTTACTGTCTCCGTCAGATATCACACTTTTCTTAATAATTTCTGTATCTATCAGATATCACTGTATATCATATACTTTTCTTTATCCTTACTGTATCTGTCAGATATCGCTATATATCATGTGCTGTTCTTAATCCCTACTGTATCTGTCAGATATCACTATATATCATATACTTTTCATTACCCTTACTGCATCTGTCAATTATCACTATATATCATATACTGCTCTTAATCCCTACTGTATCTGTCAGATATCACTTTATATCATATACTTTTCTTAATCCCTACTGTATCTGTCAGATATCACTATATATCATATACTTTTCATTACCCTTACTGCATCTGTCAGATATCACTATATATCATATACTTTTCATTACCCTTACTGCATCTGTCAGATATCACTTTATATCATATACTGCTCTTAATCCCTACTGTATCTGTCAGATATCACTTTATATCATATACTGATCACACTTTATATATCACTTTAGATATCACTTTATATCATATACTGATCTTAATCCTTACTGTATCTGTCAAATCTCCCTATATAGCATATACCTTTCTTTACCCCTACTGTATCTGTCAATCCATCCATCATGTGCCATGCCGAAAAACGTGTGCGGTAATGTTTTCACACCATCACCAGAGTCGTGGATCAGCTCAGTGTTCCTGTCTCGACCATGCCACGTGGCCAAGCCATCCAGGTATTTAATTCTCTGCCCTCCCCTTGGTTTCTTCCCCTCAAATTTGTCAGTTGTCACCAAGTTCTCCAATTTATTTCTTCCCATAATATTCCCAAACATGTTGACTGTTTGCGTCTAATGTCTCTAATCAATTTACGATTTTCATTTGTTTCTTGGAGGACTTGTTCATTGGTTTTTCGGTCTGTTCGTGGTATTCTTTGCATTTTCCTCAGAATCCACATTTCCACAGCCATCAGATGTTTTCCAGCTTGTCTGCTATTGACCACTCTTCACATCCATACAAAAGTACAGGTACTATGCAGAAGCTCAACACTATCTTTCTCGTTGCAATAGACATCTTTTTATTGGTCAGTATGTTTTTCATCTTGCTAAAGACTACGTTCGCCATGGCGATTCTTGTTCTAATCTCTTCAAGGCATCTCCCCATCAGATGTTATGACTGTTCCAAGGATAATTGTACCGACTTACTTGTTTATGAATATTACCAGTTAATTGTATATTACATTGTGGTATTTCCTTCGTCCTAGTGACGACCATAATCTGTGCTTTCTTACAATTCAATTCTAAACATAGTTATTCACTCTGTGCAACAACCGCATTTACTAAATGTTGCAGATCCTGTTCAGTGACTGCAATCAAGACTGTATCGTCTGCATGTCTAATGTTATTGATGTATCGTCCCCTAATGACGATTTCTTTCATATCTTCTATATTTCTGAAAATATTTTCATCGCACTGGGAAAATCTGTATCTGTCAGATGTCACTATATGTCATGTACTTTATAATCCTTACTCTATCTGTCAGATATAACTGTATATCACACTTTTCTTAATCCGCATTGTCTCTGTCAGATATCACTATATATCAGTCTTTCCTTTATCCCTACGGTCTCTGTAAGATAACACTATATATTACGCTTTGCTTTATCCTTATAGTCTCTGTCAGATTTCCCTATATATCATATACTTATCTTAGTCATTGTTGTACCACGCAGCCGTAACTGTGTATCACATGAGTTATGAGTTATGAGCTAAGAACCGACATCACTGCACTCAGGACATTCCCACACGCGCTTTCCGTTCCCTCGTTCAGCATCCTGCGAAGATTCATACCGCTAATCGTTCCAATCGCCATCTGATTGAAAATTCTCCTGGTCTTCCCTCTCAATGAGATTCGTCCAGAACCCCTGCCGATCCCTCGCTATATCATCCTCTCCACATACGGGTCCTCAGTCTGTTCCACCGCTTTCTTCACCTGGTCCCACAGGCTTCCGATCTCCCCTTGTCCATAGGTACTCTACCATCAAGATGTGCTTTCCCTGCAAGCCTATCATTCCCACGAACACCCGCATGAGCAGGACTGAAATTCCGTACAATTCTTACAATCTTTGATCCCTGAAGCGATGTAAGCCATTCCACACGAAACATTCCTTTCTCCACCTTACTAAGCATACTTCGAGTGTCCGTAGTGAATACAATGTGTTGCAGTGGTTGCCTCTATCTAACCAATGGAATGCCGCTGCTACAGCTTCCAACTCCATTCTCATGCTGGAGATCGTAGTCTCGTATACCATACTCTCCTTTTTCAAGCACCGTCCAATAACCTTCACAATGAAACTCCAGCCACTACTTCTGTTTCTTATCACTGACACATCAGTATAGATCATTTTGTCACCTTGATGTGTGCTACTTTAGATCAGTTGTTGCACCTCAAACTCTGTGAAGCCCACCGCCCACTCTCTGCACTCAGGACCCAGTGTTATTATTACTTTATGCCAGTCCCACAAGACGTCTGGTACTTTTATCCACTCGATTTTTACGATTAATGTTCTCTATTTCACATACCTGGCTGATAGACATTTCTGCCTGTGCCATCCAGGACTTGCCTCTTCTCAATCTATGACCCTTGACCATAATCATAGCTTCATGCAGGGGGGTGATCCCTGCCTGCAGCGACTCTCAGGTACCATTTAGCCTGAAGGATCCTGTGCCTGTCTGCAAAGGAGTAAGGTATGATCGTTTGATATACACTCTTTTTTGGACATGGTGGTCTGCCTTTGGATTGTTAAATGGATTGCGACAGTACTTTATGAGCGTGAAATTGCTTTTCGCATGGGTTCACGGACTTCTGATCCCTGTACTATTACACCTGGGCTGTCACAGGGACCCGCCATGTCCCCAGTGCTCTATAATGTATAAACCAGTCGCAGCTATTGAGGCACCAGGAATTGGTAGAATCTTGACATTCGCAGGTGATGTGCTAGTACAAAGACAGGGCAGAGAAAGAGAAAGAACAGCTGAAGACTTACAGTCGGCAGTAAACAGGGTGGCGGAGTGGTGCATGGACTCTGGGGCCGTAAAAAATCCATACAAGGCATCGAATGTGTATATCACATACTTTCCTGTATCCTGTTATCCCTGGCAGATGTAACTATATATCACATAATTGTCTTCATCTTTATTGTTCTGTCTTGAAACACGATTAAGAAATAATATAGATAAATTATGTTATGCTGATGACATCGTCCTGATAACAAGTCAGAAGGAACTACAGGAAATGGTAGACACAGTGGTTGCAGACAGTTTACAAAATGGGCCTTAGTTTAAATAATAGAAACAAAAACAGAAGGCATGGTGATATCAAAGAAACAGATCGTGCCTAAGTGTACAATTAAAGTAAATACAGTTATTTTGGAGCAAATCCTAAATTAAAATATCTAGTCACGTGAAAAACATCAGTTGGAAGATGTATCACAGAGATAAAGAATACAACATTTCATGCAATACGTTGTCAATGGAAGTTAGAAACATAATTCTTGCATGTTACATAGATTCAGTTTTAACATACGGCTGCGAATCCTGGACAATTAGTAAACGGGCGAAAAAAAATCCATGGAAGCCTCGGATATGTGGTTTTATAGAAGAATGCTGAATGTTCATTGTACAGCCAAAATGAGCAATGAGGATATTTTGAAAGCAGCAAAGACAATTTATCACGAAATCAAAAAGAGGCAATCATAATTTTGGCAACACTATGAAAAGACAAAAACTGGAACATGTTGCAACACCCGGAAAAATTTGTGGAAAGACAGAGGAAAACAGCGAGAGAAGATTATTGACCGTCTTGTGTCATGGCACGCAAGGGAATCAACACATGAATGGACAAATGCGGTCGAAAATTGCAAGTTGTGTAGAAGAATGATCGCCCACGCCAGCCGGCAAGGCACTTCATGATCACGTTGATAATGATGAGATTGTCCAGTGCGGCGGTCACTATAAACCAGTACATGTATGCTCCAAAAGAGATTAAAATAGTAATTGAAACTTAGTAATGTCATTTAGCATGTGGTTATATCAACAGAATTTACATTAATGCTTATGAATAGCTTGCTGATATAACTGTCTGCCACAGAATTAGATAATCTAGGCTTCATCTCCAAATACATTAACAAATTGTGCAATCGGCTTGAGCTGAATTCTCAAACTGCTATTAGAACTGTAGCTGTGTGAAGCTACTTCTGCTACACGAAGCAGTTACGCTGTCTTTCTTCTCGTGATGATGATGTGTCCTGGCTAAGTCAAAAGTGGCTCCGGCCGGATCATTCAACATTTCTAATTGCTTGTCTGAAGGCCAAGGCTACTTCTGCGACTTGAGGGCGTTAAATTGGTAGCTGGAATAACAGAATAGTCAAGGGTGGAATGCGGTAACGGTCATCTCTAATCGCAAGAGTTTTATTGAATATACAAAAATACATTCATGAAATCATAATTAAAATATGAATCAAATTAGTGGAACTGCTGTAAAGCTGTGAAAATGTAAACAATATAAAATAACATAAAGTAATGCAGCTTTACAGAACAGAATTACGAACAATACAAGGACGTTGCGGCGACTAGCCTTCATCAGCAAACAAATACATACACCCATCAGCGACTACATTCCGGCATACGAACGGGATGAGAAGAATAACAAGACGAAAAAATTAGAACTATGAAGACAAAATAAACATTTGAAAAAAATGTTTGCTACTTATCTTAAAATCCCAGGCTGTGATACTCGTGTGTTTTGTGTATGTATTTGTTTGCTGATGACGGCTAGTCACCGCAACGTCCTTCTATTGTTCGTAATTCTGTTCTGTAAAGCTATATTACTTTGTGTTATTTTATATTGTTCACGAAATCTTAGAATGTTTGATTATAGTTTAAGTTGAGTCAAGAACATACATTACAGCATTCGGGATACTCTCTTTCGTGCTACGTTCTCCTTTTCATCAGCCAGCGAAGAGTCCCAATCCTACTGGTACAAGTTGCAGTCTCATTTGCGTGCGTCTCTCTTTTCCTCTGGGAACTGAGTGTCGGCCAGATCCTCTGGTCATTCCCTGCCGTACCATTCTCTTCAGGTCATGATTAATACTGGTGTGAATATAGGCGTGCATGTTTGGACTGCTTGATGAATTCTCTGATTTCTGCTTCCCTCGTTGGCATTCTAAGAGCGGAAATCTATACATGTAATGTTTTACGCACGTTGCTAGATCTGAGGAAGACAAAGTGGAGACAAATCTTGTTGATTTTTGTTGATATTCAGCTGAAGTGGGGACGTTTCTTGTTTCAGTTAAATTTGCACATGAAGTGAATGTTTATTATATTTGTTATATTTTAGGGGGTGGGGGAACTAAAATTTACTATACAGTTGAAGTGGGGACAATGCTTCTTGCTTGAGTTAAATATACTAAAGAAGTGGGGACAATGTTTCTGGCTTGAGTTAAATATGCTAAAGAAGTGGGGACAATGCTTCTTGTTTGAGTTAAATGTACTAAAGAAGTGGGGGACATGTTTCTTGTTTGAGTTAAATATACTAAAGAAGTGGGGACAATGTTTCTGGCTTGAGTTAAATATACTAAAGAAGTGGGGACAATGTTTCTTGCATGAGATAATATACTAAAGAGATGTAGACAATATCTCTTGCTTGAGTTAAATATACCAAAGAAGTGAGGACAATGTTTTCTGCTTGAGTTAAATATACCAGAGAAGTAGGGACAATCATTCTTGCTTAAGTTAAATATACCAAAGAAATGGGGACAATTTTTCTAGCTTGAGTTAAATATACCAGAGAAGTAGGGACAATCATTCTTGCTTAAGTTAAATATACCAAAGAAATGGGGACAATTTTTCTAGCTTGAGTTAAATATACCAGAGAAGTAGGGACAATCATTCTTGCTTAAGTTAAATATACCAAAGAAATGGGGAAAATTTTTATAGCTTGAGTTAAGTATACTAAAGAAGTGGGGACAATTTTTCTTGCTTGGGTTAAATATACTAAAGAATTGTGGACAAGACTGAATTACTAAGTTGTCAACATGTGAGAAGTAAGAATTCCCTCCTCAACTTTGGAACCGATCAAAATCGGCATCGTGATAAGTCTATACGCTGTCAGCCACACCACCGTGTCTGGCTTGGGTGCACGGATAAACAAGGGAAGTAAGCAGTAGTGGACACTATTACACGCCTTCCTTACCACTGCCCATGTGGTTCTTGACCCATACTTTTTATTGACAAATCGCCAATCGGTGATTGACATGGTCAGTTTCACATCGGCCGCCTTGACTTCCAAATATATTTCATGGTACAAATTTTAGGCCGAGTCCAACTTAGATCCCAGATATATTTTAAACATCCGACATGATGAAGATTCGAATCTCTGACTACCAGGCCGGCAGTCTGAGACTCTAGCCACTTCATTACCTTGGCTCACATAAACACAACTAAACCGAATTCTCAGCACATTCGATCAGATTTGTAGAAAGAAAACAAAAACAAGTTGCCACCTTGTTCAACCGGCTTCTTCAGCCTTAGTTATAATTATGGTTTCATAGTGCGGTTTAATCTTTTTATGGTCCTTTGTGCATTATACGATATCCACTGATGTGTGCTTGGCAGGGTTCCTCTTTGCCATTCATTCCTTCCTTTGCCGACGACATCATCTCGTACCTTTCACTACAGTTGCTTTATTTAGCTTATTTTGTACCATTTTAGGTATATTGACATTTAACTTTGATTTTATTCTCTTTTAAATCCTGTTGCTCCTGGCAGAGTAGCTAGAAACCCGGCAGTCATGGTCTCTCCTTCGGGAGACCCGGGTTCGAATCCTCGGTAAAGGTGCTGTCCGGGGCATAAAGAAATCTGTAACCTACACAGTTCACGACGACTGCACTAGCCATGCGGCCTTAATTCCACAGGCTCAAGAACCCCCTGTCCTACACCGCAAGGTATTATAGGCAGTAAATGACAGTGACAGCTCTTTATTAGTTATCCCTATTCCTCCTATTTATTGTCCTATGTTTCTCGCTCTTTTTTTTTGGGGGGGGGGGGAGGGTGTCTTTAATTGTTATTATTCCTATAGTATTTATTTTTTTTTTCCAGTTACTGTTGTTGTTTTATTTTTTATTTTTTAAATTATTGTTGGTATTTGGCTTATCGATTTGGTTGGTATTTAGTATTATATTGTTTCGTTGGCTTATTTTCTATTTTACTAATCTACTTATGATAGTTTGTCCTTATTGTTAGTTATACAGAACAAACACATGAACTAACCCAGACCTTTGAAGTGGACACGCACAGAACACATACCAGGCACTTGGTGGCTGGAGTGATGCAAGCCATGGGACAGTCATGGTCAAACATTGGTCCCTGTATAGTGCATGTGTCTGAGGATGATATGGGGCAGTCATGGTCAAACATTGGTCCCTGTATAGTGCATGGGTCTATGGAAGACATGGGGCAGTCATGGTCAAACATTGGTCCCTGTATAGTGCATGTGTCTGAGGATGACATGGGGCAGACATGGTCAAACATTGGTCCCTGTATAGTGCATGGGTCTATGGAAGACATGGGGCAGTCATGGTCAAACATTGGTCCCTGTATAGTGCATGTGTCTGAGGAAGACATGGGGCAGTCATGGTCAAACATTGGTCCCTGTATAGTGCATGTGTCTATGGAAGACAAGGGGCAGTCATGGTCAAACATTGGTCCCTGTATAGTGCATGGGTCTATGGAAGACATGGGGCAGTCATGGTCAAACATTGGTCCCTGTATAGTGCATGTGTCTGAGGAAGACATGGGGCAGTCATGGTCAAACATTGGTCCCTGTATAGTGCATGTGTCTGAGGAAGACATGGGGCAGTCATGGTCAAACATTGGTCCCTGTATAGTGCATGTGTCTAAGGAAGACATGGGGCAGTCATGGTCAAACATTGGTCCCTGTATAGTGCATGTGTCTGTGGAAGACAAGAGGCAGTCATGGTCAAACATTGGTCCCTGTATAGTGCATGTGTCTATGGAAGACATGGGGCAGTCATGGTCAAACATTGGTCCCTGTATAGTGCATGTGTCTAAGGAAGACATGGGGCAGCCTTGGTAAAACATTGGTCCCTGTATAGTGCATGTGTCTGAGGAAGACATGGGTCAGCCTTGGTAAAACATTGGTCCCTGTATAGTGCATGTGTCTGTGGAAGACATGGGGCAGTCATGGTCAAACATTGGTCCCTGTATAGTGCATGTGTCTGAGGAAGACATGGGGCAGTCATGGTCAAACATTGGTTCCTGTATAGTGCATGTGTCTGAGGAAGACATGGGGCAGTCATGGTCAAACATTGGTCCCTGTATAGGGCATGTGTCTGAGGAAGATATGGGGCAGCCATGGTCAAACATTGGTCCCTGTATAGTGCATGTGTCTGAGGAAGACATGGGGAAGTCATGGTCAAACATTGGTTCCTGTATAGTGCATGTGTCTGAGGAAGACATGGGGCAGCCATGGTCAAACATTGGTCCCTGTATAGTGCATGTGTCTGAGGAAGACATGGGGCAGCCATGGTCAAACATTGGTCCCTGTATAGTTCATGTATCTATCGAAGACATGGGGCAGTTATTGTCAAACATTGGTCCCTGTACAGTCATGTGTCTATGGAAGATAGGTCAACATCCTTTCCGGTATGCACACCATGATACAGGACGGGAGCCTGGCTTGTGGCGAAGGGATTGCGAAAGCAGTTCATAATCCCGCATACCGCTTTCGAAACACAGCTGCGGGCGAGTTGGCTTCAGACCTCTTTGCGTTGGTTTTAATACACCGGTATCATCGCCGGTCGTTCAGAAAACAATGGCAAACTACTGAACATAAACTTGCCAAGAAATCACAACCAGTCAGAAAAATGTTGGAGTTGACTACGACGTCCTGTAAATGATATACAACGAATAGGACAGAACAGTTTTCTTCAGTTTTAAAGCACGTATTAAGTTAGCAAGACCATGTGACAGACGAGAAACAGAAGTGCACCCAGAAGACAGAGATGAGTTGACTCAAGAATTGATATCACAGCACACGGGACATTCCAGTGAGTGCTCCGTCCTTATCTTCAACAGCCAGCGAAGAGTTCCAATATTAAGTGTCCGTCTGACATTTTCTGGAAGTACGGATTGTCCGTCAGATCCTCTAGTCACTCCCAGCCGCTCTATTCCCTCCAGGTAATGATGGTTTATCTGTTCATCCCCACTTTACACACCATTCAATATCAGCTTATTCATCTCTCACTCTCTCTCTCTCTCTCTCTCTCTCTCTCTCTCTCTCTCTCTCTCTCTTTGTGTCTCCGCGTGTCTATCTGTGAGTGTGTGTGTGTGTGTGTGTATGCATGTTTATGTCTGTCTGTCCATCTATCTGTCTGTTTGCTTACTCCGTTTCTCCCTTTGCCATCTTAAACTCACCTCATGTATGTAATTCTGTTGATAGATTATTTCATGTATATTTGTTCCAACATTCTAGCTTGCTGAGTTTCAATCCTTTTAAATCACAGCATTGTCCACGTATTTCCTCCATGTAAAAAAGGATTTGTTTCCATGAACCATTGATCCTGTAATGAGATCTTCAGAAAATATTCCAGAGATCCTGGTTGGTGGTCATAATATCAATAACTTACGTAAATAATTTACTTTATGTGGACAGCACCGCTCTGATGGCAACAGGTCAGACGGAACTAGATAAAATGATAGATGCAGCCAGAGATAGAAACATCTAAACATAATGTAGGAACCAACCTATTTTTGTTAGGAGCCAGCTTATTTTTCTGCAGTAATGGGTTGAAACAAGGATCGAACATTTATCCGCCAGGTATTTCTAAGTTCTAGGTAAACATTTTTAAGCGTCATGCGACTGGCGCCCTGTATTTCTATACCGCAGGATAGGGTTGGTTATACTGGTACCTTTCCTTCTTAATAGATGTGTATTCGTTACATTGTGCTTAAAAAGGAAATGCATAATAACTACAACTCATGACATGGACCAAGGATGGAATTATACCTCTCCATAGCACAAAGCCTGGGCTGAACTGTATAGACCATGTGTTGCCCATACAGCATAATCCCTCTCTCGGCCTGCCTGGTTTACCCCAGAGGTAAGGTAACACCAAAACTTCTGGAACAAGACAAGCTGCAGAAGCTGCGGGATCACCAAAACATGCTCTGTCTGCC
Organism: Cepaea hortensis; assembly: GCA_963921405.1. NCBI lineage: Eukaryota > Metazoa > Mollusca > Gastropoda > Stylommatophora > Helicidae > Cepaea > Cepaea hortensis. The sequence continues at coordinate 116,360,747 of OY992876.1, forward strand.
CACCTGCTGAAGCTTCGATTCTAGACCAGTTTCCCACCAAAGCTTAGGACCTGGTCTTCCCTGCCATGATATTTAGTATTTGAGTTGCATTTACTCATACTAGGATAAGGTTTGTAGCCTCCCAAATGCACTCCTCAGCCCGTAGTCGTTGGCACAATGTGGAGTGCCGGGTTTGGTGAGGGCGCCCAACATTCGATGCTAACAGACAGCAGATAGTACCGTCTACTGCCTTTCTGTAGCGCAGTCATATCTGACTAAGACGCTTGTTATAGCAAGTTCAAAACGGGCGTTTGTTTAAATAACAATAAGACTAATACCGCGTTCGAAACATAGCTACGAGCGATTTTGCAGCAGACCACCTTGCGTTGGTTTTTTTTAATAAAAAGGTATGAGTGCCGGTCGTTCAGAAAGCAATGGCAAACTACTGAACGTAAACTTTCCAAGATATCATAAACAGCCAGGAAATGCTGAGGTTGCCGACGATGTCATGTTAAGGATATGCAACTAACATTTTATACCTTGTGGCAGCTTCTCTGGTAATTCTTATATTAGCATGTATAATGAACACCGGGCTGAATGTAACACAGGCCTGCGTGCCCAATTCAAAAACTCTCTTAAAATAGAATTATTTGCCTATCTTCCTGTATGTCTCTTAGTTTGACTTTACGTTATATCCAACTATCTAATTGCCTTTTGCCTGTCTGTCTGTCCATCCGTCCTTCTGTCTGTCTGTTTGTCCGCCCGCCTGTCCTTCTGTTTGTCTGTCTACACATCTGACATTGTGGCTATCTATGTGTATGCCTGCTTGTCTTCTTTCTATTTGCCATGTGTCTTTCTCTATCTGTCCACCCATCTGCTTAATTATTTGTCTGCCTATGTGTCTGCCTACTTGCTTTTCCTTTCTATGTTCCATGTGTCTGTCTCTTTCTGTCTGTATATCTATAGTCTGTCTGCTTATCTTCTTTCTATTTGCCTCGTGTCTATCTACGTGTGTTTACCCATCTGCCTATTTGTCTGACTGTCTATGTGTCTGCCTACTTGACTTCTTTCTATTTGCCTTGTGTCTGTCTCTTTGTGTATGTCTGTCTTTTCGTCCGGCTGTCCGTTGTCTGTCTCCAGTACACTATAGGAATAAGCAATACAGTACCTACCCATCCCTTCCTAAAACGACGTTGGTTTGATTGGGTTTTTTCGGCGCTCTTATTACAGCATAGCGGTAAGCTGAAATACAAGACAGACAGTGTGGGTTAGTGATTCTCTTGACGGACATGTGACACGGCAGGCGATGTAGATGGACAAGGCTTAAACCACACCTCCCTAATAAACGTCATGTGTCATGCCTGTTTGTCTGTAAGCTTGCCTTTCTGTCCATCGGTTTATCTGTTAGCCTACCTGTCTGTCTGTCTGCGTGTCTGTCAATATGGCTGTCTGTCGCCTTGACTGTCTTTCTATTCATCTGTTTGCTAGTCTATCTATCTGACTGCATTTCAGTCTGTATTAAATCACATCCAGCTACTATTTGCTTCCATGGTATTCTTTGTATTATCCTCAACCACATTTGCACAGCCATCAGATGTTTTTCAGCTTGTCTGCTCATTATCGACGCTTCACATCCATACAAAAGTACACGTTCTAGGAGATGTAGCACCTCAACACTCCTTTTCTCGTTGCAATTTACATCTTTTTTTTTTTGGTCAGTATGTTTTCCATTTTGCAAAAGGCTATCTTCGCCATGGCTATTATTGTTCTAATCTCTTCAATACATCTACCATCAGATGTTATGAATGTCCCTAGATAATTGTACCGATTCACCTGTTTAAGAATATTCCATGGTACCTGTATATTACATTACGGTACTTATTTCTTCCTAGTGATGACCATAATTTGTTTTCTTACAATTTAATTCTAACCCTAGTTGTTCTCTGTGGGCAACAACCGCATCTACTAAATGTTGCAGATCCTGTTCATCATCTGCCTATCTAATAGTATTTATGTTACGTCCCTCAGTGGTGATTACTCTCATATCTTCTAAATGGTGATGTGTCATCATCACGTTTCCTGCCAGCTGGCGTAGGCGTTCATGTCTCTCCATATATCGCAGTCTTTGGTGCTCTGGATCAACACTGCTGATGATATTCCCCCATGCCACCTTCTCAGTCCATTCAGCATCATTTACCTTGATTGTCATCTACCTCATTTCCCCTCGATCGTTCCAGTCGCCACCATGTTCTCCAATGCCTTTCTTCTCATCACATGACCAAAGAAAGTTGCTTGTCTCTTTCTTATTGTTGCATATATGACTCCATATAATTCCAGGACAGTGTATCGGACATCTAGCGTTTTCGGACAAGGGCGAGAAACTTGGAGTATCAATGTGCACATAGCGAACTTTTAAACTCCCTCGGCAGTTGAAAATGGAACATCACAGGTGAGATAGCCTGTTACCTGGGCACATTTTCCACATTTAACTGACTCAGTGTCAAACAAAAAGTACATCAATAAAATAAGCAAGTACGATGGGGCTTCCAATGAAAATCTTAATTAATATATATATGTGTGTGTGTGTGTGTGTGAGTGTGTGTGTGTGTGAGTGTGTGTGTGTGTGTGTGTGTGTGTGTGTGTGTGTGTGTGTTTTAATTTGGTGAATATATTCAGAAAACGTACAGAACAAATGTATCATTTTTTTCAAAGCTGCGTTCAATGCACATCCTCTAGCGCCCATAAAGGTTTCGATTCCTGTAGGAAAACAAAAATTCTCTTGGTCGCGTGTGCTGCACCTCTTCATTGGACCGAAAAGTCTGCCACAGAAGTCATGCTGATTTTAAACTCCGTACTCCGCTCATACACTCGCTGGACTGACAGACTGTCATAAGTCGGGGTGCCCCACCGGCTAGATGAATGTATTATTCACTGGCGAGCAACCCCAGATAGTCAGAAACTGACTAGGGACAAAATCTATATGGCTGAACTACAGATTAAGCCCTTGAATATCCAACGTACAGTTCCTAGTGGCTCGTTACAAAATTGAAATGAACTGTGCTGAATATTCGCCAAGGATGGGAAGGAGAAGGTTAGTTAGAATAGATTTTTACGTCTGAATTAAAGTGTAAAGACAACTATTCCAGTACAGGTTTTTCTCCCTGACTGCTCCCTTCCTTGGTGTGTAAGTGAACCCCCACCAATGTACACACACAACACGTATGCACAATTGGAATTAAAATATAACGACAGAACTATGAGTTACAATACTACAACATTTATTTGCTAATCATAACAATAGACATCGGATGATTGTCAATATGAGGATGATAAAATCATATAACATATTGTGATGAGAAACATTACGTAACTTTACTTGTTACTTCATCTATCTGGAACTGTGGTCCAGATCCCCACTCTACAGTAGACTCAACAAAAGAAACAGCTTGCCGGTATTCTAACGTCTGCCAGTCCTGGCTCTACCTAGTCATAACTCGTTCTTGAGATCTATAACATAGGTGCTCCTTGTGAGAGCTTGAAAGAAAGTCAAGAATGTGTTATATCAGTTCTACATCAGCGCAATCCTAATTAAAACATATCATAACACAAACATATACAATGACCAGTCTGGCCAAGTTTATCTTCCAGCTCTACTGTGTTCACCATCCTCCTTCTCCCTACTGTCTTTAGTCTGGGACGGGCTTTTCAATTGTCTCACATGCCTGTAATGATTACATTTCTGCCGCCCCATGTCCATGTCGCTAATACAGAAATTCTGTGTCGTACAGCCGCTCCGTCCAATGTTAGTTTAGCAGCTCACAGGGTTGGTAAGTGTATTATAACAATGCCAGGTCATCCGGGCTTACAAGCCGTGACCAATAGCTGTGCCAGGTTTACATGCATTACCGTGGACGCACGCCCACAATACACTGAGAAAGTTTAGCACCATATACCCCATAACACTTGTGGGTAATGTCTGTACCATTACATCTCTGCTACAAATGCAATCGATGGTTAGTGTGCCAATGCGCACACCATAATATAACACGTCATATTGATAGGCTTGCCTATGACAAATCAATATACCAAACATGAAATACACATAAAACATTAATTAAACTAGACATATTATGATACTTTAACATAATAGCATAATGCACTAGTTAGTTTGTAGGTATACGAAATGAGATGTATATACACAAAAAGAATATGTACGAAGCATATTCCTAGCATCGTATATTCATATGAAATTACACATACATACATCCAACATATCCGTAAACATTATATTACTTCAAGATAGACATCTAATGATATTCACATAATAGCATCAGGCATGATTAATGAGTACTAATATTGTATAGCTACAAAATGAGATATACAACAAGTCTAATTGAAGTGACCACACAGACCAGCTATATTTGCTGAGCTGCCCGGTTTAATCACCTGCTGTTGTAAGAATTAAATAAATAGTCAGTTGACTATATTCTGTACAACAAATGCACACACCAAAAAGGACTAGTCTAGTTTAGAAAGAGATGGCAAGCATCTGCTACGACACCTCAAGTATATCTAGACAAGACCTGCCTTCCAGAAGTTTCTACTTCTCAGAAGAGTAGCACTTACAGCACAATGATATTGGACACAGAACTCAGAAAGAACACCCAAGTAACCTATGACAATGATAGTTCTTGCAATAACCTAGATCAGATATAGACTGAAAATCACTATGTCTAAAAGACTGTTGCATAGTTACTAAGAAATCCTTCATAGACGCCAACATAAAAATCATGCATATGACTACAAACATTGAGCTGGCTGCCTACCTGTTCTGAAGTCAAACTTAATCTAACATAAAACAGGCTAGGGACCCTTATTTAAGCTGAGTCAAGCAGACAGTATTACCTCCTTGGCATTCCCGTCATAAATTCTTCTTATCTCCACCGGACGGTAATTGCACTTATCACTGCAATTGGCCATCACACCTGTGGGTCTGACAATTATTAGCCCACTAAGTCTTATCAGTGATTTCACACCTTGCGCCTCTAGTCTCTACCAGATGGGGTCATCCATCGCGGTTGGGCGATTTCCTAGCTAGTCTTATCAGGTGTCATGCCTGGTCGGTTTTAATTACACAGTCCATGGCCCAGTTCATTGTTGATTCAGCATGTCTGGGTCAGCAGTTTCCCAAGGTGTATAATAATTATCTAGTTGCCATTTTACTTGCCATCTGCAAGCTTACGTCATGGCTGGTTGGTTTTAATTACTATTCCGTCCCCTGAGTCTGCCCTCCCGTCTGGCTGGATTGATAAGACTGTGCAACTGATCTGGGGGTGACTGGTACTGGTGTCAAATTAACTTCCCAAATAGAAAGCCATTCCTGGTGGTTGTTTACTTGCAGGTTTTGCAAGCTTACGTCAAGACAGTATAGCCTTGGATATAGAGAAAACAGTTTTGTTCGTCTGTTCATCCTCTACATGGCCCATCAAAAGTGAACCGAAAATTGTTCTGGGAAGTTAAGGCTGCCAAATCGTGACAGAGCTTTCCCCTTAAAAAAAAAGTTTCTGCCAGAAATCTTTTGTCAAAGCACGCCGGACATCCCAGAATAATGCCTAAGCACTCTCCGTTCTGTATCTGCCTAAAGGTTTCCAATATTCCTTGTGGCAATGGGTTGTCCTGCATCTGCATAAAGACGTTCCATTTCCATAACCCAAAGATACACTGGATAGATCCTTGTACCTGGTTTTAGGCCGGGATTCCATGCAATAGCTTGGTAAAATCCGGTAATTGTCAGAAGGTTGTAATTTTACCCCTCTGGGAAAGATCACAATCAACGGGATTCTTCTACGCCTCTGGGCAGCAATTGTTTTACACCATTCACTCACGTGATTTACTCCTTGCAGCCGAGGATGTACCCGTAGTGAGGTCTTGCATAAGCTGGCCACAGCAAAGCTTGTCTCCGTGATTTTCCTCCGTCCGTTATAGATTCTCAACTGATCCATCAATAACTTCCTTTTGAAAGGAATAATTTACACATCATGGTCCCATGATATAAATTCAACTGGCGCTTTCTTCCTTCAAAGTTGGGCGTAACAATTTTCCCTCCTCGGTGTCGCGGTTTCTTCCCCTGATAATCAGTTAACGGGCTGAGTTTCTCTGCAGTAGAGTTTCGTGTGAAAACCGTGCTAGAAATTGGAAATTTAGTGTGCCAAGTTGTCCAGCCTTGAGAAATAACATAGTTACTCCAGGGCGATAAAGTGGAGTTACTTTGGAATAAAGTATCCACAACTAGCTGATCTACTCCTATCAAATCGACCTGACTGAAGGGTAGATTGGGTCCTAAGAGTGTTGATTCCAAACCACTCTTGACTTCTGTTACTTCAGGTTCCTGTTGCTGGAATTCCCTGATAACTTCAGCTAATGAAATGATAGGCGTTTCTTCCTCCATCTTGTGCAAAGAATTTTCTTCTTTAGCAACTACAGACAATGTTGTCTGCACAATATCAGAGTCCATATTCTGGCTCCTAACAATTCCCTGTGTTTCCTGAGTCTCCGAACTGGTATACTGTGAGATAACAACTGGAAATGTTTCCTGGTCTGGATGTTCCTCTCTGGTCGTGCTTTCATGGGCTAAGTCCAGTTGAGGTAAATCCTGTGATGGGCTGGTGTCTACACAATCCATCACACTACGTAAATCATTTGAACTGATATCTAGTGTCTTTTCCTGAGCTGCAGCCTCAAAGATCACAAGGGGTTCCGGGTCATCCTTCATCCCACTGTCAGTCAAATTTAATCCCACTTCTTCCTCGTCTGGGCTGAAGGGAATAATAAAGTCGGTTACCTTTCGATCTCCGACCTCCTTAAAAGATGTCCTCAGGTCATCTTCCTCTTGAGTTTCACCTCTCGTTGAAGTAAAATGAGATTCCTGGGAGTCTTGTACTGGCAAACCGTAGTGCAAACAGTTGTCCTCTGGGTAACTGTTACTAGGTAAATTCTCTGAACTGATAATTAGTGACTCTTCCCGCGTTGCAGCAGTGAAATTCACCTGGGATTCTGTTCCTTCCTTCCTCCCTATTTCAGTCAGATGTAATTCCACTTCGTGATTCTGTGACCAGAAGGGAATGTGAGAATCGGCTAGGTCTCCGCCTGCGACCTCATTAAAGGTTGTCTTCAGTTCCTCTTTCTCTCGAGATTCATTTCTCCTAGAAGTCAAGTGGTTTTCCTGAAGGTCCTGTACTGTTAAACCACCATTGCCGTGGTACAAACAGTTATCACGTTTGTGACTGTTTGAAGTGCCCTTGGCACGTTTCTTCTTCCCTCTTTTCCGTTTAGGACTGGGTCGAATGAGAACCTGTAGTTCCCGGTCCACTACCTCTGATTCCGCGGTGGTTGGCAAAGATGTCCTTTCCTTCCTGGTTGGGTGAGCATCCATATTTCCTACCTTATGTTCCGCTAGAACGGTTAGCTTCTCTGCATTGACTACTTCCATATGCTGTTTATTAATCTCTGCTTCTTCAGTTTTGCTACGCTCTTGTGCTCCAAAGAACTCATCATTTTCTTTAAACATAATTTCTTCTTCTTGGTCCCACCATTCTAACTCAGCTATGATATAAATTTCTAGTTGCTCCCCCTTTAAGCCTTTTCTGATGCCCCACCCTTTCGCGGACTCTGAGAAATCTGCGCGCGCCTTCATGTCCTCTTCGGGATTCCGGTAACGTAAGGCCATAATTGCTAATGACTATATTCCGGTAAGCTCCTATGTATATATCAAAAATCAGATCTAAGCTAGAAAGACAAGAGTTAACTACTGACAGTCTACGCTATCCAATGTGTATAGTTTAGCCTCAGCAGTGAAAGACAACTGAAAATAATATTCAAGTAGTACCTGGCGACAGCAGTGAAGTAAGTGTGAGAGATATACTACACAGTAATCAACAGTAATATTTATCTAAAGAAACATTAAAATGCACTGCATACATGTCAAAATGAACATGGCATATATTAGCATAAAATTGCAAATCAGTCAAGCAGTTAAATCATCAAACACATCAATGTAAATATGATTAAAGTGTTCAATTATCAATAAATGATTAATGGTAACACTAATTGATAATAGTTATAAACAGTTATCAATAAATGATAGATGATGGTAGTTTTCTCATAAGTTCTTATCTGTTATACTTTTGAAAAGTTATATATGTACTCTGAAACTTCCTCAACTAAAAGTAGCTACATTTGATGATAGTCTATTTTGATGACTGAAGATTACAAGAGTTAACTTTGAAAAATCGTTTGTCTAGGGTCTAGTAGAATCACTATGATTACTAGAATCCTGGTTCAGGATCGCGGACTGGACCCCAAATCTGTCATAAGTCGGGGTGCCCCACCGGCTAGATGAATGTATTATTCACTGGCGAGCAACCCCAGATAGTCAGAAACTGACTAGGGACAAAATCTATATGGCTGAACTACAGATTAAGCCCTTGAATATCCAACGTACAGTTCCTAGTGGCTCGTTACAAAATTGAAATGAACTGTGCTGAATATTCGCCAAGGATGGGAAGGAGAAGGTTAGTTAGAATAGATTTTTACGTCTGAATTAAAGTGTAAAGACAACTATTCCAGTACAGGTTTTTCTCCCTGACTGCTCCCTTCCTTGGTGTGTAAGTGAACCCCCACCAATGTACACACACAACACGTATGCACAATTGGAATTAAAATATAACGACAGAACTATGAGTTACAATACTACAACATTTATTTGCTAATCATAACAATAGACATCGGATGATTGTCAATATGAGGATGATAAAATCATATAACATATTGTGATGAGAAACATTACGCAACTTTACTTGTTACTTCATCTATCTGGAACTGTGGTCCAGATCCCCACTCTACAGTAGACTCAACAAAATAAACAGCTTGCCGGTATTCTAACGTCTGCCAGTCCTGGCTCTACCTAGTCATAACTCGTTCTTGAGATCTATAACATAGGTGCTCCTTGTGAGAGCTTGAAAGAAAGTCAAGAATGTGTTATATCAGTTCTACATCAGCGCAATCCTAATTAAAACATGTCATAACACAAACATATACAATGACCAGTCTGGCCAAGTTTATCTTCCAGCTCTACTGTGTTCACCATCCTCCTTCTCCCTACTGTCTTTAGTCTGGGACGGGCTTTTCAATTGTCTCACACGCCTGTAATGATTACATTTCTGCCGCCCCATGTCCATGTCGCTAATACAGAAATTCTGTGTCGTACAGCCGCTTCCTCCAATGTTAGTTTAGCAGCTCACAGGGTCGGTAAGTGTATTATAACAATGCCAGGTCATCCGGGCTTACAAGCCGTGACCAATAGCTGTGCCAGGTTTCCATGCATTACCGTGGACGCACGCCCACAATACACTGAGAAAGTTTAGCACCATATACCCCATAACACTTGTGGGTAATGTCTGTACCATTACACCTCTGCTACAAATGCAATCGATGGTAAGGGTGCCAATGCGCACACCATAATATAACACGTCATATTGATAGGCTTGCCTATGACAAATCAATATACCAAACATGAAATACACATAAAACATTAATTAAACTAGACATATTATGATACTTTAACATAATAGCATAATGCACTAGTTAGTTTGTAGGTATACGAAATGAGATGTATATACACAAAAAGAATATGTACGAAGCATATTCCTAGCATCGTATATTCATATGAAATTACACATACATACATCCAACATATCCGTAAACATTATATTACTTCAAGATAGACATCTAATGATATTCACATAATAGCATCAGGCATTATTAATGAGTACTAATATTGTATAGCTACAAAATGAGATATACAACAAGTCTAATTGAAGTGACCACACAGACCAGCTATATTTGCTGAGCTGCCCGGTTTAATCACCTGCTGTTGTAAGAATTAAATAAATAGTCAGTTGACTATATTCTGTACAACAAATGCACACACCAAAAAGGACTAGTCTAGTTTAGAAAGAGATGGCAAGCATCTGCTACGACACCTCAAGTATATCTAGACAAGACCTGCCTTCCAGAAGTTTCTACTTCTCAGAAGAGTAGCACTTACAGCACAATGATATTGGACACAGAACTCAGAAAGAACACTCAAGTAACCTATGACAATGATAGTTCTTGCAATAACCTAGATCAGATATAGACTGAAAATCACTATGTCTAAAAGACTGTTGCATAGTTACTAAGAAATCCTTCATAGACGCCAACATAAAAATCATGCATATGACTACAAACATTGAGCTGGCTGCCTACCTGTTCTGAAGTCAAACTTAATCTAACATAAAACAGGCTAGGGACCCTTATTTAAGCTGAGTCAAGCAGACAGTATTACCTCCTTGGCATTCCCGTCATAAATTCTTCTTATCTCCACCGGACGGTAATTGCACTTATCACTGCAATTGGCCATCACACCTGTGGGTCTGACAATTATTAGCCCACTAAGTCTTATCAGTGATTTCACACCTTGCGCCTCTAGTCTCTACCAGATGGGGTCATCCATCGCGGTTGGGCGATTTCCTAGCTATTCTTATCAGGTGTCATGCCTGGTCGGTTTTAATTACACAGTCCATGGCCCAGTTCATTGTTGATTCAGCATGTCTGGGTCAGCAGTTTCCCAAGGTGTATAATAATTATCTAGTTGCCATTTTACTTGCCATCTGCAAGCTTACGTCATGGCTGGTTGGTTTTAATTACTATTCCGTCCCCTGAGTCTGCCCTCCCGTCTGGCTGGATTGATAAGACTGTGCAACTGATCTGGGGGTGACTGGTACTGGTGTCAAATTAACTTCCCAAATAGAAAGCCATTCCTGGTGGTTGTTTACTTGCAGGTTTTGCAAGCTTACGTCAAGACAGTATAGCCTTGGATATAGAGAAAACAGTTTTGTTCGTCTGTTCATCCTCTACATGGCCCATCAAAAGTGAACCGAAAATTGTTCTGGGAAGTTAAGGCTGCCAAATCGTGACACAGACATGCATCACCATACTGGACCTTCATTCGCTGATGAATTTCTTTAAGTTTCACCCCTTCGCTGATTAACAAAAAACAGATAAGAAAACGCTGCTCCTCTTTGGCTCATGTCAATCGTGGAGCGGCCATCTTTAACACTGGCTTTATGTTTTTATTTAATTTTTTTTTTTTTCCCTCGCTCGCTCGCTTTTGAACTCACACTATTTATTGAAGTGATGGACTGAATTTTGCGTGTGGATTAGCTTTCCCTATTACCAATGTCCATCGCCATCAGGCGAACCCACTCTGACTTCAGAGGTACTTGAAATTTACGTCCCCAAGTCAAGGACCACAAGTCAACATCTTAGTCCAACTGTCCGGTGTAGGGATTGTACCACTAACCTCGGCATCAGCATAACGGATGTTGAAGAACACGCGTTCTTACCCATTCGGCCATGCTGACCTGCAAACTGTCTTTATGGTGTCGTGTTTGTCTGCACCGTGATGGCACGTGCTTAACACTCTTGGTATCCTTAACAACGATACTGACATTAGTCATTAGTCATTAGTCATCGGCTCCAACATCCCAGCAAAAAGGGTCGTCCCCATTATGCTCCGTTCCCGTTCAAGTGAATATCTCATAAAATGTTCCCCACTGCTCCATGTAAAAAGTGGAAAAGATAGGATTCTCGACAAACAACGGCCGGCTTAGGCACACTGTGCATAATGCCGCCATCAGAATGTCACCACAAAAGTCCTCTACGAAAAATACAGTTCATCCTTGATGGAACTGGCAGTCACTTTCCAAACCAGATGTTCACCTCCAAAGTCTCAATGTTTCTAGATGTTGTTGTTCCGTTTCCAGATGTTATCTAGTCAGCCACGCCATTTGTTTTCCTCCGAAAAGCAGTTCACGCAACAAAACAACCTTGGACAGATGTAAAAACAATTCACTGTACATAATGCCGCCGCCAGAATGCCACACAAAAGTCCTCTACGAAACATGCAGTTCATCCTTGATGGAAGCGGCAGTCATTTTCCCAACCAGCTATACACCTACAGTCTCGATATTTCTAGATGTTGTTCCGGTTCTAGATGTTTTCTAGCCAGCCACGCTATTTTTAGATGTTTTCTAGCCAGCCACGCCATTTTGTCTCCGAAATGTAGGTCACTCAGCAAAAGAACATAATGCCGTCTCCAGAGTTCCAAAACAACAGTCCTCCACTAAAGCATAGTTCATCGTCAAGGGAAGCGGAAGTCAACCAGAAGACAAGTAGCCACACATTTCTGTATAAGGTACAAAAACTGGTCAATTCTGGGACATAACAAGCCACCATTGCTCTAAACATGCAGTCCACGCTCCACAACCTCGGGCATATTTAAAAGCATTTCACACGAAATTCACAGATCACAGCGTCGCGCCACGCACTCAACTCAGTAGTAGGGCGAAGGAACCATGTTACACGTTGACATGTTACAAGACAATGGTATGGTTATTGTAATTTCTATCACGTTTGAAAGCTTTTCATTTAACGCTTCCTCGACATTATACTATAAATTTCCGTTCACTGACTATTGATGCCATGAAACGAAACAAAACAAATAACACGACGACCCTAGTATTGCAATATATCGTCATTCTGCATAAATTGGAGGTCACATTTGATGATATATTATCCTTCGGCACTAAATCAGTTAGAACTATTGACGCTACTGTAACATGCCTGGGTTCATTAACATTACCGGCCCTGAGAAATAATAGACGGAGGTAAAATAGGGCTGGGTAGTAGGTCCCCGGAGGGGGCAAATGAGAGGACAGACGTGGAAGATTGGGGATAGTGAGTTTAAGGGGGAGTCAAGGAGAAGTCAGCCCGCTAGTGTGGTTGTGGGGCAGACAGTTTGAGCTGTGGGGTAGTGTGTGTGGAGTCAGGGGACTGGATGGACAGTTGAGTTTTGGGACCCGACAGTGGAGGTCGGCTGGTTATGGGAGTTAACGAGAGAGCTCAGCTCTGTGTTTTTCGGTGATAGGGAGTTGACGCTTAGACCCAGAGTGGGGTGGATGTGAGTTCGGGCCGGGAGAGAGGCTGGTTAACTGTCGTGTTGGATGAGAATAAGTAGGCCTGAAGAAGGCAATGTTATTCGAGTGTTCTGTTGTGATGAGAATATATTCGGCAAGTTCTGTTACTGGATTTATATATGTTGTGTGTTTCCATGTTCATTCATCATTAAAAGGATATTATGTGCGCAAACTCAATCTTGTTCACTGTCTGTTGGATGTGTGCTGCAGTGGTGACTTGTGGTGTGAGACAGGTGGCTAGCTCAGCTTTCACTCTGCAATGATATAGAAGGAGCATTAAGATCTAGACATTGACCAATCTCATTCTGGTGCAAAAGAGCTTGTGTCAGACACATTATTTGAGGGCTACGTCCTGTCAAGGAACCAGGAGCAACATAGAGAAATTAATGGACATTCTTATCTGTGGGCTCGTCGCTTAGAGAGGATAATGAGTTCAGAGACATTAGTCGGGCGCCCAATTACAACTAGAATTATATCGCAACGAAACTCAGGTATCTAGCAGTGCCGGAGAATTAACGCACAGTTCACGGGAGGCCAGGTGCAGGTACAAAGACAAGGTTTGCGCCTGTGAGAGAACTGTTTAGCAGACAAAACGGCGCAGAGTAAAACGTCATGTGGACAGAAAGTCGGCGGTATTTACGATAGCAGCGGGACAGCAGTTGTGTTTGTGAGTGGCGAAGACAGTCGCGCGGTGTGTTCACAGGTCGAGAGGTGATTCAACGGGTAAACATACAGGGGTGCGCCAAAGGTCAGATACTGGTGAAATTCATGTTTACAAACTCGCCCTGGGAGGGGAGATATATGAGAAAGTGTGGAACACACAGAGGTGACGGTTGTTGATCCACCGAAGGGGAGTGAAGGACGGTGGTAGGACAGTGAGTGTTTGTGTATGAGGAAAATGTTCCAGTGTATCTGGAAAAAGGGGGAACATTACTTCAGATCACAACCAGATTCAGTGAGTGGTAATTTTTACAAAGAGAAACTGAGGTGACCTAGGGGGTCAAGGCTGTGTACACGGGAATTTACGGAAAAAATTTCCACTGGAATTGACGGATGACTCAGGTGACTGTGAGGGTAGAACTGGATAAACAATACCAGTTGTTTTGCACCGAAACCAGGATTTATGTGCGTCAAAGTTCCCATCGTCCTGTTATCATCATCATCCAGTCAGTTGGCAACAAACATTTGGTAACAAACTATTAGGGGCCGTCACCGCAAGAGTGGTCGGATTCTCTGGAAAAAAGGACTTGCTAAACAGATATAAAGCGCTGGACATTCGTTGGCATTTTTTTTTTACTTTGTCGGCAAACGAATCCGTACCATCACTTCAAGGTGCCAGCTCCGCAGTAAGGGTTACAAAAATGTTACGGACTGTGTAGAGACAAGGCGTTCGGATAATTACCATCATCTTCAACTTTTCCGACAGTCGGGACTCATTATCACCACGTCAAGGAAAAAGTAACAACGCATCAAAACAATAATTTGTCTTTGGGATCTAGCGTCGTAGTCACTTCAAAACATTAATCAACAAGCATTTCCAGGTTATAATTGGAAACTATTAGAAACAAGCTAAGGACTTTTCGGAGAGTTTATCATCGCATTGTTGTCGGCCGACCATTTTGTTTTCTGTTGCTCTCATCGTCCTAAGTGTCTTTATCGTATGTGTATCTATATATTTATATGTTATTTCATGTAGTTGTTGGATAGAGATTTTTGCGTTTTCTATCTGAATCAGGATAGTCTTGGCAAAATGTTTTCTTCCTGGTGCTTAAGATATTTTTAAGGAATACACTAAGAATTTAGCGTGGTCGTACGTTCGCATTGGGCGTCCTGAACAATATCCAGAGCCGTGGTGTCTTGCGTCAAATCTGTGTATATTAGTTACTGGAGATTACTTGTTCTTCTTTCTTTATATTTACATATAATATCGGGTTGATTTGGACATATGTTATTATTGTGATCCTTCGTGATATCTACTGCATAGTGGTTTCTGTTAGTTCACTTTTATGCGCATTACATTTTCTCTTACATGGGCTTGTCGATTTCATTTTTTTTTTGGGTGTCACTAGCCTATGCGTGTAGCGTCTTATAGACATCAATTATTGTTTATCATTCATTCGTTTATATATATATATATATATATATATATATATATATATATATATATATATATGTCTAACACTATTTCCAGAAACTTCCTACAACTATTTGTTATATATATTCTAGGGAGTATAGATAATACCCCCCCCCCCCTCACTACTAAGTGTCTTATAGAGTGACTGTGTGAAGACAGAGGGAGATTATCATAACTACGAAGTTACGTAAAGTCTGAGGGGGTGTTGTACTTAGTGAAGTTACACAAAGACTAGCAGCAGGGTCTTTATATTTACAGCTGACTGACGGAACGTGTCCACAAGTACAACAATGCCTACGTTAATGGAATACATCGAAGCAGGTGAACGACTTGGCCTGAAGAGCAAAGATTTACAGGATTTTGCAGAAGCAAAATTGAAAGAATTTCATCACTGGGAAAGAGAGGAGACGCATAATGAACGTGAAGCCAAACGCCTACAGGAAGAAAGGTTAGCTGAAACCCAACGCCTACAGGAAGAAAAGTTAGCTGAAGCCCAACGCCTACAGGAAGAAAAGTTAGCTGAAGCCCAACGCCTACATGAAGAAACGTTAGCTGAAGCTAAGCGCCTACACGAAGAGAGAGAGAGAGAGAGAGAGAGAGAGAGACACAAGTGAAACTAGAAATGGAAAAACAAAAGTGCCTACACGAAGAGAGAGACACACACAAATGAAATTAGAAATGGAAAAAAACAAAAGTATCAGTTTCAGATGGAAACGGAAATTGCACTAAAAAAAATAGAACTAGCATTTAAGAGTCAAAGTGAGGAAGGGCAGAAGACTTTCGCAGTCGTCACAACGATTGAAATTGCCATATTTTACGGACCGAGACCATCTTCAATCTTATCTTGACATATTTTAGGCGGCTGTTAAGGCTTTAGGTATTCCAGAAGGAAAGTTTGCCATGATGCTGAGTGAGTATCTAACGGGAAAGGCCTTAGATACAATGTTCAATTTACCTGTGGCAGAAAGAAACAATTACACTATTCTGCGTCAACGCTTGCTTACAAAGTTCAACCTAACTGAGCATGGATACAGAACAAAGTTCAGACAATTGGTGCCAGAGACAAATCAGGATTTTACAGATTTTGTCAATACAGTGAAGAACACATTTAATAAATGGACGGAGCTTCCAGAAGTTGGAAAAGATTTTAATCGATTAGAAGATCTGATGCTAAGAGACCAGATATTATCGTCATTTAATACAAACTTAGTGGCTTTCTTTCAAGAACGTAAGCCAAAGGACATAGACACAATGTCCCAGTTAGGGCAAAACTACATGACTGCACTTCCAAACAGTTCTATTGGCAGACTAGTTGATGAGGAAATAGTCTGTGCAGCGTATACTAAACAGGATCAGAATCCTGGGATCAGATCAAGATCGAAAAGTGTAGACTTAACACATAGGTATAAGCAACAAGGACCTCAAGACAATGGTTTCCGTGGCAACCATTTTGGCAGATCAGGATGTTACCCATACAAAGGGGGAATTTTAAGAGACGTCCGAAGGGTTATGTCTGATGTTGGAATTGTGGCAGCTGGAGACACAAGGCAGCACAGTGTGATGTACAACAATCCAGTGGGCCAACAAATAATAGAAGGAAGGACATTATTTGTTTCAAATGTGGAGGGACCGGGCACTTTCGCTATCAATGTACAATGGGGGATACTGAGCACTCAAATGCAGCGCAAGGGATTGAAACAATCAATAATGAGAGTTGTAGTGGATGCAGACCTCTTTTTGAGAAAGACAGTGAGCCTGTCTTAATGTGCGGTCACCAATTTCAAGCAGGATCAGCAGTGCATGCAGGAGGAAGTTTGAAGCTGCATCATGGGTTTGTTAATTATAGGGAAGTAGTGACACTTAGGGATTCTGGTTGTACGACGATCTGGGTCAGAAAAAGTTTAGTACATCTCTCGGATTACACAGGGAAAAATGTAAGATGTATAACGTTTAACGGTACAGTAGAATTTTACCCATTGGCTGTAATCACAGTGACAACACCATATATCACAGGAAGAGTGACAGTGTGTGTTCTAGACTCACCAGTGGCAGATCTGATCATTGGAAATGTGCCACGAGTTAAAGAGTGTACAGAAGAGGCAGTAGTTAATTGGTACCACAAACATGGTGCAAGCAGTAACGAGGTAGTTACCAGAAGAAAACCTGGATTAGATACTATAGCTGAAGAAGAAGAGGCACTTGAAGTTAACAACCAGATAGGGACTAATGACAGCACCGATGAAAAAGAGAAGACTGATCCCAAGCAAAGCCCTAGTGACTGTCAAAGACGAGACAGCACTCTTGAAAATGATTGTCAGATGTATGGTAATCCAGAACATAAGCGATTAACGAACAAGAGGGGTGGCTTTGACGGGACAAATAATAGTTTCACTAACGATGTGTCAAAAATCAAAGGCGCTATCTCGTAACACCAAAATCACAATATACAAAACACTGATCAGACCAGTTGTGCTGTATGGCTCTGAAATCTGGAGTACAACGAAAGGAGACGAAGCCTTGTTACAAACCTTTGAGAACAAAATTTTAAGACGCATCTTTGGACCCATTAGGGATACACAAAGTGGAGAGTGGAAAAGAAGATGTAACAAAGACATTTATGATCTGTTTAAGTCCCCGCTAATCACTGGTATCATGAAGGCTAATAGACTACAATGGCTGGGGCATATAGAAAGAATGGAAGATAATAGGGAAACAAAACTCGCTTACACTCAGGAAATAAATGGCCGTAGACCCCGAGGTAGACCAAGAAGACGGTGGAGAGATAATACATGTACAGACCTACAAGCACTTGGAATCAACGACTGGCAAGAGAAGGTCCACCAGAGAGACGAATGGAGACGGATTGTATTTGCAGCAAAGAACCTCAATGGCTCGGAACGCTGAAGAAGAAGAAGAAGAACGATGTGTCAGATGACAAGACTATAAGCAACCAAGATGGGATACCTTTAGAGCATAGAGACCGGTATATAAGAACAGCTCAGGATATTTCAGGTGCAGGGCACATAGGAATAATGCGTACGCAGCAGAGAGCAGTGTACCAGTTATATTGGCCAGGATTTTGTAAAGAGGGCAAGCTAAACAGAGAATCCTTTTTAATGGTGCAATATATAGATAGGAAAGTTAAGTCAGTTCAAAAGAGGGCTAACGACTTCACTGACCCAGGGTTAGGGATAGCATACAGGTGTTTTAAATATATAGGGACCATGAGGGATGGGTACACGAAGGATAGACGCATCATCGACAGGAATCGGTGGATTTTTGATGCAAGAAAAGAACCACCTGATATAGGGTCGGTACACAAATAGTTTGTGGGTGTTCTTGAAGATATTAATAGACGTGCGGGTACACAAATATAATGTTTTCTATGATATGTTGATTATTATGAGATGTATTAGTTCACGCATTGGCAAACAAGATGGAAAGTTGGTTGTGTTGATGTGTAGCGAATATGGGAAGTTACTATGATTACTTGATGTATTATTTATTGTGGTAGCTGGATTAAGATGGAGTCATACTAACGGCTACCAAGGCAATGTTACTGGGTCATTATTTTTGTGTTTTGGGAAGCATCCCATCATTTGAAAATGATGTTTTCTTTTGAGGAGGGGGTGGTGTAACATGCCTGGGTTCATTAACATTACCGGCCCTGAGAAATAATAGACGGAGGTAAAATGGGGCTGGGTAGTAGGTCCCCGGAGGGGGCAAATGAGAGGACAGACGTAGAAGATTGGAGACAGTGAGTTTAAGGGGGAGTCAAGGAGAAGTCAGTGTCATATATTTTTGAAGGGAGTGGGAGATCACTGTAGTGCATGCCCCATCTCTAATAAAAGATGTAGAGCCCCATCCTCTTCTATCTTCAATAACCCCAGAATATGAACCTTGAGTTATCTGCAGGCCTCGTTCTATTAAGTATTGTCTAGGAGATATAGATTATGGCCCTGGTAAGAATGGTAATTTACTAACTGGGAATCTGCCCCTTCTCCAATGATTCTGATAGCTCTGGAGCCCCCTTATTGTTTATCAAATCTGAGGAAAGTCTGGAGAATTTTCTCAGCCTGATTTAGATGAAGAAAACATGGATGTTGAGCAGTTGATAGATCTAGAGTCTTTTTATTTCCCCATTCAGTAAGTCATTATGAGTTAATTTATCTTTAAACAATCAAACACATAATCAATCACATTAGATTTTGACAACATGATGTACAAAGAAGTTGATGACACAGATAGGTTTGAACTTGACAAATTAACAGAAGGTCAATTCCTGTTAATCATTTATTGACTGGCCTGAGCCTTCTGGTCAGTACATACATCTCTGTTGTGATTTACACAAAGTAATAGAACAGTTGCACATTGGACCATTGTCCCAGACAAGCAATAATAAGCATCAATATATGAGATGTCAACAAGTGTGAAAACATAGTAAACATTTTGATGTTGTACATATTAAGTATGATAGTGGTGTCTCAACCATAAAATGTCAGTAGTTTTCCTGAAATTGGGTGTGTATTCAACCTTTGAGAAAAGTAACCTGGTGACTGGAGGATTAGGTAAGCCAGGGTCCATTGACTGATGGATCCACTTCAGGTCTGCCCGTATAGCTCCTCTGAAGGCCTCCCCATGCTCTGCTCATAGCGAAGTCATCCTCCTTCTCACTTGTGGTTCATCTCTTTCTCTCGGCTTCCCTCCCTCAGGTCTGATCCAGGTGGTTAATTTGCTGATGTGTTGGGTGGTTGTTGGTATGTAGCCACCAAGATCACTGATGAATATTCGCATAAATATATACATTCCTACCAATACAATAAATAAGAAGTAGGTCGGAAGAAATCTAAATTCCTGAAGTAGGAACTAGTTCCCCTCCCCTCCTTTTCTCTCTGAGCTAGTGTTGGGTTAAGTTGGGGTGGTCAGAGATTATCACACGGTGTACGCCTTGTATCAACTTGTTCCTGCTGTATGTAAATTCTCATTTGACCGGGGTCAGTGAACGTGTACAGTAAGACATTGACAAGAGTGAGAATATGTCAAGATGCATGTAAATAAATGACATACATTTAGAACATTTCTTCCACTAAATGGTGTTTACAATGTGTATAAATAATTCTCTGTGTTTTCCCAATTAACTACTTCTTCTTCTTGTGTCTAATAACTCTCTTCCATTACCTGTTGTTGTTGTGATGTTGAGTGTTGGGTTCTGTGGTGATGAGTGGTGTGGAGTGGTGTTGTGTTTTAAGTTATGTTGAGTAATGAGTTAAGTTCACTTCGCGTGATGGTGTTCCGCGAAGCACAACTTTCTCATGTGTTGCAGTTCATGTGTGCCCTTATCCAATTAAATTTGACATAAATATAAATATTTATTTCGCCAAACCCTATTAATTCTATAGATAAAGGAGAAAGGAAAGATTGATTTCACTTTCAGCTTTCTAGATTGTAAATAGGCATAGATAAGTCTGTTTTAGAACCAGGCACTTATTCTAGTACACGAACTGTCTTTTCAGCTGTAGATAGTGGTGCATCTTTAGCAATGTTTCTGGTGAAATGCACAAGATTGCTTTCGAATCATCACTTCTCACAGTTGTTTAGAATAGAATATAGTAGTGGAATGCACTTCTTAAAGTTAATAATTATCTCTAAGAATATCAGAGATTGTAGTTTCATCGAAGAGAATATTCTGCCTGGGAATGGCTTTGCGTCGTTAGAATCTACAGTCGAGCATTTTTACATTTCAGAGGTTTTAATTAATAATCATACATTTCAATTGACATCACAAACATGAGTTTACATTACTTGATACATCGGGTTCTTAGTCTAATCAAGGGCCAACAAACGTACCTCGGATCCAGACTTTTGCCTTGCCCATTGAATTTTTGGTCACACACTCTTCTCACATCCGTCCATGGAGCGAGTTCAGACAAAAGTGCGGGCTTATTAACATTTCTGATGAAATAGTAATATATGTTAATTATGCACTGGCGCGAAGGCGGTCATGTGGTTTTCCTATCCAATTGTTTTCTGAGCTTGGTCTGATGAAATCTTTCTAAGAATCCACGTCATTTGTCACTTGTTCAGTTCCAGTTTTGATGTTAAGTTTTAAGTCCCAATCTCCAATTGCGTTTGTGAAGTCAATTTCTTTCAATGTTGTTTCCTCTTTTTGCGGCAGTTGTTGGTAATGAATAATGTTGGCTGCGTTATGCCACATGGCCCCACTCCAGATTGTTCTATGGTATGGAACTATGTTTCCAACATTTTCAGTTATCAAGTTGTTCCCATTTTTCCTCCCTTGTATTCCCTTCTGCATCTGATTGACCTGGTTCATCAGGCACTGGGTGTCGACTCAGGAAGTCCGCTCCCACATTCATTTTCCCAGGAACATACTCAACCTGGAACGAGTAAGGTTGAAGAAGCAGCGACCACCTCATAAGTCGGGCATTCAGAGTCTTAGATGCTGCGAGAAACATGAGTGGTTGATGGTCACATTGCACTGTGAAGTGTCTGCCATATAGGTATGCTTGAAATTTCTGTACACTCCATACGAGCGCAAGACATTCTCTCTCGATAGTACTGTAATTTCTCTCTGCTGCATTCAATTTCCTGCTAGCATAGGCTACAGGGAATAGCTCTGATGGTACATCTCCCTTTCTCTGCAACAGCGTTGCCCCAATTCCTATGTTACTGGCATCGGTGCGCAGCACGAATGGTTGGTCGAGGTCTGGTAGATGTAAGACTGGATGAGCAGTTAATGCCTGCTTTAATGCTGTGAAAGCTCTCTCACAGTCAGCTGACCAAGTGACTTTCTCTGGTTTCCCCTTTTTGGTAAGATCCGTTAAAGGTGCTGACAGAGTATTGAAGTCCTTGAGGTATTTTTGATAGAATCCACATAAGGATACAAATGATCTTACATCCTTCTTTGTTTTTGGACGAGGTGCTCTCTGGAGTTTGTCCACATTTCCCTCTTGTGGAGTTATCAGTCCATGAGATATCTTATGACCTAGAAAGTCCAATTCTTGGAATCCTATCTGACACTTCTTTGGTCTAGCCGTCAATCCAGTTTCTCTGAGGCGCCTGAACAAAAGATGCAGGGATTCTACATGCTCTTCAAATGTTTCAGTTGCGATCAGGATGTCATCCATGAAGTGACTGATGTCTGGATGCTGTAGTGGGTCAAGTAATTTTCTCATCATACGTGTAAAGACGCCGGGAGCATTACTTAATCCGAATGGAAGAACGTTGAACTCATAGTGTCCTCCAGGCGTGCTGAAAGCTAACCATGGTCTAACTTCCGGTTTTACAGGGATCTGGTAATATCCCTTACTGAGATCAATCCTAGTAAAGTACTTAGCTCGGTTGAGTGCTGTGAAGAGTTTATTCTGATCAGGCAGAGGTTCTGCTTGGAATTCAGTTATAGCATTGAGCTGTCGATAATCGATGCACAATCTATGTTCTCCACTTGGCTTTCTCAATAATACGACGCTAGCACTGTAGGGTGATTCAGATGGTGAGATTATTCCTGCGGTGAGCAGCTGTTGTATTTCTTCCTCTAAAGTCTTTTGCTTTGCATAAGGAACTGGGTAAGTCTTGACTCGCACAGGCACTGTGTCATTCAACTTCATGTCAAATTCCTCCAAATCAGTTCTTCCTGGCTTATCAGTAAGTACTTCTGCATATTTTGCCATAAGTTCCCTAATCTGCTTTTGCTGATCCTTTGTTAAGTTGGGATTGATTTCCACATCCTTAAAGGTCTCTTTGGCTTGCAGTTGGCACTCGACTCCCATTGTTGATCCTTCTTCGACTTCAGTAGCCACACTCATGGCCATCAGATGTGCAGGTTCGGTGGTTGAGGGTCTTTCATGATATTTCTTCAAGAGGTTTATGTGAAATACTTTCATCTTGCCTTTGACTGAAATTCTGTAGTTGGTACGTGAGATCTTCTCCGTCACTACATAAGGTCCTCTCCATCCTATTTGCAGCTTATTCTGACTGGTTGGAAGCAGCAACATCACCTTCTCTCCTACCTCTAACTCTCTATCCTTTGCCTTGCGGTTGAAGTTACGAGCAATTCTTCGTCTGGCTTGACGTAGATTGACATTCGCTTGTTTCCAACTGTGTTGTAAACGATTTTTCAACTCGGCAACATATGTAGATGCAGTCACGACTGTATCATCTGTAGTATTATCAGTCCATGTTCGCAGTAATGCCTCAAGTGGTCCCTTGATTGGTCGTCCAAACAACAGTGTGGCTGGAGCAAAACCTGTTGAGTGATGGGGTACTTCCCTGTAAGCAAATAAAGCTGCAGGTAAATACAAGTCCCAATCCTCTGTCTTCTCCTGGGCAATTTTGCGCAGGATACTAATCAATGTCCCGTTCCACCTTTCCACAAGTCCATTTGACTGAGGGTGATATGGTGAACTGAAGATATGGCGTGCATGAAAAAGTCTGAAGGTCTCTTCCATAAGCTTACCACGAAACTGTGAACCGTTATCCGTCAAGATCCTTTGTGGGAATCCTAGACGTGTGAATATTCCTAATAATGCATCAGCGACGTGTTTGGAGTCACAGCTGGGCATAGGAACTGCTTCGGCCCACATGGTTGTTGTGTCCACAAGCGTTAATATGAATCGGTTTCGCCTCTTCGTTGCTGAGAGAGGTCCGATTATGTCTACTGCCACTTTATCAAATGGAATTCCAGTGATTGGCGATTCACCCAACATTGCCGGTGGTGTCCGGTGTTTTGGTGATACTTTCTGACACTGTGGGCATGATTTTACAAACCGTTGTATGTCTGAATTCATCCCTGGCCAAAAGTAGTGAGTGGTAATCCGCTGTGTAGTAGCGTTGATACCCATGTGCCCACTGAATGGTAGACTGTGACCCATCTCTAAGATCTGAGTCCTGTATTGAGTTGGTACAACAAGTTGATTAAACTCTTGTCCAGCTCGTCCTGCTTTTCTGTAAAGAAGTGCTGACTTCATGAACAGATCACCTTTACGTAGAGGTAAATGTGATTTTGGCAGTTTTCTGAAGCAGCGTTCCAAGGTGCTGTCGGCCTCTTGTGCCCTCTTCAGTTCCTCCGTTCGAGGGATTGGCGTAGTTGTTTCTGGAGTTTTTGTTGCCTGTGATCGAGTGGTCATGGTCGCCATCGCCACAGGTTGAACAGGTTCTCCTAGAACGATAAATCTACAGTCGAGGATTACAGGATATATCGGATCGTCCAAGATTGCTGCCTTGATCGTCCCAGTGACATACCGCGAGGCTATGTTCACTTTTGCCACTGGAAGAGACATATTTGTTGAACTCTTCAGTGGTCCCTGTAATTCCACTATTTCCTCTGTCACCTGTTCGGGGTGAACTAAGGATGATGAGACAACACAGTCATATGATAATCCAGTATCATATAAACAGGTCGTTTTGAATCCATTTAGTAAGATGGATTCCACGACCGGAATACGAGATGATGTGTCTTGATGAGGTGTCTGTTTGGACGTTTCACCAGTGCTCACTTTTCTCTCTTTTCGGTTGGCCAAACATGCCGCTGTGTGTGGAGGTGGCTTCTTCCTGCAATTCTGAAATGTGTGACCCCTAATTTTGCAATGGGTACAGAATGGTTTGTCCTCCCTCGGCGCTGTTTGGACTGAGTGTTGAGTGTTTTTCGGGGATTTCCCCTTTTTCCCGGTGGCTACCGTGTTTTCACCCTCTTTTGGCTGTGGAGTTTTGTTTTGAGAGGGGGGGTTGTTCGAACGTCCCTTTCCTCCCATCTCCTTTTGAGATTTCTCAAATCTCTCTGCCAGGATGATTATAGTTTCCAGGCGGTCAGCCCCGTTTTGGGTTAGGAATGCCTTCATTTCGTTCTGCATTTTCCCCTTGATCTGATCAATGATAATCATTTCACGGAGTCCTTCATAATTTTCCTCAAATCCTCCCAAGCAAGTCCATCTTTGTATGTATGACTTCAGTCTTTCCACTAGTTGTGCGTAGCTCTCACCCGGTTCCTTCCTTGCGGCTTTGAACCTGAGTTTATAAGATTCGGCGTCCACTTCGAATCGGCTCAAGAGTGCCGTCTTGAGTGTTGTGTAGTTCTGTTGTTCCTCTCTAGTGAGTCTTGAGAACACTTCATACGCCGTGGATCTTAAGGCCTGCGCCAACTTCGTCGCCCATCTACTTTCTTCAAGCCCACAGCTGACAGCCATTGCCTCGAAACGTGATAAAAATCCTTCGATGTGGTCAGTCTGTTCATTAAAGGGTTCCAGAGGAAATGACATAGCTCCTGAATTAAGTTGAGAGACGTGAGGTGGTTCTGTCACTGGCGATCCTGATGAGGTTGAGGGTGTAGGACCACTCCCTTTCTCTATCCTCCGGATCTCCACTTCAATCTCCATTCTCCTCAACTCCAGTTGGTGTTGACGCTCTCTCTCCTTATCTTCCATTTCAGCCTGTAGTCGTTTCTCTTTCTCCTCCAATTCTGCTTGAAATCGTTTCTCTTTCTCCTCCGATTCTGCTTGAAACTGTTTTTCTCTCTCAGCCAATTCAGCCTGAAGCTGTTTTTCTTTGAGAGCCAATTCAGCCTGCAGTCTCTCTCTTTTGTCAAATGCATCCGAAACATAGTTAGCTAGCTCAAGGCCATCTAACCCGCACTCCCTACCTGTTTCTGTTATTTGGGCTCTAAACTTTGCAGTTTCCGCCATGTCTATAATTTATTGCTTTGCTCTGCCTATCAATATAATTGCAGTTAATCTGATCCGCGTAAGTTTGTCAGTCCCTGATCTGCAAAGATACAACAGAGCATGTGCAATATTAAAAACACCCTATGTTATGTCTGTCTGTCAATGCTGGAAAACCAAAGGCAGCAGGCACTGAAGTAACCACAATTAATTCCTAGTAAAGAAAAGAATCTGAAATTAGACAGAGTTTTCCCAACGGATAAGATTTTCCGGTGGTTGATGAAATGCTGTTAAGTTCAGACTCCACAGTAAAGGAACACCTTCTCTGAAAGAGAAGTAGTGTTGGTAGAGTAGATACACACTATATATTTCACCTGGAGCAACTCTCTCTGAAGTATAAGCCTATTTGAACATGGCCCCCTTCTCCAGGAGTAAAATCAGTCACCTACTCTTATTTATCTATAAATGTCATTCATATCATGTGGCTGTCAATCAATACCCCACATGGTATCTGTTAAACATTCTAGAAAATGACAATGTTCATAATCTAAAGATAACTGTGTTCATGTATTTTTAGGTGATTGTTTAAAGGTTAATATATGGGAACCATCCAGGACTTAGCCCACAATATGTCATATATTTTTGAAGGGAGTGGGAGATCACTGTAGTGCATGCCCCATCTCTAATAAAAGATGTAGAGCCCCATCCTCTTCTATCTTCAATAACCCCAGAATATGAACCTTGAGTTATCTGCAGGCCTCGTTCTATTAAGTATTGTCTAGGAGATATAGATTATGGCCCTGGTAAGAATGGTAATTTACTAACTGGGAATCTGCCCCTTCTCCAATGATTCTGATAGCTCTGGAGCCCCCTTATTGTTTATCAAATCTGAGGAAAGTCTGGAGAATTTTCTCAGCCTGATTTAGATGAAGAAAACATGGATGTTGAGCAGTTGATAGATCTAGAGTCTTTTTATTTCCCCATTCAGTAAGTCATTATGAGTTAATTTATCTTTAAACAATCAAACACATAATCAATCACATTAGATTTTGACAACATGATGTACAAAGAAGTTGATGACACAGATAGGTTTGAACTTGACAAATTAACAGAAGGTCAATTCCTGTTAATCATTTATTGACTGGCCTGAGCCTTCTGGTCAGTACATACATCTCTGTTGTGATTTACACAAATTAATAGAACAGTTGCACATTGGACCATTGTCCCAGACAAGCAATAATAAGCATCAATATATGAGATGTCAACAAGTGTGAAAACATAGTAAACATTTTGATGTTGTACATATTAAGTATGATAGTGGTGTCTCAACCATAAAATGTCAGTAGTTTTCCTGAAATTGGGTGTGTATTCAACCTTTGAGAAAAGTAACCTGGTGACTGGAGGATTAGGTAAGCCAGGGTCCATTGACTGATGGATCCACTTCAGGTCTGCCCGTATAGCTCCTCTGAAGGCCTCCCCATGCTCTGCTCATAGCGAAGTCATCCTCCCTCTCACTTGTGGTTCATCTCTTTCTCTCGGCTTCCCTCCCTCAGGTCTGATTTAGGTGGTTAATTTGCTGATGTGTTGGGTGGTTGTTGGTATGTAGCCACCAAGATCACTGATGAATATTCGCATAAATATATACATTCCTACCAATACAATAAATAAGAAGTAGGTCGGAAGAAATCTAAATTCCTGAAGTAGGAACTAGTTCCCCTCCCCTCCTTTTCTCTCTGAGCTAGTGTTGGGTTAAGTTGGGGTGGTCAGAGATTATCACACGGTGTACGCCTTGTATCAACTTGTTCCTGCTGTATGTAAATTCTCATTTGACCGGGGTCAGTGAACGTGTACAGTAAGACATTGACAAGAGTGAGAATATGTCAAGATGCATGTAAATAAATGACATACATTTAGAACATTTCTTCCACTAAATGGTGTTTACAATGTGTATAAATAATTCTCTGTGTTTTCCCAATTAACTACTTCTTCTTCTTGTGTCTAATAACTCTCTTCCATTACCTGTTGTTGTTGTGATGTTGAGTGTTGGGTTCTGTGGTGATGAGTGGTGTGGAGTGGTGTTGTGTTTTAAGTTATGTTGAGTAATGAGTTAAGTTCACTTCGCGTGATGGTGTTCCGCGAAGCACAACTTTCTCATGTGTTGCAGTTCATGTGTGCCCTTATCCAATTAAATTTGACATAAATATAAATATTTATTTCGCCAAACCCTATTAATTCTATAGATAAAGGAGAAAGGAAAGATTGATTTCACTTTCAGCTTTCTAGATTGTAAATAGGCATAGATAAGTCTGTTTTAGAACCAGGCACTTATTCTAGTACACGAACTGTCTTTTCAGCTGTAGATAGTGGTGCATCTTTAGCAATGTTTCTGGTGAAATGCACAAGATTGCTTTCGAATCATCACTTCTCACAGTTGTTTAGAATAGAATATAGTAGTGGAATGCACTTCTTAAAGTTAATAATTATCTCTAAGAATATCAGAGATTGTAGTTTCATCGAAGAGAATATTCTGCCTGGGAATGGCTTTGCGTCGTTAGAATCTACAGTCGAGCATTTTTACATTTCAGAGGTTTTAATTAATAATCATACATTTCAATTGACATCACAAACATGAGTTTACATTACTTGATACATCGGGTTCTTAGTCTAATCAAGGGCCAACAAACGTACCTCGGATCCAGACTTTTGCCTTGCCCATTGAATTTTTGGTCACACACTCTTCTCACATCCGTCCATGGAGCGAGTTCAGACAAAAGTGCGGGCTTATTAACATTTCTGATGAAATAGTAATATATGTTAATTATGCACTGGCGCGAAGGCGGTCATGTGGTTTTCCTATCCAATTGTTTTCTGAGCTTGGTCTGATGAAATCTTTCTAAGAATCCACGTCATTTGTCACTTGTTCAGTTCCAGTTTTGATGTTAAGTTTTAAGTCCCAATCTCCAATTGCGTTTGTGAAGTCAATTTCTTTCAATGTTGTTTCCTCTTTTTGCGGCAGTTGTTGGTAATGAATAATGTTGGCTGCGTTATGCCACAGTCAGCCCGCTAGTGTGGTTGTGGGGCAGACAGTTTGAGCTGTGGGGTAGTGTGTGTGGAGTCAGGGGACTGGATGGACCGTTGAGTTTTGGGACCCGACAGTGGAGGTCGGCTGGTTAGGGGAGTTAACGAGAGAACTCTTCCCTGTGTTTTTCGGTGATAGGGAGTTGACGTTTAGACCCAGAGTGGGGTGGATGTGAGTTCGGGCCGGGAGAGAGGCTGGTTAACTGTCGTGTTGGATGAGATAAATATTCCTGGAGAAGGCAATGTTATTCGAGTGTTCGGTTGTGATGAGAATATATTCGGGAAGTTCTGTTACTGGATTTATATATGTTGTGTGTTTCCATGTTCATTCATCATTAAAAGGATATTATGTGCGCAATCTCAATCTTGTTCACTGACTGGTGGATGTGTGCTGCAGTGGTGACTTGTGGTGAGAGACAGGTGGCTAGCTCAGCTTCCACTCTGCAGTGATATAGAAGGAGCATTAAGATCTAGACAACGACCAATCTCATTCTGGTGCAAAAGAGCTTGTGTCAGCTACAAAATGTGGCTCTTTCATATCATGGACTCGTAGGAGGTTTCTGCTTCGATGGTGTTTTCCTTAACAAATAATGTATAGCATGTGTATTCTGTTGTACACACATTTTAATCCTCGCTGACTTTACCAATTCGTGCACCGTATTAGGATTCCCTTCATTTGATCAATGAAAGGAAGCTGACCACTTATAGAGATATTTATGTGCAATGAAACTGATCCTTTACGGAACATCATTTTTTTTTTAACTTGAAGATGAAAGTAATTGTTTTAAGACGCAAAATGACTCTTACCGTATTTATGGACGTAAGGGCCCTCGTTGAGGTCATACAGTTCGTCAACTGAGCTGTTTTTATTGCGAATATGGCGGCAGCAAGCGGCAGTAATTCCCAGCACCATTGCTGCTCCAAGGACACTGGCCAACACTCCCCAGTTCTCTCCCTGGAACGGCCAGGGATTCGCTGTGGGAAGACAGGGTCAAAATGTGCGGTTAGTTTATGAGTTGAGTTGAGTTGAGCTGAATTGAGTTGAGTTTGTTGAGTTGAGTCATGAACCAACATGACAGCACTAGAGTCACTCCAATACGTGCTCTGTCCTCAAATTCAACAGCCATCTTAGTTCAGTATTTACGGGGAAAACAATGCAAATTCTGCTTCGTTCAGTCTGTTTCTGCAACGTCGGTTATAACTGAGGTAAGTTTGTTTTGTTATTGAGAATTTTGATATTCTTTCCTTTCTTTTCTCTCGATCGAGTTAATCCTAAACAGAACTGGTTATATTTTCCCCTCTGTGCTCTACGGGTTCGGATGGGTCTTATTGGGCTCACGCTGGCTGGCAATTAGCTTACTGCGTTCAATTGGTCCTGATGAGGATCGGTCCTGAGGATGACCTGCCAGATTCAGTACCCCCTTCCCCCGCCCCTTTCCAGTTGTTCCTTGCTTCCTCTAAAAGAAGTGGCCCTTAATGCCTATAGTTCGCAGAAGGACTGATCTTGAGTTCATTTAGTCCTCACAAGGACTGGTATAATCCTTACAAGGACTGTTATTGAACTTATTTAGTCCTCACAAGGACTGGTATAGTCCTACCAGGGACTGTTATAGTCCTCACCAGGACTGGTGTAGTTCTCACAAGGACTGGTATAGTCCTCACAAGGACTGGTATAACCCTCACAAGAACTGGTATAGTCCTCACAAGGACTGGTCTCGAACGTATTTAGTCCTCACAAGGACTGGTATAGCCCTCACAAGGACTGGTTTAGTCCCCACCAGGACTGATATAGTACTCATGACTGGTCTTGAATTTATTTAGTCCTCACAAGGACTGGTGTTGAATTCCTTTAGTCCTCATACGGTCTGGTATATTCTTCATACGGTCTGGTATAATCCTCATACAGTCTGGTATAGTCCTCATACGGTCTGGTATAGTCCTCATACGGCCTGATATAGTCCTCATATGGTCTGGTATAGTCCTCATACGGTCTGGTATAGTTCTCATACGGTCTGGTATAATCCTCATACGGTCTGGTATAGTCCTCATATGGTCTGGTATAGTCCTCATACGGTCTGGTATAGTTCTCATACGGTCTGGTGTTATCCTCATACGGTCTGGTATATCAGGTTCAGGCTCAGCTCTTGAGACGAGCAGCCAAGTTCAATCGTCGACTTACAGATTTCGTTGTAGTTGGGGTCTTTATAGTGTATCTAATACTTTTTCTTTTGTAAATATAGATGCGTATATCTGCTTCCTTGAAATGTTTGAGAGGTTCACTTGTTAAGACCTGGAGTAATTGTGCACCCGCCCTGTCATATTGTGTTGTTTCCTTTAGGGAACTTTACGAGTTATCGTCTCTCCTGGGGTTCCACCTATTTCCCCGTCTTGGTCTATCTTAGTATCGTCTGGGTCTTCTCTAATGCCTTGTATCGTGGACGGGTTAATAACGTCTGGTATAGTCCTCATACGGTCTGGTATAGTCCTCATACGGTCTGGTATAGTCCTCATACAGTCTGGTATAGTCCTCATACGGTCTGGTATAGTCCTCATACGGTCTGGTATAGTCCTCATACTGTCTGGTATAGTCCTCATACGGTCTGGTATAGTCCTCATACAGTCTGGTATAGTCCTCATACAGTCTGGTATAATCCTCATACGGTCTGGTATAGTCCTCATAGGTCTGGTATAGTCCTCATACAGTCTGGTATAGTCCTCATACAGTCTGGTATAGTCCTCATACAGTCTGGTATAATCCTCATACGGTCTGGTATAGTCCTCATAGGTCTGGTATAGTCCTCATACAGTCTGGTATAGTCCTCATATTGTCTGGTATAGTCCTCATACGGTCTGGTATAGTCCTCATACCGGCTGGTATAGTCTTCATAAGGTTATATATTTTGTGTTGAGAATCTACGTTGGTCACAGTTCCATCATTGAGAACTGACACCTGGTTCCCTCAATGAATTCCATGAGTTTTATACCCGTGATGTTTCTCTTTCTTGCTCCTTATAGTATGGTGACATGTGAAATCTCCGACTATTATAGTTTCCGTTGTTAGTCTCTCTTGTACTGCTTGAATATCTTCATCCTCAATGACCACTATAGGACAATATATATTTATTAGTGTGAGGTTTTTGGATTCACTTGAAGTTCTTGGTTAGTAATGTTTCCCGTGTCACAATTTGAAACTGTTGGTGTATCAGTAGGGCTACTCCTCGTGCCCCTAGTCTGCCATTTCTAATTACTGTGAACCCAGGGCATCTGTATTTTCCTTTCGGGTTGAGGTGGGTTTCTTGCAGGGCATATATGCCGTTCTGGCTCCCCAGTTGTTTCATGATGGCGCGGAGGTGGGATTGTATGCCGCTTCAATTTCATTGTATTACTGTATCGTGGTTTTTGTGTGAGTCCATTTTAGTTTCTTCTTCTTCTTCTTCTTCTTCTTCTTCTTCTTCTTCTTCTTCTTCTTCTTCTTCTTCTTCTTCTTCTTCTTCTTCTTCTTCTCCTCCACCTCTCCTTCTTCTCCTCCTCTTCTTCTTCCTCCTCCTCCTCCTCCTCCTCCTTCTTCTTCTTCTTCTCCTCCTTCTTCTTCTTCTTCTTCTTCTTCTTTTTCTTCTTCTTCTTCTTCTTCTTCTTCTTCTTCTTCTTCTTCTTCTTCTTCTTCTTCTTCTTCTGCGTTCGTCAGGAATGTTGTTTTGGACGTAACTGCGTTGTGCCTGTTTACAGCAGAGCTGTGATATTTGCTGTGCACCTTTCGGCTGACACACCCGACTACTTCAAAGTCTCTGTCTCTGTCTCTGTCTACAACCATGGAGTCTCTGTGGCGAAGTGGTCAAGCTGTTTGACTCGTGCTCCGAAGGTTGTGGGTTCGATTCCGGGCCGCGCCCTTCGGTTTACGAGTTAAATGTTTCAGAGACTCCTGTGGGTCGTCGCTAAAAGGTACGGAGTTCGTGCTTTGTGCGACGCTTTCCGAGCTGCGGAAAGAGACCAAGCCATATGGGATAAAACCCGGTGCAATGAAGTCGACCCTGTCGACTTTTAAGCGACTTTAAGCGACTACTTCAAACATTTGTTGACCGAGTTAACCTTCCCAGGCATTTTAATTATATTTGGTATTGCTGTCTGTGTTTTTATTTGTCTCATTGGCTTTCTCCTTGTTCAGAGTCCGTACCTTCAAGCTGAAATATGCAACACACGCGTTCACACAGTCATTTGAACAGTCTACATATATTCACACAGTAATATGATCTAATTACTTTAGTTTATGTTATGTGATTTCTGCAGTATGTACCTAAATTGGTGCAGTAAAATATACTCGGCAATAAATCCTGCAATAAATTATTTGTGCCCTATGCTGTATGGCAGTGAATCTTGGAATGTAAATGAACAAATTAAGAAGAAATTAGAAGCAACAGAGATGTGGTTCCTGAGACGAATGTTGCAAATTCCTTGGACTGCCAGAGTAACTAACGACGACTTCCTGATACAGGCAAATGGAACTAGAACACTATATACAACAATAAGGAAGAGACAAACATCTTTCTTCGATCATGTAATGAGAAAATGGGCATTGGAGAACATCATGACAACTGGAAAGATCGAGGGGAAGACAGACAGACCAAGAGAAATGATGCTGGTTGGATTGAGACGGTGGCATGGAGGAATACCATCAGCAGTGTTGTTCCAGAACACCAACGACCGAGATCTGTGGAGAACCATGAACGTCTACGCCAGCTGGCAGGGCACTTGATGATGATGATGTCTTATTTATTCAAATTTACTACGGAAAAACATTGTTTTGAAATTCCAAATTCTGCGTAATCGATATTTATTGTTTAGTTGACATGCAATTGTGTCCCTTGACAATTTTTTTTTTTTTTTTAATTATTTATTTTTACGAGGATAAGGTAATAAGTAAGTCACAAATGTCTGTAGAAAAATAACTAAATATGATAACAACCTGAAACCAGTTTATTTTTGATACATACATTGTCCCTTTATTTCTAAACATAATTTCCACAACATTGATGCACTTATCCCATCGTTTTATCAGTCCCCCGAAACCGGCTTCATAGAACTGCGTGCTTTTGTTGAGACCGCAAGTAGCCTGACTATGGAAGTCATGGCAGTAAGTAAAGCAATAACATGGCTCGAGACACAGACATTCACTAGGGCATGTGTCCTTTAGCGACTCAATGAGCATGCTCAAGAGGATAGAGACGGGGTGGATCCGAAGAGAGTGGTTGCTGTCTCTGGAGCGGTCTCGGCTGGCAATGAGCGGGCTGACAAGCTCGCAGGTATGGCTAATGTGGAGGGCGGACATGCCATGGAACATGCTGACATTCAGAATGCACTACGAGAAGTAAGACTTTTGCGAGAACCAAGTGATGACTGCAAATCTACAACCATGGTGAGACTGCGAGAACAGAAAATTAAAAGAGATGTGGCCAAACAAAAACACTACTCAGGAATCCAAAGAAGATTGATAAACCAGCACAGAACTGGGGTCGTTGGCCGCTACACGTTGCGGGAATTGCTGGGGGGGGGGGGGGGGGGGGGGGTCCGAGCACTTATGGACTGAATGGTTCAATGTGCAATGAGGATGATCTGTCGACTAACTAATTAACTAACTAGAACTGCGTGTTTTGTTTTCATTTGTCGGCCATCCCACAGAACTGTGTGACTTACTTATTGACTCGCCCTCGTGCCGTTTTCTACCCAGCTATGCACCGCTTTACGGGAAATCGCTAGAGGCTAAGTCCACTGAAAACTCACCTCGGCGGGAGACATTTCGCGAGCGACGCCCAAGGTGAATGTGAAGTGAAAGCGTGGTTTAGAAAACAGAGCACGCAGTTCTATGCTACCGGTTTGGGAGGACTGATAAAACGATGGGATAAGTGCATCAATGTTGGTGGAAATTATGTTAAGAAATAAAGGGACAATGTATGTATAAAAAGAAACTGGTTTCAAGTTGTTATCATACTTAGTTATTTTTCATCAGCCATTTGTGACTTACTTATTAACTTACCCGCGTACGTTCAGAAAACAGATTTTAATTGTCATTGTTTCCTGACAGACAGTTATGAATCTTCTATTACAGTGGTTCTCAACCTTTTTTGGCCCATTCCCCCTTTCACCATATTTTCAGAACGCCATTCCCCCCTTCCTATCAAAAATTTGGCCCGTTCCCCCCTTCACCGTATTTTCAGAACGTCATTCCCCCCCCCCCCCTTTCATATTTCCTATCTAAAAATCCCCTCACCCCTACACAGTATACGTAAAAGTGGAAGGCAAATGTAATAGCATATACTAAAACAAGTCTAGACATCCACATAAAACATGATTTGTGGGTCTACTTACTTTATAAAATGAATTTTAGAAGGACGAGACATACATAACTGTAAAGTATGAAGGGAAAAACTATGTCAGGTAATCGGTTCTTGTATTAACACGATCTTGAAATGGTCTTCATTCCCCCCCCCCCTGGAAACCCTGAAATTCCCCCCGGGGGGGGGGGGGGAATTCCCCACCGGTTGAGAACCACTGTTCTATTACCTTAACACCAGGTAAGAGGAGGACAGTATTCTATTATGTCAGCAAATAATCATTACTTCTTACTGTCACAGTGGGCGGTACTATTGCTGGCTTCGTCGCTGTAATCAAAGCAGTTGTCTATGGCGTCACAGATGAGAGATTTTGGTACGCATACGCCAGAGTCACACTTGAATCCGTTGCAGGACGCATCCGACTTTGATGCTGAGGACACAAAGATAAAGTGATAGCTCTTTCTGTCCTAGGAAAATTATCATGTCATGAAAGAGGATTGCGGTAAAACGTTATACAGGAAGACCTCGCTATACGTCGCTTCGGGTGACGTCGTTTCGCTATAACGTCGTTGTCACAATGGGACTCACTTCACTTTACGCCGCTACGTTCTACCATAACGTCGTCACCTGTGTTGCTATGCTGCGTTAACTTCGCCATTTTACATTTTGTGCAGTGCGTTTTTATCGTGTAATCACCCTTAATTATGAGTTCAAAGTGCACAGTAAGTGCTGATAGTGTGTCTGGTTATAAAAGAACCAGAAAAAGTGTTACTCTTTAGGTGAAATTAGATGTTTTGTGTCGTTTTAAGGGTGGCGATCGGGCTGTTGATATCGGTAAAGTCCATGCTTTACTTCCAACCACGGTAAGGAAAATTCGTGCAGTTGATGACAAAATCAAAGAGGGTGCTAAAAATTTAACCCCTTTGAGTGCTTTCAAGATCACTCGTACCAGAAGTACTCTTATGGAGAATTGTCGCGAAACGCAAGTGCGTCTCAGACGGGATAACACAGTACCAACTCTGCCCCACCCCGTCTCGACGGCTAGGCCACATTTTATGGCGGGTGAGGGGGGATTTCCGAGTACAAAGAGGTGGGACCGTCTTCTGGGTCCTTGAGATGTTATGT
The DNA here is from genome assembly GCA_963921405.1 of Cepaea hortensis. Taxonomy (NCBI): domain Eukaryota; kingdom Metazoa; phylum Mollusca; class Gastropoda; order Stylommatophora; family Helicidae; genus Cepaea; species Cepaea hortensis. The sequence continues at coordinate 116,397,135 of OY992876.1, forward strand.
CTCGGGATTGTCATGAACTTCAAGGGTCCCGAGAATCATAACTCAACTCTTTGAATGTGCGTAGATATTTGCTGTTGTAAATCGCACATTCTTAAAATCTCGGAAAATTGTGAGTTGCCTTCACTTTCGTGAGGTAACGCTCGGAAGTTTCGGCGGACTCCGGAGAGTGTGTTCTTCGGGAGTTGACACGAAGAGGCCATTCGGTAGTCAGTCATCAAGAAGGGAGGTCGCTTCTGTAGCCAGCTGTATAATTGACATCACGAGGATCCGGAGAATGCTCTACAGAGGTTGTTGAAGCCATCCTTTCACGGCCAGGTCCGCCAGCTGTAATCTGTGCAACTCTTATAGAGATTGATCTGCAGTGGTGGCATTGTTGTCCTTGAGACGAGGGGCCGTGTCTTTGACCAGCTGTATCAAGTTGTACTTTTGGGGCTCCAGAGGGAACCTACAGCCCAGAGCTTGATGAACCTATCGGGTCGATGTCTGTTGCATAGTTGTTCCTAAACTTTAAAGGTAACACTCTTGTATACTTGGCGTCGCTTGACTATAGTTGGTATTTCAGAGCTTGATGAACCTATCGGGTCGATGTCTGTTGCATAGTTGTTCCTAAACTTTAAAGGTAACACTCTTGTATACTTGGCGTCGCTTGACTATAGTTGGTATTTCAGTGGTGAGTCAATTCTTGACCAGGTCGGCCAGTTGCGCTGGTATTTGGGTCTCGACCAGGCACGCTAACTGTGTAGTAAGCCTGTGTGTGTACTATGACCTAGATTAAGTGTTCAACCGACATGGCGGAATTTATTGCACGAGCCAGCTCAGTGGAGCGGTCTGGGTGAGGCAAATTAACAATACATTCGACGCCCTATCTTAATAATGGGGTACAAGAAGGAATTATTGTTCTGGCAGAAGAATTTCTCTTGAAAAGAGCTTTAATTTGATTCCCTTAATGAATATGTTGACATTGGTATGTTTAAATCATCATCTGGTGGCGTGGTTGAAACTAGTACGTGTCAAGCACTCGTGTGACGAGCGAGAACCACTTGCAATTCTCATTAAGGTGAAACCCAAATATGTAGGAGGCTATAAGCTGGGAAGTTATTATCGACCTATGTGCCTGTTGTTATTTAACTGGGCTTAGTCAGAAGGGGGAAAGATATCTTCACACCTACTAGGGATTGAACCGTGGGCCAGTATAGCGGTGGGGGAAACACCCACTCACGTATCGCATGGATATTTCATCAGTGTTGTGTGACTCTACACTTCCCTTACTGAGAAGGGAATACTTTGTCATACGGGTCTATCTTTCTATTGTCTCTATACTTTCATCGGAACCAGACTGTATGGGATGTTTGAGTTGACACAATTCCTAGGCAGCCAAAGGAATTTATTCAGGTGATGTGTGTCTATACATTCATACACCCACACATAACAGAAATCAAGGTATCCGAGGCAGAAAGGTGGGAAGCGACAAACACAAGAACCCGAAACTCTTCTGTTGTGTGTATGGTCTTTCATTCAGTATTTCAGGTTAGTTATCAATGTAGCTTGAGTATCATCCATTAACCTTGGAGGTGTAATGGAGTACTGACTTGAGGTATCCTAATATGCTTATCTACTTTCCTGAGGGGACAAAATGGTGATTAGGAATGATGATCCAGGCCATAACACTTGATGATTTTCATAGGAGGTATGGATTTCTGCCATCCTCATGAATGGAACCTTTCATCATATCTACTATCAATTAGTATGAGACTTGTGGCTGAAAAGCTAATGACTTCCGTTGGGATTACCAGGTGAGACATGTCTGGAAAGTCAGACATAATACTATTGTGGTCTGAGCTGGAGGAATTGACCACAATAAAAGGGATGTTGGTGTGGATACATGTTGATATAGTGTGTATTGTGCAAGGGTGTGATGGATGGGTACACCTGGCTTGTTCTTGCTTTCAGACACCCCTTTGATGTTCCTGTGGCCGAGTGCCCGTTGCTGTGTGTTGTTAACACATTGCCTATTCATTCCTGAGTGCCTATTTGTAGTGGACCTGTGTGCTGTTGACACATTGCTGATTCCTGAGTGCCTATTTTCAGTGGCTTGTGTGCTGTGACTTTCGTTTGTGCTAAAAGCCAAGTGACTAGTGGCTGTTGAACTGTACGTGGTAAAATTCCGAAGCTCCAGGAGGCATCATACAGGATTAGGTGAATGTGTCTTACCACCTCGATATACACACTAATACTAGATACTACACTGACATACCTATGTGGGATGATGATGATGTCAAGCAGACTACTCTCACCCAATTGACTGTTCATTGCTGTATGTCTGTCTGTTGGTTTGTTCATCTGTGTGTTCAAGTCAGAATCTCCAATAAAGATTCTAGATTTGCCTTTTATAAGGTTGTTCTATTATAGTCAGTTAGGTGTCTTCTTGTGTCCACAGTCGTCATATGGGTAGTGTCATCCGTGAACCGTCCTGGGGACAATTGATGTAAAGGGTAGACAGAGGTTAATTAAGAACCCAAATGAAAATATATGGGCAACCACCGAGAACCAGGCCGGTGTTGTCCCACGACAAGAACATGGAAGCACTATTGGCCGTCTGGATTAAAGACCAGAACCAACGAAATATGCCTGTGAGAAAGATGGCTATCCAAGAGAAAGTAAAGTCCCTCTATGAAGATCTAGCTAAGAAAGCGGCTGAGAGCAGTCCTAGTAGTGCTGATGATAGTTATGGAGCGAGTCGTGGTTTTAATGCCTCTACGTCCCAATAACTCTACCACTCGCCCTCCTACCCACCTCTATTTAGCCAATAAATATTAACAACCATCAAAATAAACATTACATAATGCACTGCATTTCATTTATTTCTATTGGAAATAGTCTTTCGCTATGCGTAGTTTCACTTAAAGTCGCATTTCCAAGAACGTAACCTCGACGTTAACCGGGGCCTTCCAGCATGCTTTAGTCTTGTCCAGAAAGAGAATTACGAGTAAACATGCCATACTTTAGTCTTGTTCAGAAAGAGTATTACGATTAAACATGCCCTACTTTAGTCTTGTTAGAGAAAAAATAAAATTACGATTAAACAGCTCATACTTTAGTTTTGATCGCGCAGCGCTGGAAACTTACAGGGTATGTGAGCCGGTCGTTCAGAAAGCAATGGCAAACTACTGAAAGTAAAACTTGCCTAGTACATCAACAGCAGCTGAAAAATGCTTCAAGGGATATGCAACATAAAAAACCACTTTAGTCTTATTCAGAAAGAGAATTACGATTAAACATTCCGTAATTAAGTATTGTTAAGAGAGAAGAGAAAATACAAAGCTTCTCCAGTTGACATAAAGGGAAATTCTTGCATTATTGTTGCAGTTGTTATAAACGTCCACCCATTTGAGTTGTTCCTTCGTGGTAGACTTGAAGAACAACTAGCAACTGGTTCTATCCCTTGGCTAACAACACAATCATTCCGAGCATGCTCGTGAACTCGCTAAGGGCCTATGGGAACTGGTCGACACACAATTCGCAGAGGAAAGGCCAAACAGATACATAATCACGTTGCAACTAGTACCATTAGTATTGACACTCTTCGCTGGCTATTGAACACGAGGACGGAGCGAGTATGGAAATGTCCCGATTACAGCGGTTCTTGACACACCTCAACTCACCTAAACTCGCTAAACGGTTCTTGCAAGAAGTGAGTCCTGATTATCTACTATTATAGGAGGGAACTGCTGTGGCACTATTGGAGACTTTGTAGATAGTAAAGTTTACAGTCTTCGACAGGTTTCATCTTGTAGATGAAACTCTATAATGATATCAGTCCAGCATCCCTTGTGCGTGTCTTTTGTTGGGGACATCTGTCACAGAGTCACATGTTAAGCTATCTGTGCTGAAGCAGGTCCATTCTCTTATTTGATTAGTCTGTGACTTCTTTTGACTGCATCTACACGACCAGCCTTCAATGGCATCCCCGTTAATAATTATTAATAAGGAATCATTGACAGATGCATACCCATAAAAAGCAACCTTACAGATTGTCACTACTGACTCTGTTTTAGCCTGGATGTATACTGTTTGTTTCCTTAACAAAGAGATTCAAAATATGACGTGCGATTGTTGATGTTGTGATTAACCCAAGGTTGTTTTTCTAGGCAATTTTGCGTTCCGAAGTTTGAGATTACTTTCTGAACGAGAAGTCAAAGTTTAAGTCCAACTTAATGCCGGTGTAGGTTCTGAACTTCCTACCTTGCCATCAGCACAACTGACGTTAACGAGCGAGCACTCTTACCCTTCCGGCCACCCCGACGACGAATTTATCGCTATAGAAGATACAAAAGAGACTCACACTGCCGCTTAAAAGACACCTCGTCCTGGGCCATTCGATACATCCTTGACATACTCCAGTAGCCACTAGGCATATGCGCGCACAGGTCAAGAGAGGGTCTGAGGACAAAAACCACCCCTCGCAGAGTGCATTCAAAGACAGAAGAGAATGCACCACGGAAGAGGCCGCTCCTGGCTGGCCGAGACTGAGGCTTTCAACAGGCCCGTAACCTGGACGAGCTCCCTCGCGTAGAAGAATGGACCAACACACCCGTAGATTTGAGTTATAATACTAAGGTTGTCATCACGATAGCCGGCTCTGTGCTAAAGGTGTTACGAATGCACTTCGTAATCTCGCATACCTCATTCGAAATACAGAGGCGATTTGGAAGCAGACCGCATTGTGTTGCTTTCCATACAATAGTATGAGTACCGGTCGTTCAGAAAGCAATGGCAAACTGCTAAACGTAAATTTGCCAGAGAATCCACAAACAGGCAGAACATGCTGGATTTGACTGCTGCATCCTATAAAGGATCTGCAATGAACACCATGATGAGGTATCCTACACACACCAGTGTCCTGCCTCAATGTACTTCGACATAAGGAGCCCACTAAACAGCATTCACCACCGAAATCATATTTACCCAAACGGTTTCGTGAAGCACGGTTCAGCATGAGCACACCATAACACAAATGATGGAGAAAACAATGAGAGGATAGTGGCGCATACCAGACAACTATATGAGGCATGACTACGGAGATTTCCACTGCCTCCAGAGCACTAGTTTTGGCAGCATGACAATAAGACAATCATCATACCAGACTCCTTGAACATGTTATTGACTGGCACCTTGCTGTCTTGATAGACGATAGTGCATTACATTGTGTTTCAGAAAAGGCATAATAAGTACAACCCATGGCTGGGACCAGAGATGGAGTTATACCTCTCCATATCACAAGGCCTGGGCTGAATTATAGAGACCATGTGTTGCCCATGCAGCATGATCCCTCTCTCGGCCTGCCTAGTTTACTCGATAGGAAAGGTAACACCAATACGTCTGGGACAAGACAAGTCACAGACGTTGCCGAATCAGCAATGCTTCGATCCTAGACCAGTTGCCAATTAAGGCTTGGGGCCTAGTCTGCCCTGTCATGACATTAGCTTTTAAGTTGCATTTTCTCGCACCAGGATAAGGCTTCTACGCTCCCCAACTGCCTTTCTCCGCCCGAAGCCGTTGGCACAATGTGGGGTGTCGTCGGGTTGAATGAGTGACCCCAACATTCGGCGCTTACAGAAAGCACATAGTACCGTCTACTGTCTTACGGCAGCTCAGTCATGTCTGGCAAGGCCTATCATAAATCGAGCTAACGTGCAATAAGATTTCATGACAACAACTACTCACAAACTTTCCTGGCAGTGGCGACGATGTTGAATCTGTAGTCGGTAGAGTTGTTGTGTTTGAGCCTTACTGTCAAGATGGACGAGTTTGTGTAGATGACGCCTGGGTCGGGGCTGGCGCAACCGATGTTGAGCTATGGAAAATATACATATATATGTTCATATCAAATCAACTGCAGCTCGTTATATATATATATATATATATATATATATATATATATATATATATATATATATATATATATATATATATATAGTTTCTTTAGAAGGGTGTAGCATAGGTGGGAGCGCAAGCGCAATTGAAATACCACTACTTTTATCGTTTCTTTACTTATTCCGGTTTCAAGATGGCGACGGACGGTCGCGTTGTTTTGTGTTCGTTAACTTTTTCGCGTAGGGGATGGATTTATTCATTTCTTGCGTGTAATTGGTGTGCCAGGATGTAAAACCAGGAGTTTCTACTCAAGATCTGCGCGGGTGCTACGGAGTTCGTGCATCGAGCGAAGCCATCCTTGAGTGAATTTTCAGCAGCGTGTGTGGTTCTCAAAAGTCTGTGTTTACGTTTTTTCAACATGGCGGAACAACGTGTGTGTTCCGAGCGATCAGCAGTCAACATACCGAAGCGGCGTGGTAGCCGCGCAGGGAAAAAGAAGCCAGGTAAGCGCGGTGGCTTGAGACGTTTTAGACTCAAGTGTCACCGTCTAGGACTCAGGAACATCCGTATTCTATATTGGAACTGTGCCAGTGTAAAACAACGGGGCTCTATTTTAGAAACCCTAGTTTACAGGAACGACATTGTAGCACTCCAGGAGACGAGACTGGGCGATCAGCTACTCCGAATTGCCGGCTTCAAATGCTTCTACAACAGACGACATCTGGGAACGGCGATTCTCGTTCGCGACAGCATGGTGGCGTCAGAGCTAGACATGTCCAGTTGGAACAGTGACGATATACAAATACAGGCGTTGAGAGTTCATTCCAGTATACCATTCGTGTTGGTTAATGTTTATGCCCGCAATGCGAGTGTGGACGCCCAGAAGTGGCAGTGCTTAAGTGGCATATTAGGCCACGAGAGAAATGTTATTTTCTGTGGTGACTTCAACGCTAAAGGCATATCATGGGGAAACACTTCCTCCAATACACAAGGGGAGGAGCTCGAGACTGCACTGGAAACCATCGACCTGGTTTGTATCAACAGCGGCTGTGTCACCAGGACAGCAAGCCGTCCAGGCGATGAGGACAGTGCTATTGATCTGGCGCTAGTTTCACCTTCACTCACTACAGTGTGTAGATGGGGTGTCCTAGGACACCATGGCAGCGACCACCACCCATGCAGCATATTGGTGGAGAAAGGCAGAACCAGGCAGCACAAGCTAAAGGTAAAGACGTTCCAGTATGACAGTACAGGGCAAGATGTGGTGAGTAAAATAAGACGTGACAAGCGCAGAACGTTTCAGGGCAGGAAAAAAAGCTGGGAGCAGCCACCGTGGTGGAGTTTCGAGGTGGAGAAGGCTTGGGTGGATAAGCGTAGTGCTGTAAGGAGATGGCAAAATGCCAAGAAGAACAGAGCTGGTCATCCTAGTCCCTGCTTGCACTTAGAAAGAGAGATGCACACAAAAGTAAGCTATTTCAAAAAACTGGTCAAGGTGGTTAAAAGCGAAAAATGGGCAGAGGTGTGTCAAAGAGTAAGCACAGACAAGTCACTGAAATTGTTCTGGCGACTACATAAAAGCATGAGTGGTGTAGTCAAGAATAAGAGCATTTCTGACTTCCAAGGTGCTGACCTCATCTGGCAGAGGACTGACGAGGACAAGGGCAAAGCCCTCTTTGAACGCTACCTTGAGCAGAGCAACCAGACAGACATGGGAGGCCGGAATCTGGCCAAGGAGGTCACCTCAGACAGATGCAAGGCCCAGAACACTTCGGATGAAGACACAGTGACAGTGAAAGAAATCAAGGCTGTGCTTCGACGATCAAAAAACAGTGCTCCAGGTCCTGATGGCATAAGATACGACGACATAAATAGGTGTACCGACAATGAGCTAGAGAAACTAGCAGACATGTACAACAACAGTATAGGGAGTGCTAGCATCAAGGAGGAATGGTTACACAGCTATCTGATTCCCTTGCCGAAGCCTGACAAAGACCACAAAAAAATTCAGGGATATCGAATTATAACCATGCAGAATACAATAGGCAAGCTGCTGGAGAAGGTAATTGCCAGGAAAATATCAAGCCAACTAGAGAGGCAAGGTGTTTTCCCACCTACCCTGGGTGGGTACCGTCCAAAAAGAGAAACCTGGACCAATGCAGCAGTCTTTGCCCACGATGTCTATGAAGGTTTCCACTCAGGCACTGAAACCGTTGCTGCAGCGATTGATCTTGAGGACGCATACAACAGAGTACCACTGGATTTTTTAATGTTTCAGCTTCTTGAACTAAACGTAAGTCCATTCCTCCTTAGTTGGATCGCTGCAGCCCTCTTCCAACGGAAAGTAGTTTTTAGATGTGGCAGTTGGACTTCGGAACCAACAACAATATATCCTGGCCTACCACAGGGATCACCATTATCTCCGGTACTGTTCAACGCCTACACAGTGAGAATCACCAGCGAGCAGATCACTGGACCTGGCAGGACATTGTCATATGCCGATGATGTTTTAGTGTATCGTCAGGGTAAGGATAGAGAGGAGGTTGCTGTGGAACTACAAACCGAACTCAATCGCATAAGTACTTGGTGTGATGAAGCTGGGGCAATGGTCAACCCAACAAAGGCAACAGTGACTTGGTTCTCGTTGAATAATCATATTGGCAACAATCCAACACCAACTGTAATGCTGTGTTCAGAGACGGTGGAAAGAACGCAGGCAATGAATTACCTGGGGATACGGTTTGATCGAAGCCTTGCTTATAATGTGCACATAGACCAGGTGATAACAAAGGCCAAGCGGGGTTTGGCAGCGATGCGGGTGATGGCGGCAGCAAACTGTGAGCAGCGCCATCTATGTCTTCTGTACGAGGGGCTGGTCATGTCTGTTTTGGAGTATGCAATGGCAATCCTGACTCTCAGCCATAAGCAGATAGAAAGGATGGAAAGGATACAGAATGAAGCTATGCGCATTATTCTTGGATGTACAAGAGATACAGCATGCAGGGCGATGCGCTACCTTCTTGATTTTCCAACCATTGAAGAGAGAATGCAAGTTTGCAGGGCACGCGCCTACCTCAGAATTAACGCAAACACACAGCATCCACTGCATAGTGAAATTAGGAAGGTGAAGGGCAGCAGGTTAAAAAGAGGACGGTCGTGGATGGGTCAAGCCGAAGACATTCTTCAACAGGTGTGTTCACTTGAGGACTTAGAACCTGGCGAGGAGTGGGTGCAAGTGCCAACAGACTTCTGCACATCCTTTTCAGTTTGCATCCAACTAGATAGAAAATGCAGACAAGAAAATCCGGCTGCTGTGGAGGCTGAAGTACAAGCGTTGATTTTCGAGAATTCGCTAGACAGTGACGCGGTCATCTACACAGATGGGTCGGTCGTCCGACATGTGAGAAGCTCATGGGCCTTTACAGCTCGGGCCGGAGGGAGAATTGTGAAGGAGGACTCTGGTGCTTTCACTGAAACCACAAGTAGCCTGACCATGGAAGTCATGGCAGTAAGTAAAGCAATAACATGGCTCGAGACACAGACATTCACTAGGGCTTGTTTCCTTAGCGACTCAATGAACATGATCAAGAGGATAGAGGAGGGGTCGATCCGAAGAGAATGGTTGCTGCCTCTGAAGCGGTCTCGGCTGGCAAAGATTAGTTTCATCTTCGTGCCAGGGCATGCGGGAGTACAAGGAAATGAGCGGGCTGACAAGCTCGCAGGTGAGGCTACTGTGGAGGGCGGACGCGCCATGGACCAGGCTGACATTCTGAATGCTCTACGAGAAGTGAGACTTTTGCAAGAACCAAGTGATGACTGTGAATCTACAACAATGGCCAGACTGCGAGAGCAGCAAATTAAAAGAGGGGTGGCCAAACAAGAACACTACGCAGGAAGCCAAAGAAGATTGATAAACCAACACAGAACTGGCGTCGTTAGCCGCTACACGCTGCGGGATTTGCTGAGGAGGGGATCCGAGCACTTATGGACTGAATGGTCCGATGTGCAACGAGGATGATCTGTCGACTAACTAACTAACTAACTATTACTTATTCAGTCTCTCGGTAGAGATTTGTTCGCAGCAGACGAGCAAATCTCCGGCGGGCCTATTCTCGCTGGTCGCGAGATCCGCACAGTGGAAGTATGGGAGATTTGCTTGCAAATAGACAGGCAATATCTCCTGCGGTAGCTATGGCGGACCTATTCCCGCTGGTCGCGGGGACCGCTATAAGTCAGGTGGGGAGTCTGACGATAGTACACGCTTTACACAGGTCCGGACACTTGTGATTGACAGATGTGCGCGCCCCCATGGTCCGGGCTCGTACAAGGCCCTCACCTGTAGGACATGGCTGAACGTCTCTAAGCCGGGTCCCTTGGGTGTCAGGGTCTGGCCATAACTCGCCACCGGCTCGTGGTGGTGAGGTCTCGGTGGATTGACGCTGAGCCGCCAGCGTCTGCAGCCTACCTTGTGCCAGACGTATTGGTTACCCATTCCTCTGGAATACACAAGACTAGGCCGAGGGAGGGGTCATGTCGTTTGGGCATCACATGATCTCTGAAGCTCTGCCCAGACATTGTGATGGAATATTGGCCACATTCCACTCACATACTTTAGTCTGTCAAGACTGCAAGGTGTCTACTTAGTTTCTTTAGGGCTGTTTGTTCAGGATTGTTTGTTCTTCGATAATCCGTACGAAAGCAATCGGCGAAATCCGAAACCGACGAAAACCGAGACAATTATTGTCAATTTTATTCCCATATGAATAAATGTAAATCCAGTTAATTCGTTCTAGATACTCCAAAATGCATACCAAAACTACATTTTATAGAGAATAAATATAGTGTTTAATACTATTTTCCGGCCCCAGACGTGTCCGAACTTGCACCTTCGCCGTTCCTAGTAGCACAATATATGCCAGTGGGCATTTTGAATTTTTCAAAACATAATTTGTTGGCCTTTAAATCACTAAGTACACTAGCATTCTTCCCAGTCATTTTCTTAATGAGCTCGGCATACAACAGACTGATCTTTTCACATATGATTGCCTCCGAAACAGAATCGCCATCTAACTGGTTTTGATTTATCAAAATTAGTACTATCCGTTCAACATTTTAAATTGTTTGCGATCTCTGTTTCCTTAGCACATTCATGCCTTTTGCTACATTAGCCTCATCTATTGCTTCTTTACTAAACGACTGCCTGTTAGAAGTTCGTTAATAAGTTGTGTCCCTAATTGTTACTTTAACTAAACGACTGCCTGTTCACAAGTCAATTAAATAGTTGTGTCCCTAGTTGTTACTTTAATTAAACGACTGCCTGTTCACAAGTCAATTAAATAGTTGTGTCCCTAGTTGTTACTTTAATTAAACGACTGTCTGTTAGAAGTTCGTTAATAAGTTGTGTCCCTAGTTGTTACTTTAATTAAACGACTGCCTATTCACAAGTCAATTAAATAGTTGTGTCCCTAGTTGTCACTTTAATTAAACGACTGCCTGTTAGAAGTTCGTTAATAAGTTGTGTCCCTAGTTGTTACTTTAATTAAACGACTGCCTGTTCACAAGTCAATTAAATAGTTGTGTCCCTAGTTGTTACTTTAACTTAATAACTACCTGGTACAGTAGTCCTTTAATTAGTTGTGTTACATGAAGCTTTCACATTAACTTAACAACTGCCTGGTGGGGACCGGGGGTTCATTCCCTGCACTGATCAGTTGGACTTCAGCGATAACTTCTAGTTCAGAGAGCAGTGACAAAGGTACAATTGACTAGTCAATCAAGCGGGGTGGAGGTTAATTGTAACGTGATGCGTTACCTTAATTTAACGAACTTCTGGTTCAGGATGTCGTTAAATAAGTCGTGCCCCGTGCATTTTTACTTTAATTTAACGACTGTTTCTTTCAGATAGAGTTACAGCAATAACTGTCGAAAATGGCAAGGGTAAAAAGATAATTACCATGATTATGGGTTAATGTATCAATTGTCTGGAAGAGAAAAATTAATAAATCGTGTCGTTAGAGATCATGCGTGAAGGACATACACAGACAGATGAGAGACAAACAGACAAACAACAGACAGACGGACGGACGGACAGACAGACAGGAAGACAGATAAATAGACAGACAGACATATACATCGAAAGACAAACAGATAGATAAATCGATAGGTAGAGTCAGATAGACAAATAGACATAGAGACATATAGACATAAAGATAGACAGATAGGCAGACAAACAGAGAGACAGATATATAGGCAGACATACCGACAGAAGGACGGACAGACGGACGGACGGACGGACGGACAGACGGACGGACAGACAGACAGACAGACAGACAAACAGACAGACAGACAGACAGACAGACAGACAGACAGACAGACAGACAGACAGACAGACAGACAGACAGACAGACAGACAGACAGACAGACAGACAGACAGACAAAGATACAAGCAGACAGGCGGACAGACAGGCACACAATCCACAGACAGATAAACAGACGGACAAATAACCAGACAGGCAAGCAAGAAAAAAGACAGACAGGAAGAAAGCGTAAACACTTTAACATAAACAATTAAACTTGATTGGTAACTATCAACACAACTACCACATTAAAGTACTTGCACATGTAAATCAAAAACAAATTCACATTACCCCGCAACCCAATCATGGACTCTATCGGTCGCATGAAGGGAACATCAACACTATCTGAAGGCTAACCACCGAGGTATTTACCGGAGCACGAATATAATCACCGATGCCCAGCTCCTAAGTGGAAAGTACATATTACGATCTGGTGGATTCTCCGAGGCTTTAGCCCAGTGTTTCCCAACCTTTTTTGTGCCATGCCCCACTTAAGCCTTTCTAAAATCCATATTTCCCCCCTCCCCCGCCACAAGGCCCCCCCCCCCTCAACATATACATTATTTTTAATATTCAAAAATTGAAATGTTCACTAAAGAAACTTGAATGATAGGTTTTAGGAAGAAATCACTAGGTAATTATTGAGCAAACACAGTAAGTAAATTTTCAAAACATATAATGGAGAACTGAAATTCAAGTACAAAATAATTTTAATGAAAGATTTTTCAATATTATTTTAATTATTAGTAATTATTTATTATTTAAATTTAGTGAGATCCTTGCGCTTGATGCTTGCTGCAAAGAGATCTTATGTCAGGTTCCAATTTAGTTAACTTCAGTCTCAAGTCTCCCTGTTTTGTTATATTCAGCCGATTTGTTCCATTTTCGAATTGCCCCCCTTAACAGTCAAATTGCCCCCCTGTGGGGCGTGGGCCCCACGTTGGGAAACACTGCTTTAGCCTGAACTAGTGCCTAATCTATCTTCTGTTTGGTTATGTGTCCCCTGCTGCCATGTGTCCCCTGCTGCCATGTGCCCCCTGCTGCTATGTTATTAAAACTAGAAAGTAAATGGCGCTTTACATGCCTTAAGACGCATTGGGCATGTTGTCATCATCATCATGTGCCATGCCGATAAGCGTGGGTGGTCATGTTTCGCCATCTCACGCGATCAACAGGGTCGTGGATCAGCTCAGTGTTCTTGTTTCGACTATACCACGTGACTATTCACTAGGGCATGTTTCCTTAGTGACTCAATGAGCATGCTCAGAAGGATGGAGATGGGGTGGTTCCGAAGACAGTGGCTGCTGTCTCTGGAGCGGTCTCTGCTGGCAAAGATTAGTTTCGTTATCGTGCCAGGACATGTAGGTGTACGAGGAAATGAACGGGCTGAGAAGCTTGCAGGTTAGGCTACTGTGGAAGGCGGACGAGCCATGGACCAGGCTAACATTCTGAATGCTCTACGAGAAGTAAGACTTTTGCGAGAACCAACTAATATATGTGAATCCACAACCATGGTCAGACAGCGAGAAAAGCAAATTAAAAGAGTTGTGACCAAACAAGAACACTACTCGGGAAGCCAAACAAGATTAATAAATCAACACAGAACTGGTGTTGTCAGTACACGTTGCGGGATTTACTGAGGAGGGGATCCGAGCACTTATAGACTGAATGGTTCGATGTGCAATGAGTATGATCTGATTATTTTTGTCTGTCCATGATATTCTTTGCATTTTTCTCAGAAACCACATTTCCACTGCTATTAGATATTTTTCAGCGTTACTGCTCATTATCCACGCTTTACATCCACACAAAAGTACAGGTTCTATGTAGCACTTCAACACTCATGTTCTCGTTGCAAATGATATCTTATTACTGGTCAGTATGTTTTCTATCTTGCAGAGGGCTACCTTCGACGTGACGATTCTTGTTCTAATCTTTTCAAGGCACCTCCCATCAGATGTTATGACAGTTCCGAGATGGTTGTACTGATTCACTTGTTTAAGAATATTCCCATTTATCTGTATATTGCATTGTGGTATTTCATTCTTCCCAGTGACGATGATAATATGTGTCTTTTTACACTTTAATTCTAACCCTAGTTGTCCGCATATCTAACGTTATGGATGTTACGTCCCCCAATGGTGATTCCTCGCATATCTTCTAAATGTCTAAAAAAAAAAAAATATTTTCAATGTATAGGGAAAAAAGATCTGGAGACATTGTTTCATGTAGTTTGTCCATCAAGATTGATGATGACCATTCACTTCATCCAGTGGGGTTGACAATATGGAGCCATGAGTTCTAAGATGGCTGGTAAGGTCTATTTTAGCTCGAAATGTTCTTTGAGAATGTGGACAAAGAATGCTTGATGTTCCAGGAGGCTAATCTCCTGCAGTGATTGTTCTGTCCAGCTTTTTTGTCCCCACAGCTCTTGCAGTCCTGGTTGCTTAACAAGTGACTGCACCCTTGCGTAATGATGTACGCCACGAGTTTCTGTCTTTGGCTGCAGTCTCCCAAGTGTTGTGATGAATTCCAAAAACTTTTAGTGAGATCTTCAGAGTGTCTTTAAAGCGTTTCCTCTGACCGCCTTGGGAGCATTTACCACAACGCAGCTCGCCGTAAAAAAAAAAATTCGTTTAGGGAGCCTGTGATCTGGCATGCGAGTCAAGTGACCAGCCCAGCGAATCTGATTCTTCATTAGTAAAGTGTGGATACTGGGCATGGACACTCTTTCTAGGACTTCAGTGTCTGGGATCTTGTCTTGCCATTTAATCTTCAATAGCTTCCTGAGGCAGACTGTGTGGAAGTGGTTTAATTTCCCAGCATGTCGCTAGTAAACAGTCCCGGTTTCACAAGCATATTTTTTTTTGTTCGCATATCCTTTACAGGACATCGCTGTCAACATCAGCATCTTTCAGCTGATTGTTGCTTTATTGGCAAGATTACGCTCAGTAGTTTGCCATTGCTTTCTGAGTGACCGGCTCACATACCCCTAAGTTACCGACGCGGAGAGAACCGCTACCGATTCTCGCGCAACGTCACGTTACTCACGAGAGTATACGGGTTTACGAAGAAAGTCGTATAACCCCTAGACCAGAGAGACTCACAATAATATAGGAGTGTGGATAATACAACTGCTTTATAGACTTTCAGCTTTGTTTGCAGGCTTATTCCATTTCTGTCCCATACATTCTTGTCTGCCAAAAGCCACGCTGGCCTTGGAGATTCTTGCATTCACTTCGTCGTCAGTTGTGGCAGTTTGGGACACAGTGCTGTCAAGTTAGGTGAATGTGTCCACAACACTTAGTCTATGACCATTCACTTTGATATTCGGCACATTTTATTACTTTTAGACCCATATTTAAAAGGAGCAAACGGCACGCGGCGGTTGATGTGGTCTAAATTACACAGGTCGCCTTCACTTTCCAGGACACTTCATGGTACTAAGGTTAGCCTGGGTCGACCTGGAACTCAAAATCAATTGCCACGATGCGGATTTGAACCCTTGACCACTGACTGGTGGGCAAGTATGTAGTCACTACCCTACCGCGGCTCCTACTGCAATATTGGTCAGCACATTAACATATCTTGAGAGTGCAAACTCAAAATAGGCATAAACACGTATAGCATCTAAATAAAGTATGTAATGCTGTTAAACCCCCAACTCTCATAAACTCTCTCAGGGCTGTCGTATCCTTTAATATTTTATGCAGCTCTGTCCATGTCTACCAGGTTATTCATTTATATCTGTATTTCTTGTCCCCTAGTGTTTTTAGGTCTTCCTCGATATCATTTCCAGTATGGATTCCAAAAGGTTTTTCTAGTTATACTATTGACAGGTTTTATCAATGTGTATCATATCCATCGCCAGTGTTGTTTTCATCACCTCTCCATTCACTGGTACCTAGTTTTCTAGTTCTCTCCATCAGCTCCACATTTGTGACTGCGATACTAATTGAATCATTCTATTTGCGCTGACAAAACGTATATTCATCATTAAAACGCACACAACTATTATTCCTCCATGACAGCTAAAGAAAACAACACATTAACAGCCACATAGCACTCACGGCTTTTGCAAGATGGTAAACGTACTAACTATTTAAAAGCTGCCCATTGTTTTAATCTGAGCATTGCGACAGCATCCGTACTCCAAGAGTGGATGCACAGCTATTTAATCCTACTTCACAAGCCATGCAACGGCCATTCAGGACTTAATGGCTATTGGATTATCACCTTGCAGAATACATTTGGCAAACGATTTTTGCACAAATTCTTGGTAGGGGGAAAAGCTTGGGAGTTACCGGCCAAAGAAAGAAACGTGGTCAAACGCAGCGACGTTTGCGTTTGGTGTTTATGTGGGGTTCCAGAATCTTGATCTTGATGATGAATATAACAGAAGCAGATATGATTTCTTAATGCGCTTAATGCGCTTAATGCTCTCTTATGGAGAAGGGCGTTAGTCCCTGAGTGGTGAATTGGGTAGCAGCTACCCTGCACTCTGGAAGTGTTGCTCTAGCCTAGGTTCATGGATCTCGGAGGCGTGCATTATTTCCCCGGGATTATCACAAGGACCTGCAATATCATCTGTGCTAGTCAATGTGTACACGAGCAAGATTACAAGCATTGAAACACCAGGGATTGGAAGGATACTGACATTTGCAGATAATGTACTTTCGTATAGGCAGGGGAGAGACAGGATGCAAATAGAGCAAGAGTTGCAGGAGACAGTAAACAAGGTGATCGACTGGTGTACAGAGATGGGTAATGTTATAAACCCAGATAAGATGTCTGTGATATCGTGCTATCTGGACAATAAGATTTTTAAGGCTGACATCACAAGTCTTACAATAAAGGGCAGAAATGTTAACAGAGAGAGAGAGAGAGAGAGAGAGAGAGAGAGAGAGAGAGAGAGAGAGAGAGAGAGAGAGAGAGAGAGAGAGAGAGTAAACCGGTAATCACCTTCGACAAAAGCTTGTCATTCAGGGATCATGTGAAAGATGCAGTAATGAGATATAAGAGGGCACTCGGTGCATTGAAGATCATGACAGAAATGTACATGGAGAAAAGAATGCTATTCATACTCCACCAACATCTGATTCTCTCAGTAATTGAGTATGGATTGAGACTGTTCACAGTGTCAAAGAGTCAGCTGGTGAAATTAGAGTGCATACAAAATGAAGCTATGCAGATGTTACTAGGATGCACAACGGACACGCTGGTAGTGTGTAGGTGATACATCCTAGCCTTACCCACGATTGCAGACAGGTAGAAGGTGTTGCAGGCTATATCTCCGAGTGTCTGTAGACATGAAACACCCTCTGCACGAAACCCCGAGACACAGTTAAGGGTATAGACTAATCGGATGAAAATCACGGACTCTCAGAGGACACAGTAACAGAAGTATGCATACTTGAGAACATCGGGAGAGAAGAGGGGTGGGTCAGAATGCCAGTGGAAAAGACATACATCTGCAGGGTCACAATAACATTGGATCAGCAATGCAGGGATTGGCCGGCTGGCTGCACTGAATGGGAGGTGCAACAATTGATCCACGACAATTTTACACCAAGCGATGTAATCATCTACACGGATTTCTCTGTGCTAAGAGATAAAATAATGTACCTGGAGGTGCGTGGCGAAGGTTAGGGGACGGTGTTTGGTGCAGGAGATCCTGGCATATGATACCTCAACATCTAGTTTGAGAATGGAGATGAATGCAGTCACTGCGGCGTCCCGCTTCCCGGAGGACAAACAGAGCACATATGTATTGATTTTAATGGACTCACAAATTATTATGAGAAATTTAAATATTGAGCACAACCCACTACTGGCAACGCCGATCGCATTCTGGTATGAACCTAAGGCCTATCCACGTCAATATGGAAGCACTATACTCGAGTTTCGCCCTCGTTTGAGCTCGTCAGTAGTGCATATCCCTGACCGGATCCGGAAACAGTCCCGGATCACGCGTGTGAAGCGGGTGTGTAACCACGCTGCACACACTGGACACACCAAATTATCACAACAGAACATCACAACGCTACCCATCGTAGGCTGTGCTCAATTGAGAGACTGGCGCACATACCCCGTAAGTCACCAATGAGAAAGACAGGCATGCTTCGGGCAGAATGGCAGACTGCAATTCAAATCAAAAATTGAGAGCAAATGATGGATTGCTCCCCACAACATGCTGGTGTGGTGGGAAACGAGCAGGCGGACAGATGGGCAAGATCTATACCACTTGATGGGTATTGGTGCATGATAAGGCAGATTTGATCAGGGCCCTTTGTGTGTATAGTGCAGACGAACGGGTCGATCATCACAACTTGGAGAGAATGGTCCTGCAGGGATCTGTGTAGATAATCTGCCGACACTCAAGACTCCGAGGAAAGGCCAAACGGACACATAACCAGACTGCTACTGGTACCATTAGTGTTGAGACTTTTCGCTGGCTGTTGAAGTTGAGGAAGCAGCACTTATGGGGAAGACTCAAGTACTGTGATGTCGGTTCTTGACTCAACTCTACTCAACTCAGCTGTTCATTGTAATCAGAAAAAGAATGTTGAGGTGCTATATAGAACTTATATGGCCACCCACGCTTATCGGAATGACACATGATGATGATGAGAAATCTTTACACAGGTAGAACCAAAGGACGTCGCAATAAACTCTAGAATTATTTTGCTTTTTCTGATTTAATAGGCATATTTTACATTCAGTAGTTTGCCATTGCTTTCAGAACTAAAGACACGTTGTTGTTGTTTTTTTTCATATCCCTTACAGGACGTTGCAGTCAACATCAGCATTTTTCAGCTGCTGTTGATGTACTAGGCAAGATTACGCTCAGTAGTTTGCCATGCTTTCTGAGCGACTGGCGCACATACCCCGTAAGTCACCAACGCGGCGAGAACCGCTACCCATTCTCGCGCAGGTTACGTTACTCACGAGAATATACGGGGCTACGGAGAAAGACTACTATCGAAATCAACACAAGCCAGCTTCACATCGTCTGCAGTCATTTCGAACTCTGGACTCGGTGAGTCGGGAAAGGCGTTCACACCCGCTTAGCCACAGCGTCGGTATACAGAATAGAAGTACCTCCAGTCTACATCCTCTATCTTATGTCTACATGCTGCACCACCTGCCTATATCCCGTACCTCCTGTCTACATCTCGTACCTGTCTACCTCCTTTACCTCCTGTCTACATCCTGTACCCGTCTACATCCTTTACCTCTTGTCTACATCCTGTACCTGTCTACATCCTGTACCTGTCCACATCCTGTACCTTTCTACATCCTTTATCGCCTGTCTACAACCCGTACGTCCTGTCTACATCCCGTACCTCCTGTCTACATTCCGTACCTGTCTACATCCTGTACCTGTCTACATCATGTGCCTGTCTACATCCTGTACCTGTCTACATCCTGTACCTGTCCACATCCTGTACCTTTCTACATCCTTTATTGCCTGTCTACATCCCGTACCTCCTGTCTACACCCCGTACCTCATGTCTATATCACCACCTGTCTACATATCTAAACACTAAAGGTTGTTCAGTGCTGATAAAATGAATACCAGCCATGGGTTCAAGGTAATGAAATTGCGCACAAAGAGGTAGGGAAATGCATAGTTATTTGTAACATAATTACATGTAAGTTTGAGTTTTAAAAAAAACGACATCAAAATAGCAATTACATAAACATGTGTAACAGAAGAACAGACGCCAGCATGGAACAAAACCTTCAAGGATAGACGTTGATATCAAGGGCTGAGTGCACTAGCAAGAATATGTCAGGAAAGACACGGAATTAGTTTCTATATAAGAGGTCAGCGTGGCCGTAAGGATACGAACGCGCGTTCTTAAACATTCTGTGTGCTGATGCCGTGGTAAGGGGTTCAACTCCCCTACACCGGACAATTGAACTACAATGTTACAAGTACCTCTTAAGTCGGAGTGGGTTCGCCTCAAGGCGAGGGACACTGATAATAGGGAAAGCCAATCCACACGCAAAATTCAGTCCAGTGCTACTAGAATTATTGTGTATGGACTATGCTTAAGTTCAAAACGAGTGTGCACCCTAAACAATGTCCATGTAATATCAAATTCCTCAAACTACACCAGGTTAAACAACAAGTGAAGGAACATGTTTATGATATGAAGCCTATTGGGTATATGGTGCTAGCCTCATATTTTACTGACCAATCAGTACATCGGGGGGGGGGGGGGGGGGTTAATATCACACCGGCAGCCTCCATTTTCCAATATATAAGGTGTATTTTTAATGACTGTGCAGTGTTTGAAAATATTGACGGTCCAAGTTTTGTATTTACCTATTATGTTACTTGAACTTTAGAACTTGAACTTTAGAGAGGGTGAATACAAAACTTGGACCGTCAATATTTTCAAACAATGCACAGTCATTAATAATGCACCCTGTATTTCCTGGTGCCCATTGTAGGGTGGTAAATATAATAAATTAGAATAAGGACAAGTTTCGCTAGAGGTATTCAGTATGAATGGGGTCTAGAACCCAAACACGCCCTCTATAGGAATTAATATATTGGCTCGTAACCCCCAAGTATTGAACAAGGCAGAAAAGGGTGCAAGTTCAACACTAACATAGAAGAAATGTTTCCCATAGAAGGCTGGGAGATCCGGGAAGTTCTACCACAGACACCCGAGTACTAATCACTCTACCCAGAAGGTGTGTCTATGTGTAAGTTGCCCCGCCCCACATTTAATCTCCCACATATATATATATATATATATATATATATATATATATATATATATATATATATATATATATATATATATATATATATACAATGACAAGTATCCCCTGTCATGCACCTCCACAGTATTACACAACAGAGGGACAACAACCACTGTTAGACACAACACTGGATTACATGACAAAGGAAAACAGCCACTGTTAGACAAAAACAGTACGATAACTCACTGTATCACATAACAGTAACCATAACTGGACTATAAACATCAATTTTGGAACAACAGGTTAACAATGAAGTAACTACAAGGCTTTGTTAAACCAAACAAACAAACAATTGTATTGTGGAAACATTTGGGTTCTGGAAAACCCTGTTGGCTACAATATGGTGACATGGACATGAAAAATTATCATATTTCAGGCAATGCACACAAAGCATACCCAAAACAGAAGTCCCCAAAAATATTTCCCCAAAAAAGGTTCACATCAAATACATGTGTCAAACACAAAACAGAGTAAATAATCCATACAAAGAACTAGATAAAGAAAATCTATCTAATCTGTCTCTAGAAATATCCTATGGGTCTGATGATGACTCCCTCTCCTTCAATATCCACTATAAAAAGTCTGGCCATAATCACACTTTCTATAATCCAGGAAAACAGCTGCTTTGCATATATCCACCTATTCAGAAAATTGGGGATTGCACACACACACACACAGAACTTTCACTTCTGGATCATATATCCATCGCGAAAAACATGTAGGAGTAATCCATATGAATCCAATGTGGATATACTGTAATCTCTCAAGTCACAGTTGCTAAGTCACTGGGCTAGGAGCGTTCCAGGGTGATATAACAGACAGGTATAAATAAGTCTGAAGCATTCTGGCGTGGCGTGACACACAGGAGTCCATGTGATTGATTCGATCAGGATCAGGCACAAACACTTTCAGTATCTCTTTGGATGAGGAGTGACATCACATAATCCATTAGAATTTCCTGACAGAACTAACTTGAATTGGGCATGAATATTCCAGCCCCTTTCTCTGGGTTAAGATGTAGGTTATTCTTTCTTCAGTTGAATATACGACTTGATTGACGGGAGTTGGTAATGCTTGATTATCCATGTCTGGGATATGATGGATGAGAAGATTCAAAGGAAGCTGGGAGTTCACAAAATCAGTTGGTAAATCCATACTGGTAAATGATGGTGAATTCCAGACTTATCCATGAGCCTCTGGAATATGACAGTTGAACGTGGAATCAGGCGGTGACTTTTAGAGAGGATATACGCTGAAAACCATCTAGGCCAGGCATGCCTCATGTCTTTGCGGACATTGAAAAGATTCACACCATCTGTAAGTTCCCAGAGGTAGGGAATCCACTTCCGCATATTCAAAATCCGTTACGTATCCAGGCATTGACATTCAGGTTCAGGGTGAGTAGCAGTAACCAGCACTCTTTGTAGAATATTAGAGGAGGCTGATATCCCAGTTTCCTGCCTCTAAATCCAAACAAGTTGACTATAAATCCAGTGCGAAGCATGGTGACTAGTGCCAATACTCCACCGCCATCTCTAGCGCCTAAAACGCAGAGAATAAGTGGGCTAATAATTAACCCATTAACAATGGGTCACCCGCTACCGTTGGAGAAACATGGCGATTGACCAGACCGCTTTGTCTACCAAGCCTTTGTCTAGATTAAGCCTGTGTTTCCGGGGCGCGGCCAATCAATTGTCTTAAAACGAAACGAAATTTCGTTTCGTTAATTCTCCCGTCGGGCTTTTTAATAGCCTCTACTCTTCAGATAGCGTGTCCTAGCAACGTCTGCTGGAAAAGACTGCGAGATGATGACATATATGTCACACCCATTTTAGACCGTGTCACATGTCAAGTTTAAGCATCAGCCTCGATAAGAATTCGAACCCAAGAACACAAGGTGGACTGGCTAGTGTACAGACCGCTGCGCTACCGTGTCTACCATACCTGATAAGTAGCATGTTTGCCATGTAGAAAAACCTGAATGTGCCGAATACCAGAAGAGCAATAATGCCATCATTACCTACTTGAGTGCCAGGCATATGAACATCAAAGGATAGCACTAATGGAATGCATGAACGAACGAAATGATCTTAAGCCCTGGATACAGGTTAACGTTTGAGTTGAGTGAAGAACCGACATCACAGCACGTGGAACATTTCCATACGTGCTCCGTCCTTATCTTCAACAACCAGTGAAAAGTTTCAATACTGATGGTACCAGTTGCGATCTGATTATGTGTTCGTCTGACCTTTCCTCAAAGAACTGAGTGTCGGTCTGATACTCTGGTCACTCCCTGCAGCAACATCCTCTCCAGGTCATGATAGTGTATGTGTCCTTCCACACTGTTCATTCATTCATTCATTCATTCATTCATTCATTCATTCATTCATTCATTCATTCATTCATTCGGTAGCACGTCCTTTGCAAAATAGGGCTCCCATAACAACCTTCAGAAAAACTTCTCGGTCATAAGCAAGATGTCCCGCGTCAGATACACCCATCTGGAGATCATCTGCCACATCCTGCACCCATCTTCTCTTTGGCCTTCCTTATTATACACAACGCAAATCCAGACAATTTCTCGGCCTTCTCGTTTCCCAACACATTAGCATGGGGAAAATATTAAAAAGGTGTTCACTATCTTTATGTTTTCACATTGAAGCACGCAACCATGCACGAAGGATCTTCGCCCTTCTCAGCAAGCTATGTGACTCTGTTACAATCACGACATGTTACTATGCTGTTTGTTCTCTAGTCAGTGACAGCCTCCACCTCCATTCTCAGACTAGATGCAAGGCACTCATTACCGTCCATAAACCTTCGCCATGAACCCCCAGGCACTTCTTGTATTTCTTAGAGCCATCCGTAGTGATAATTACCTCACCTGTTCATGATTTACTGGCAAGATTGAGTGGAGAAGGACAAGGGGTAGACTGAGAAGTAAATACCTGGATGGCTTGATCACGTGGTGTAGTCGAGACAAGAACACCCATGACTCTAGTGATCGTGTAAAGATAGTGAAACATGACCGTCCACGCGTATCGGTATGGCACAAGATGATGATGATGACAGCTTTTATGAAGAGTGAATGTATTTGCGGCTAACATCTGTTCTTCTTCCTTATTGGTTTATCGTATACTTTTCTAGCCCGTCATAAAATTTTGTTTGCTGTAGAAACATATTTATATAGGACAAAGCTAGATTACTAAGAATAGAAAGAAAGAGATGATTAGCTGAGCGAGAGAGGAATAGTGAGGCAAGGAATTGTTTATTATCTTTTCATTTATGTTTTACAAATAATTTGCAAGCTGTTCTTCTTTGTTAATTCTCTTTATCAATTCCCGTCTCTACCATCTCTACACCTGTTTTTTGTTTCCTCTCACCTCCCGCCCCTTATATCTGCATGCCGAATTCTTAACCCTATGAAAATAAAGTTAAAATTCGTTTGCGGTCTCTCTCTCTCTCTCTCTCTCTCTCTCTCTCTCTCTCTCTCTCTCTCTCTCTCTCTCTCTCTCTCCTCACTCTGTGTGTGTTTATATGTTTGCTATTATTTACTGTTTTCTGGTTAAAGTTTATGTATTACCAATGTGTCACTTTATCATCAATACCATCTAAAACAACAGCAACAACAACGTAATAACTAACTAATCACAAAGTCTATTTAACTGTGTCATCGTACATTAACTGCAGAAAAAAACGCCATTCTATTCCGTCACATCGTATTTAGATCAGTTTGACTGAACGTGGCAACACTTTTTGTGTCCACACATAAATACAACCTAACTTAAAGATCATCTAAGAAACAGGAACAACCTCCTTTCCTCTATAACATATATTTCTGGCTGTAGACGGCCACACATCTAACAAGCAAGTGAATGTTCGTTGCACAGTTGAAGACTCGCACACATTCTCAACCAGTTTCTCTTGAGGGCTAATTAACATCCGGCTTGTACTTGAAAACTGCGCAATCGGAAGTAGTCCAATTTGCGTACGTTCTTCCTGAGCATCGGAAAGAGAGGAGAACAGGTGGGATACGGAATTGTTATTGAGTTATAAAATATTGGGTGACCAGGATCACGATTGCGGGCTGCTGTTGCGACATTGCTAGCCGTTGGGAAATATGTACACAGGGTTGTCACGTTCGGAAAGTTTGTCAGGTCTTAGTCGGTATGATTGAGCTACTGTTTGACAGTAGATGGTACTACCTGCTTTCTGTTAGGATTGTTGGCAGGTGCTCACCAAACCTGACACCCCACAATGTGCCAATGGCTACGTACGGTGGAGCATAACTGCATAATTGGGAGGGTCCAGGCCTTAGCCTAGAGCGAGGAAAAACAACCTAAAGACTAAATATCATGACACGGCAAACCAGACCCTAAGCCTTGGTCGGCAACTAGTCTATGATCGAAACTCCGATCGGCGAACAGTTAGAGCAGTGTTTCCCAACGTGGGGCCCACGCCCCACAGGGGGGCAATACGATTGTTAAGGGGGGAAATTCGAAAATGTGTCTCCCAGTCATCAGTCCTAGATGTAAAGTGGACTGTTTTGAATTACCATGGGCGTGATCACATGCCATGTTTAGTCCTGGTCTCTAAATCCAGGAAAGTTAAGGCCGGGAGACTGCGCAAGACCTTCCGGTATGAGTGGACCGACAGCCTTCTTGGACGCCTCAAACAGGGGGCATGCAACAGGACCGTTAAAACTCCTTTTTTGCAGCCCCCATGGTGGACTCCAGAAGTAGACCATGCTTGGAAGGCAAAGAGAGCTGCAGTGAAGCAGCTAAGGAAAGTGCGACAGACACCCCGAAGCTCACGAGAGGCGGTGGATACAGCGGAAAATGTCAAGAGAGATAGGGTGGAGGTTTTCAAGCGCTTTGCTTCAGAGGTCAAAAACGCAAAATGGGAATGTTTCATGAAGGAGATTGGAGGTGATAAAACACTGCGAAAATTTTGGAAACTGCACAGACAAATACAAAGAAAGGATCGGCCTATGACAGTGGGAACAATTTATATAGATGATAGTGTGCGCGTGACAACGGACAAAGAGAAAGGGAAGGCGTGTCTCCAGAGAGTTTTAGCGCAGACCAATCATAATGATGCGGACACAAAGGAAGCAGATAGAGAGGAGTTATCTGGCTCCATGAAGAATATGCATTATGAAGACATCATACGAGTTGAAGATGTTAAACATATTTTGAAGAAGGCAAAAGACACGGCACCAGGGCCTGATGGGGTTAGGTATAGCCACATGAAGGCTTTGAGCGATGTAGACCTGAAGGAGATGACCGACTGCTTTAACCAGAGCATTAGGACAGCATCAGTACTGCAGGACTGGGTGCACAGCTATCTCATCCCTCTCCCAAAAACCATTCAAGGATCATTCAAAGCTTACCGGCTTTAGGATCATCACCCTTCAAAATACATTTGGGAAGGTTTTAGAGAAGATAGTCACGGTCAAGCTGAAGAGAGACTGAGACTGAAGTTAACTAAATTGGAACCTGACATAAAATCTCTTTGCAGCAAGCATCAATCAAGCGCAAGGATCTCACTAAATTTAAATTATAAATAACTAGCATACCCGGCCCAGCTTCGCCCAGTCCCTGGTGGGGAGCATCTCATTTAATTCATATAAGTAGTCATATAAGCTCCCGTTCCCGTTCCCGACTATCTATCTGTCTGTCTGTCTGTCTATCTGTCTGTCTGTCTGTCTGATCCGGCTCGGCTTCGCCCAGCCCCTGATGGGGAGCATCTCATTTAATTCATATAAGTAGTCATATAAGTTCCCGTTCCCGACTGTCTGTCTGTCTGTCTGTCTGTCCCTCCCTCTCTGTCTGTCTGTCTGTCTGTCTGTCTGTCTGTCTGTCTGTCTGTCTGCCTGTCTGTCTAATCATTTATTGGTTGCGGTTAGAACAACCTTAGATAAACGAAGACCAACTTACAAAAAGCATTAGAAAGAGCACTTGAAAGATCTTTACATCTTCCCCAACAATTAACTTGGGTAAATGGAGCGGCGGCAGCAACAGCAGCAGAAGAAGAAAAAGGAGGAGTAGGAGCTGGGAGGAGGAAGAGGGAGGTGGAGGAGGGAGGAGTAGGAGGGAGGAAGAGATAGGCGGAGAGAGGAGGTGGAGGGAAGAGGAGGGAGGAGGAAGGAGGAGGAAGAGTAGGGAGGAATAGGAGGAGGAGGAGGGATTAGGAGGAGGAGAGAGGAGGAGGAGGGAGGAGGAAGGAGGAGGAAGGAGGAGGAGGGAGGAGGAGGGGAGCAGGAGGGGGAGGAGCAGTAGGGAGGAGGAGGAAGAGGGAGGAGGAGGAAGAGGGAGGAGGAGGGAGGAGGGAGAGGGAGGAGGAAGGAGGAGGGAGAAGGAGGGAGGAGAAGAACGCAGGTGGAGGAGGGGGAGGAGGAGGAGCAATGAGGAGGAGGGAGGAGGAGAGGGAGGAGGAGGAGGGAATAGAGGAGGAGGAAAGAGGAGGAGGGAGGAGGAGGAGGGAGGAGGCGGAGGGAGAAGGAGGAGGGAGGAGGAGGGAGGAGGAAGAGGGAGAAGGAGGAGGGAGAAGGAGGAGGAGAAGAAGGGGGAGGAGGAAGAGGGAGGATGAGGAGGGAGGAGGAGGAGGAAGAGGGAGAAGGAGGAGGGATGTGGAGGGAGGAGGAGAGAGGAAGAGGGAGAAGGAGGAGGGATGTGGAGGGAGGAGGAGAGAGGAAGAGGGAAGAGGTAGAGGGAGGAGGAGGAGGGAGGAGGAGAGAGGATGAGGAGGGAGGAGGAGAAGGGAGGAGGAGGGAGGAGGAGGGAGGAGGAGAAGTAGGTGGAGGGATGAGGGGGAGGACGTAGGAGGAGAAGGAGGGAGGAGGAGGAGGGAGTAGGAGGAGAGAGGAGGAGAAGGGAGGAGGAAGGAAGAGGAGTGAACAGGAGGAGGGAGGAGGGCGAGGAGTTAGGAGGAGGAAGAAGGAACGAACGTACGAACGAACGAACGAACAAACTTTATTTTCAAAGGGTTAAGAATTGGGCACGCAGGCCCGTCTAACATTCTGCCCTTCTATCACTCTCTTTCATACATTATTTCATTCACACATCATTCAAGGCTAACAGAGAACAACAACAATATAAAGGATATGCATTATAAAGGCATGGGCAAAATGCGAACATCAAAACTACACGACACAGTAATATTAGATAATGGTCTGACACTTGTTGTTAGCCATGTGGAATATACTGGCCTACCAAAAGGGGACTGGCTGTTATACTAGGGTTTTGTTATTGTTATTATTATCTCCATTATTAAGGGGGAAGGTAATCCATATTGAGATAGTGTTCGAATAATTTGCGATTATATGAAAAGGGATTGGTGATGTCTTTGATTTTTTGTGGAAGATTGTTCCACAGCTGAGCTGCAGAGTACGTTAAGCTTGTTTTGTATAAGTCAAGCCTAGGCTTCGGAATGTGTAATATATTTAAACGTTTATTGTGTCTAGCATTATATTTAAACAATGGCCAAAGGTAATTTGGGGCATTCCGATGCAGGATTTTGTGAATTAGTTTAGCTTTATTGAAAAGCAGGCGTTTACGGAGTGGTAGTAACTGAAGGCGTTTATACAGGCTAGGATTGTCAGTTAAATGTTTGCTATAAATTAGACTCATGGCCCGTTTCTGGAGTGAGTAAAGTCGCTTGGTGTTTGAATTAGAACAACCGTCCCAGATCGTAGAGCAGTAGTCAAAGTGTGTCTGTATATGAGAAGTATAGAATAGTTTCCTAGTGTCCTCATCAAGGAAGTTTTTAATTTTGGCGAGTTGGTAGACTTTTTTCGCTGTTTGTTTAATGAGCACTTGAACGTGGGAATTAAAGGTTAGGTTTCTATCAATGATTAGGCCTAATGTTTTGTGCTCAATTACACTTTCTACTGGCATGTTATCGATGTGAAGTTGAAGTGTTGTGTGTGAGCTTAGAGTCTGAAGTCTTTGTCTGGTTGTTAATAACATTGATTTTGTTTTAGTGATGTTAATTTGCATACGGTTTGAATAGCTCCACCTAACTACATTATTTAATTCTTGTTGTAAAGACGACTCAAGTAAAATACAGTTTTCAGCGTTTGTGTACACTGTACAGTCGTCTGCAAATAGATCGCAGGACGACGAAAGATGCAAAGGTAGATCGTTAATATATATGGCAAATAGTAGAGGGCCAAGAATAGAGCCTTGCGGTACTCCAATGTTGAAGGTAGTGGTTTGAGACAGAGATTTATTATGTGATACTACTTGCTTTCTGTTTGATAGAAAAGATGATATTAGAGTGACTACATTAGGGCCAATTTTCATTGTCTCAAGTTTTTTAATTAAAATAAGATGATCTATCATATCAAATGATTTCTTGAAATCAATAAACACAGTTCCACATAGACTGTTGTTGTTTATATTCTGGTGCCAATTTTCTATCATGTTTGTTAGGGCCGTATGGCAAGAATATTTTGGTCGAAATCCTGACTGGCTGTCCACAATAAGCTTGTTGCGAACTAAATACTGTAATGTTACTTTATGGATGTGTTTTTCTAGTGGCTTAGATAGTGATGATAGTAAAGAAATGGGTCTGTAATTGTTCGGGAGACCATTGTCTAATGAGCCAGATTTAAGAAGAGGGTACACTTTGGCGATTTTGAGAGCTGATGGAAAGTGGCCTTTGGTGAGACACTGATTATATACATAGGTTAGTGATATACAGATCACTGGCGCAGCACAACGGAGAATCCGGTTGCTGATTCCATTTAACCCAGATGAGGTTGTGTTTTTTAGGTTACTGAGGTAAGTGAATACTTCAGTGATTGTCATTAGCGGTATGTCGGAAAGAATATCGCGGGAGCATCTATTCTCGCAAAACGATGACAATAAAGATAAGTTGCAAGGAGAATTAGGTATTGAAGCCTTCATCTGGTCTATGTCAGTTTGAAAAAAATCACTGAATTGGTCGCATGTAATATGATTTGATGGTAAAGAATTGCGGAAGTTATACTTGTTTGTCAAGGTGTTAATTGCCTTCCATATATCCTTACTATTTGTTTTATCCATTACTAAGTTCTTAAAGTAATTTTTCTTTTCCCGTCGTATGGTATATTGAACTTTGGAACTATTGAATTGGAGGAGGAGGGAGGAGGAGGAGGAAGGAGGAGGGAGGAGGAGGGAGGTGGAGGATGGAGGAGAGAGGGAGGAGGGGAGGGGAAGAGGAAGAGGGTAGGAGGAGGAGGGGAGAGGAGGAGGAGGAGGATTATAACGCATATGCCTGTAGATTTAATAATGGCTGAAGTTGTTCCATGTCTTCTTAGAGTTGGCGACAGTGTAAAGAAATATAAAATCTTCAAACTTGATAGAGATAAGGTAACTATTATTTATTTATTATGTTGTTAATAACCGACATGACTGTAGATAACTTCTTAAGCATAAAAAGATGAGTTACAATGTTATGCATTATGCATTATTTTTATGAAAACTTTGAAAATGCCTTAAAGATTGTATCATTATTTATTATAACTCATATGCCTGTATATAACAATAGACAAAGAGTTTATAAATCTTTAAAAACGATGCTACAATATGACTATAAGGTATACAGACAAGTTATTAAAAGTTATGCCCCTTGAAATAACTTTTCTAGAGTTAAGTCCCCTTGCTATATAGAAATTATAATGAAAAATGAAAAATTAAATAATATTAAGTAAGGAGCCGATTTTACACTAAAGAAATATCACAGTTGGCAGCGCTGGAATGAGAGGAAGACGTGTAGAAAATTTCATCTCAATCTGATGGACCGTTCGCGAACGCATAAAGGACATACACACCCACACACATCCTTTTTTATATATAAGACTAGGTGACCCGGCCCGGCTTCGCCCAGTCCCTGGTGGGGAGCATCTCATTTAATTCATATAAGTAGTCATATAAGTTCTCGTTCCCGTTCCCGACTATCTATCTGTCTCTCTGTCTGTCTGTCTGTCTGTCTGTCTGTCTGTCTGACCCGGTCCGGCTTCCCCCAGCCCCTGATGGGGAGCATATCATTTAATTCATATAAGTAGTCATATAAGTTCCCGTTCCCGACTATCTGTCTGTCTGTCTGTCTGTCTGTCTGTCTGTCTGTCTGTCTGTCCCTCCCTCTCTGTCTGTCTGCCTGTCTGTCTAATCATTTATTGGTTGCAGTTAGAACAACCTTAGATAAACGAAGACCAACTTACAAAAAGCATTAGAAAGAGCACTTGAAAGTACTTTACATCTTCCCCAACAATTAACTTGGGTAAATGGAGCGGCGGCAGCAGCAGCAGCAGAAGAAGAAAAAGGAAAAGTAGGAGCTGGGAGGAGGAAGAGAAAGGTGGAGGAGGGAGGAGGAGGGAGGAGAAGGAGGGAGGAAGAGATAGGCGGAGAGAGGAGGAGGGAAGAGGAGGAGAGAGGAGGGATTAGGAGGAGGAGAGAGGAGGAGGAGAGAGGAGGAGGAGGGAGGAGGATGAAGGAGGAGGAGGGAGGAGGAGGAGTAGGGAGGAGGAGGGAGGAGGAAGAGGGAGGAGGAAGGAGAAGGAGGAGGAGGGGGAAGGAGGGAGGAGAAGAACGCAGGAGGAGGAGGATGGAGGAGGAGAGGGAGGAGGAGGAGAGAGGAGGAGGAGGGAGGAGGCGGAGGGAGAAGGAGGAGGGAGAAGGAGGAGGGAGGAGTAGGAGGAAGAGGGAGGAGGAGGGATGTGGAGGGAGGAGGTAGAGGGAGGAGGAGAGAGGATGAGGAGGGAGGAGGAGAGATGAGGAGGAGGGAGGAGGAGAGGAAGGAGGAGGGATGAGGGGGAGGACGTAGGAGGAGGGAGTAGGAGGAGAGAGGAGGAGAAGGGAGGAGGAAGGAAGAGGAGTGATTAGGAGGAGGGAGGAGGTAGGAGGAGGAAGAAAGAGGAGGAGGGAGGAGGAGGAGGAAGGATGAGGAAGAGGGAGATGGAGGAGGGAGGAGGGAGAGGGAGGAGGGGAAGAGGAAGAGCGTAGGAGGAGGAGGGGAAGAGGAAGAGCGTAGGAGGAGGAGGGGAGAGGGGGAGGATTATAACGCATATGCCTGTAGATAACTGCAGCAAAAAGGTGGGTCTGTCTATCTATCTGACCCGGCGTGGCTTTGTCCAGCTCCTGGCGGGGATCGTCTCATTAAATTCATACAACAAAAAAAAGTAACTTAAAAGAATGTCCTTCCACACACCATCCATTATTTTTAATGAAAACTGTTGTTAATAACCGACATGACTGTAGATAACTTCTTAAGCATAAAAAGATGAGTTACAATGTTATGCATTATGCATTATTTTTATGAAAACTTTGAAAATGCCTTAAAGATTATATCATGATTTATTATAACTCATATGCCGGTAAATAACTATAGACAACGAGTTTATAAATCTTTGAAAACCATGCAACAATATGACTATAAGTTATACAGAAAAGTTATTAAAAGTTATGCCCCTTGAAATAACTTTTCTAGAGTTAAGTCCCCTAGCTATATTGAAATTATAATGAAAAATGAAAAATGAAATAATATTAAGTAAGTAGCCGATTTCACACTAAAAAAATATCACAGTTGGCAGCGCGGGAATGAGAGGAAGACGTGTAGAAAATTTCATCACAATCGGATGGACCGTTCGCGAACGCATAAAGGACATACACACCTACACACATTGCCTTTTATATATAAGATTACTAATAATTAAAATAATATAGACAAATCTTTCATTAAAAGTATTTTGTACTTGAATTTCAGTTCTCCATTATATGTTTTGAAAAATTACTTACTGTGTTTGCTCAATAATTTCTTATTGATTTCTTCCTAATACCTATCATTCAAGTTGCTTCAGTGAACATTTTGATTTTTGAATATTAAAAATTATGCATATGTTGGAAGGAGGGAGGGGGAGGGGCATAAACATTTTAGAAAGGCTTAGGTGGTGCATAGCACAAAAAAGGTTGGGAAAAACTGCAGTAGTGGGTTGTGCTCAATATTTAAAACTGTTGTTAATCTTTTATTACAAGGGAAATAATTTCATCAAGGTTGAAGTCATTTTTCGGCTTTAGCAATCAAGGGGAACAATTATAGATTTCACTATACTTGTACTGATAGCTATTTTGCTAGATAAGTATATGTTTATTTCTGTAAAAGTTTTATTTATATTTTGGAGGGTATTAATGGAATGTTACGATTATAAAAGCTTTACACAGTTTTGATTATTATTTAAATTGAAGACACTAAATATTTGTGTAATATATATTGTTTAGTAAATCATTTATTTCTTTGTCTGCAAGGCCACGTCTGTCTAAACAGAAGATTGGTTTACTCTGGTTTCTCTTCACAACGTATAAATTTTTCCCCTTGAAAGTCAAGATGGGTGTGCCACTAGTTGGTTGTTGTAGAGGAAAAATATTGCACGCATTGAAAGGATCAGTGCAGTCATCAAATTGCTGTACGAAAAAGATTTCAATTACACGATCATTCTGTGCACAGTTGCAAGGTGGACATCATGGTAGACATACGAGAGAACGTCAGTATGTCTTTATGAACAGCACACTTCACAAACACATTTGTATCACATCGTCTGCAGCTCTAGTTAGATTCAACAGTTCTGTGGCTACAAATGAAGGCAGTGCTACTGTTGTAGTGGAACCCTCCACTTACATACCACCAGTTCCTCCCTTGTCAGATGTAACAAGCACATCTGAGATTGCAGAAGCACTTAATACTCTGGGGGAACCAACACTTCAATCATTGGGTCTCGGCAGCTTCTGGCCATCTGGGTTGGTTCAACAAGGCCTGGAGTTGCTGCATGCAGGTGTAGGTTTGCCTTGGCGGGGATCCATTATTGTAGGTACAGTTATCGTAAGGACATGCATGTTTCCTCTTGTGATACGATCTCAAAAACTGTCGATCAATGCAATGAACCACATGCCAACCGTACAAAAGTTGCAGAGGAAGTTCACTGAAGCAAGACAGAGAGGCAATGTCACTGAGGCCATCCGACATGGTAGTGAATTAGTTGATTACATGAAACGGAATAATGTCAAGCCTTTCAGTCAATTGTTAATGCCAATATGTCAGTTACCAATATTCCTGTCTGTATGTGTTGGCCTCAGAACGATGGCTAATCTTCCAGTTGAAAGTATGAAGACAGGAAGCATGCTTTGGTTCCCAGATTTAACCATTGCAGAGCCATTTTATGGGCTACCAATGTTGACAGTTTTCACATTTTGGATGACAGTTGAGGCTGGTGTGGATGGAATTAGTGCCCAGTCACAGGCACATTTGATGAAATGCTTCCTCAGGGCTATGCCTCTTATCATGTGGCCAGGGATTTCCAATTTTCCAGCAGCAATGTTGGTATACTGGTTCACTTCCAACACATTTTCACTGATGCAAGTGTTGTTCTTGAAGATCCCAACTGTACGTCAACTCTTTCAGATACAAGAGAAAGTCATTCATCATATCGAGCCAACAGAAAAGAAGGGCTTTGTTGAAGGATTCAGAGAACCCTACAGAAACATGAAAACATCCCAGCAGATCAGTGAAAGGCAGAGATTAGACGAGGCAAACTTTCGCAGAGCTGCTGTTGGCCCCATATTGAAAACATACCAGTACAATCCAAAGGAAGTTACTAGCCCACAGAAAATTGTGGCTAAAAGCACAGAACAGAGACAGTAATCTATTTCATAGTTGTGTTCAATGTAAATTGTATTGATGGTTTCAATCTTCAGTCTATAACATATGTGCAAAAGTCACATTGTACCAGCATCCAACAGTACTCTAATTCAACATGCCTATAAACTGAGTATAACGTGTAAGCCAGCAGGAAGTCACACCAATGCAGGTCAGTGACTGCAGCCTGGTATTTTGAACAAGAAACAGAACTACCACCATATATACCAGCAATTAATCAATATGACCATGGAGAACCAGAAATATCACCTCAAAATTTGGGTTCATTGTAAACATAAGATAAATAAATAGCATAGTTATTTGGTTCGTATTTAGTCGTAATGCATAGTTGTATGTAGCAGATAGATATAGACTTTATTTAAAGACAATCGGTTTACTATGTTTTAACATACAATATTTAACAGTAAGCACAAACATAAAATGTAACAAATATATAAAGTTTCGCCCTCATTTGAGCTCGTCAGTAGTGCATATCCCTGACCGGATCCGGAAACAGTCCCGGATCACGCGTGTGAAGCGGGTGTGTAACCACGCGGCACACACTGGACACACCAAATTATCACAACAGAATACCACAACGCTACCCATCGTAGGCTATGCCCAATTTGGGTAGCGTTGTGGTATTCTGTTGTGATAATTTGGTGTGTCCAGTGTGTGCCGCGTGGTTACACATCCGCTTCACACGCGTGATCCGGGACTGTTTCCGGATCCGGTCAGGGATATGCACTACTGACGAGCTCAAATGAGGGCGAAACTCGAGTCTGGTGCTTCCATATTGACGTGGATAGGCCTTAGGTTCATACCAGAGTGCGATCAGTGTTGCCAGTAGTGGGTTGTGCTCAATATTTAAATTTCAAATCCCGAAACAACCACATAATCAAATATATAAAGCTTTTTAAAAATATGTGATTGATACATAATCTTCTTCATTCTTTGCACATTTATTCATTGGGAATTATATCATCCCTTTCTTTTACACTGCAGTTAACAATATGTGCCTAGTTGTATGTA
Organism: Cepaea hortensis; assembly: GCA_963921405.1. Taxonomy (NCBI): domain Eukaryota; kingdom Metazoa; phylum Mollusca; class Gastropoda; order Stylommatophora; family Helicidae; genus Cepaea; species Cepaea hortensis. Next base: position 116,432,846 of record OY992876.1, read on the forward strand.
TCTGTGGTTTCTCCACTGTGTTTTAAGTTGTTGGTCTAGAAATGGGAACTAAGGGGGCGATGGACTATACATAAAATGTAGGTTGCAGCGTAGGCATCTTATATGTGCATTCTTCTATGCTGGTGTTATGCATTTCTGCATTTAATTGTGAATGATTGATTGTTAGCACAATTTGGAATTCATTGTATATGTTGAAGTCTGCAATAAAGATCTATGACATTTTGAAAATGTTTCTTCCCAAAAAAAAAAAAAAATTCACAAAAAAGTACACCGTCGTGGAATGTACAGTGTTGCCATTTTAGTACTTTTCGCGCTAAATTTAGTGCTTTTTCAAGTCAGTTAGTGCGAAAATTTTTCTTTTAGCGCGGCCGCGTAAATTTAGTGCTTTACAAAATTCTTTTGGTGCTTTTTTGGGGTGGGTAAAAATTACTTTAAAATTCATTTTGGGAACACTAAAAAGCCGAATTTGAACTGAAGCAAGGGAATAAAACAGTCTTAGTACGTTACCGCGCACTATTCAACTAATTTAACTCCCTTTAATACGATTTAGCTGAAAGCGAACGCCATCTTGCAGACATGTCCAAACGTCAATACATTAGCTTGTAATCGAGTTCATAATTTTGTGGTGTCTACATTATCCTTTCATTTAAGCTTATTTGTGTTTCACCATGAGCAAGAAATATTGTCAACATTTCAGAGAACAGTGGCTCAGTGACACGAGATTTCAAAAATGGTTGTTAAAAGTAGAAGGGGATAATATTAAGTGTTTTTGCAAATATTGCAAATATTCCATTGCAGCCAGGTTAAATGATATTGAGAGGCACAAGAATACAACGAAACATCAGAAAGCCGAACAACCATTCAGTACACAAAGGCAAACAACAATTGCATTTGACAAACTGAAAGATGATGTCAAAGAAACAGAAGGATGCATGAGTTTGTTCATAGCTAGCCATTGTTCGCTTCGCGTTGTTGACCATTTAAGTGAACTCTGCAAGGTACACTTTGGTGACAGCAAAGGTTGCAAGAACTTTAAGCTTAGGAGAACTAAGTGCAGAGCAGTTATTTCAAATGTACTTGCACCATATTTCACTACAGACTTGACAGCTGATATTGGCAAAAGTAAATACAGCTTATTGATTGATGAGAGCAATGACATTTCTGAAACTAAGCTACTTGGAGTAGCTATTAGGTACTATTCAGAGACAAGAAAGCAGTTTGTGGTTACTTACTTAGATTTAGTTGAACTGAGTGGCTGCAATGCACAGGCAATATGCAATGCGTTAAAAGATTGTTTAAACAAGAATGGACTTGAGCTGCAAAGACTAGTTGCACTCGGCACTGACAATGCGTCTGTCATGACAGGTGTAAACAATGGAGTATATACAAAATTTAAATCCGAAGTTCCTCATCTGGTACTAATTAGGTATGTATGTCATTCCCTTCAGCTGGCAGTGTCACAGGCTGCAGCTGCTTGTCTGCCCAGGAACATAAGAGTTCATGATTAGAGAAACATATAACTGGTTTTCTCACTCAAGTCTTCGTCAAGCAAAGTACAGGGAGCTTTTTGCTTCAATAAATGATGGACAACATCCGCTAAAGATTGTTCAATTAAGCCAGACACGATGGATGTCCATTCTATCTGCCATTGTCAGAATATTGCAGCAGTTGGTCGAGCTCAGAACTCTTTTTGATGTAGCAAGACTCAACGAGCGCTGTTATACAGCAGAACTTCTACATTCTATGTTTAGCAACATGAAAAACTATGTGTATCTCATATTTCTCAAGCATATTCTCGGAGAAGTTCAAAGTGTGAATAAGAAATTCGAAGCAGATATACAGGATCCAACAAAACTACTCAGCGATCTTGTCCAGTTCATTGATTCTATCAGTTCAAAGATTGCTATTCCTGGGGAAAAAATAACAGAAAGTGATGCTATTCAAGATTATTTAGATCCTAATCCCAATCTAGGTTATGAGTTTGAGAAAGAAATAGCAGACTACAAGTTTTCCGATGAAAAAGAAATTCGTGGAAGGTGCATCCAGTTTTTAATAGAGCTATTGACACAGCTGCGTTTACCTACAGCCGATAACGTTCGAGTGTTGCAGTCCATGTCATGTCTTAGAGGAAGTGAATGTCTACAGCCAGTGAAGCCCTGTATATTGGATCTTGCTAAAATGTTTGTAGAAGATGCAGCTACTCTCACCCGCATCGATTTCCAGTGGAGAAAACTTCATCATATGCAGTGGACACAGACCTCTGACACACTTGGACTGTGGGCAGAAATAGCCTCATACAGGGATGCCACCGGTGAAAATCCTTTCCAAGATCTTACAGATTTAGCTTTAACTGTGCTCATTTTACCTCATTCTAATGCGGATGTTGAGCGTATTTTCAGTCAGATGAGAGTTATAAAATAAAAATTGCGGAACAGACAGAGCATCAAGAGTTTGACAGCTGTTTTGATTATTAGATATGGAATGAAAAGATATGGCAAATGTTGTCATGATTATAAACTACCTAAGGATATTCTGCGAAAAATTGGATCACAGGAGGCATATACATGTTTCTTTCAATCCTCCTCCTCATCGTCGCAGGAGCAAACATAGCAGGATATAGCTACAGAAACTGAAGAGGAGTTGTTTGACGGGGATTTGGCATATCTGGAATAAACTTCATTCTAATATTCAGTGATAATAATAAATTATAATGTGCTACTTTATAACATTTTGAATGAATACCACAAGTGCTTGTTTTAGTGATTTCCCAAAAAATAGTATTGCAGTTTGGTGCTTTTTTGGCTCGAAAGTAGTTCTGATTGGGATTTGGCGGATCTGGAATAAACTTCATTGTAATATGAAGTGATAATAATAAATTATAATGTGCTACCTTGTTACATTTGTAATAAAAACAGTTGGTGCTTTTTTTTTTTTTATGTGCTTTCCAAAATATTGGGGTGCTTTTATGGGTCGATTTTAGTGCTTTTTCATCAAAGGGAGATGGCAACACTGAATGTGTATACTACGGCTTGTGCCATTAAATAAAATACTTGTAAAAGGGCAGCTAACGTTACAATTCCGACTGCGATGTCCATTTTGTAAAAGAAGCTGCCGTTAGAAAAAAAAATTCAAATGTTACATCTAGTTATCAAAATAATTAAAATAGCAATAACAAATAATGCAGATAGACTAATACTACTAGTAATAAATGGAGTAATTAAACCGAAAAGCTCCATAGATGATATGGAATAGTGGAGCGCCTTCGCAGCTGGCAAAGCCATCTTTTCTGCCCCACATGGCATCGGAGTAGTGTTTTGTGTGTGCTGTATTTCGTTGTGTTAGCTATCTGTGGTGTGCTGTCCTTGACAAAGATTCTGAGAATCGAAACGTCGGCCGTCCTGTATTGTCGTATTGTACGCGTTTGTGTGTATTTTATTTTATTTTATTATTCATTTTATATATTTATTGAGTGCTTCTGATTTCGGATTTTCACCTGTATTTCGCGATACGATGGATCTCCTTGTAAGGTATGTGCAACGTGTTTATGTTTAGTACGTTTCTTCTCGCAGGAGCTTAATATACCTATTTGTTTCCAATCCATAGATGATGAATGGCGCGATGGTATTGAAACGCTTTGACAGTTAGGCTGCAAGATAGAGATTAAGACAGATTTAACACTCGAAGTATAACATTCGTATACTTTTATAACATGTCTTATAGTAGCGGATATGGCCGTGGTCATGAGGAAGGTGGTAGCAGTTCTTCAATGAAGGTCGATTCATCAAGCGTTGGAAAAATTATCGGCCGCGGTGGAAGAGCAATACAGAAAATTGCCTTTTATAGATTGGAAGGAAGCAGAACAATTAAAAGAAAATGAACTGCCTAAAGATACAGGGCAGTTCTGGCAAGGAGTCATGAAACATCCCCAATTTAAAGAGTTTGCTTCTTTTGCTCTTACTTGCTTAATAACACCTATGAGCAATGCTGCAGTGGAGAGGATGTTCTCTCTTTTAACATGCATAAAAACCAAAGCATGGAATAGGCTTCAGCTGTCTCTCTTACAAACAATTATTAGAATTAGAGCAGAGCTGTTATCTTCAAACAAGTGTTGTAATGAATGCATCAAGCGCAAGGATCTCACTAAATTTAAATTATAAATAACTACTAATAATTAAAATAACTTGAATGATAGGTTTTAGGAAGAAATCACTAGGAAATTATTGAGCAAACACAGTAAGTAACTTTTCAAAACATATAATGGAGAACTGAAATTCAAGTACAAAATAATTTTCTTTTTTTTTTCTTAAAATAATATAGACAAATCTTTCATTAAGATTATTTTGTACTTGAATTTCAGTTCTCCATTATATGTTTTGAAAAGTTACTTACTGTGTTTGCTCAATAATTTCCTAGTGATTTCTTCCTTAAAACCTATCATTCAAGTTTCTTTAGTGAACATTTTGATTTTTGAATATTAAAAATTATGTATATGTTGGGAGGGGGAAGGGGGGGGGGTATAATTTTTTTTTAGAAAGGCTTAGGTGGGGCATAGCGCAAAAAAGGTTGGGAAACACTGAGTTAGAGCATTGTTTGGTTGATCCGACAGCTTCTGCAGTTTGTCCTGTTCCAGATGTATTGGAATTAACTTTACTGTGGAATTAACTAAGCAGGCCGAGAGAGGGATCATGCTGCATGGGCAACACATTGCCTCTACAATTCAGTCAGGCTTTGTGCTAGGGACGTGTTGTAATGCCTTATGTAAAATTGTTTTTGAAGCACAAAACCTACCCTCTGTCAAGACGGCATGGTGCCAGTACAAGTTGGGAAAACAGCTGCAACGTGACTTTTTTAAAACAGCTGTAACGTGACTGTGTACAACAGGTGCAACGTTGACTTGTAAGACAGCTGCAAGCTGACATTGTAAAACAGCTGCAACGTGACTTCGTAACACAGCTGCAAAGTGACTTTTTAAAACAGCTGCAACGTGACTTTGTGCTTGCTTGCTTGCGTTCGCTGGCTTTGAACTCCAGCGTGAATGCCTGTATGTCGGATGAAGACATCCTGTTGTCCAACGTCAGTGTGATGTCATACCGGTCTGAAGTTTGCATGAGTATCCGTTGTCCCATCTCTGGCTTATTTGTGTGCAACTGGTGGTTCGTCTTCGTGCAGTCAGATACTCTCCGACTTCGGAAGAATCAACAATCCTAACAAGTTAGCTAGGACCCCGAAGGAACCTTTTGCCCTAGGACGCATGACTAGCACGTGTTAGTAGGTCGTGGCCAGTATAAAACCTGGCCCTGGTGCCTTGGAAACACCTCTGCATCCCACGTGACTTTGTTAAACATATACAGCGTGACTTTGTAACACTGCGGCAACGTGACTGTGTTTCACAGTGGACGGTACTACCTGCTTTCGCCGAATGTTGGGCGGCGCTCACCAATCCTGACACCTTCGGGCGGAGCAGCGCAATTAGGAGATATACGCCCCATCCTAGTGTGAGAAAATGCAACCTAAAGATTAAACATCATTGATAGGCAAACCAGGCCATAAGCCTTGTTATGTAGAACTGAGTCAGAGAACCGAGTCAGAGAGCCGAGTCAGACAACCGAGTTAGAGAACTGAGTCAGAGGACCGAGTCAGAGAGCTTTGTTGCCGTTGTTCATTTCCCCTCAATCTTACCAGTTGTCACCGTGTTCTCCAATTCATTTCTTCTCATAACATGTCCAAAAGATTGTGACTGTATATGTTTAATTTCTCTAATCAGTTTACGATTGTCATTTCTTTCTTGTAGGACTTGGTCGTTGTTTTTTTCTGTCTGTTCATTGTATTCTTTGCACTTTCCTCAGAAACCCCATTTCAACCGCCATCGGATTTTTTTTTTTTTTTTTTTTTTTTTTTTTTTTTTTTTTTTTAGCTTGATTGCTCATTGTCCACGCTTCACATCTATACAAAAATACAGGTCCTATGTAGCACTTCAACACTCCTCTACTCGTTGCAGTTAACAGTTGTTTATTGATCAGTATGTTTTCCATCTTGCAAAAGCCTACCTTCGCCATGGCGATTATTTTTCTAATCTCTTCAAGGTATCCCCAATCAGATGTGAGTGATGAGGTCTCTACCATAGGTACGCATGAAATGTCTGGCGCTCCCGTCTTCTTACTACAGAACATCTGTTACAAATGCCCCTCATTCTAAACCCATTGACTAGTCATAACTCGTGCTAGATTTTTGGATACAAGCCAGCGCCCGCATCTCTCCTACCCCTCTTGGTATTGCTAAGAGAACGTTTACTGCTCGGCAAACAGAATACGACTTTAATACTACCTAAGGAATAATCAATGAGACCGCACAATTCTTTCCATCATCATTATGTGCATTTTTTCCGATGCCTGCCAACGGTCATAGTTTTGTGGCTGAAACGATCAACAGAATCTCAAACTACGGCTGGTATTATCATTATATCCTTTACAGGACGTAGCAGACAACTCCAGCATTTTATGGCTGTTTGTGATCTCTTAGCAAGTTTACGTTTTGTATTCTACCATTGCTTTCTGAACGGCCGGCACTCATACCATTTTCATTTTAAAAAAAACAACGCAAGCCATAGCAAATTGTGGCCACGTTTGAACAGATAATGCCAAGAGACAACCAACATGTACACCAGCTGTTATACTTGACAATGACGTCTGATGAGGCGAACATTTACATTATCACAGATATCTCTAGTATGTGTGAGTGTGCATGTGTGTGTGTGTGTGTGTGTGAGTGTGTGTGTGTCAGAGAGAGAGTGTGTATGAGTGTTTATGTGTGTGTGTGTGTGTGTGTGTGTGTTGTGATCACCCATTCCGGATATCAACATGTTGGTCACCCTCTGCAAGGAGGCACGTGATTATATATATATATATATATATATATATATATATATATATATATATATATATATATATCTTCTTATATATAAAAGGCGATCTCCGTCCGTATTTATGTATGTATTTATGTCTGTATGTCCTTTATACGTTCGCGAACGGCCCATCCGATTGAGATGAAATTTTCTACACGCCTTCCTTTCATTCCAGAGCTGCCAACTGTGATATTTTGTTAGTTTGAAATCGCCTGCTTACTCAGTATTATTTCATTTTTCATTTTTCATCATAATTTCATATATATCTCACGGGACCTAACTCTGTAAAAGTTATTTCAAGGGGCATAACTTTTCTGTATAACTTATAGTCATATTGTGGCATCGTTTTCAAAGATTTATAAACTCTTTGTCCATAGTTATGTACCGGCATATGAGTTATAATAAATAATGATACAATCTGTAAGGCATTTTTAAAGTTTTCATAAAAATAATGCACAATGCATAACATTGTAACTCATCTTTTTTTGCTTAAGAAGTTACTGTAGTCATGCAGGTGATTAGAAAGAGTTTTCATTAAAAATAATGGATGGTGTGTGGAAGGACATTCTTTTAAGTTACTTTTTTTGTTGTATGAATTTAATGAGAACTTATATGACTACTTATATGAATTAAATGAGATGCTCCCCACCAGGGGCTGGGCGAAGCCGGGTAGGGTCAGGCAGACAGATAGACAGACAGACAGACAGATAGATAGTCGGGAACAGGAACTTATATGACTACTTATATAAATTAAATGAGATGCTTCACACCAGGAGCTGGGCGATGCCGGGCCGGGCCAGACAGACAGACAGACAGACACAGACAGACAGACAGACAGACAGACAGACAGACAGACAGACAGACAGACAGACAGACAGACAGACAGACAGTCGGTAACGGGAACGAGAACTTATATGAATTAAATGAGATGCTCCCCACTAGGGTCTGGGCGAAGCCGGGCAGGGTCAGCTAGTATATATATATATATCATGTGCCATGCCGGAAAGCGTGGGCGGTCATGACTCGCCATTTCACTCGATCACCAGAGTCGTGGATCAGCTCAGTGTTCCTGTCTCGTCCATGCCATGTGGCCAAGCCATCCAGGTATCTTCCTCTCGGTCTTCCTCTTGGTCTGTTCCCCTCGATCTTGCCAGTTGTCACTAAGTTCTCCAATCCATTTCTTCTCATAACATGTCCAAAAAATTTTGACTGTCTACGTCTAATTTCTCTAATCAGTTTACGATGTTCATTTGTCTCCTGTAGTACTTGGTCATTGGTTTTTCTGTCTGTCCATGGTATTCTTTGCATTTTCCTCAGAAACCACATTTCTGCAGCCATCAGATGCTTTTCAGCTTGACTGCTCATTGTCCAAGTTTCACATCCATACAAAAGAACAGGCTCTATGTATCCCCTCAACACTCTTTTTCTCGTTTCAATTGACATCTTTTTATTGGTCAGAATGTTTTTCATCTTGCTAAAGGCTACTTTCGCCATGGCGATTCTTGTTCTAATCTCTTAAAGGCATCTCCCATCAGATGTTATAAATGTTCCAAGATAATTGTACCGATTCACTTGTTGAAGAATATTTCCATTTACTTGTATATTACATTGTGGCACTTCTTCCTTCCTACTGACGACCATAACCTGAGTCTTTTTACAATTTAATTCTAACCCCAGTTGCTCACTGTGTACAACAACCGCATCTACTAATAGTTGCAGGTCCTGCGCATTGTCAGCAATTAATACTGTATCATCTGCATATCTAATGTTATTGATGTTTCGTCCTCCAATGCTGATTCCATTTATATCCTCTATATTTCTGAAAATATTTTCACTGTACAGGGAAAAAAAGATCTGGAGACATCACACATCCCTGCCTAACACCTCTCTTAATTGGCTGATACTGTCCCACTTCATTATCAATCCTTATTGCAGCTTGTTGTTTCCAATATATGTTTTTTATAAGTCTAATGTCTTTCCCATCAATTTGTAGATCTGCAAGCATATCCACCATGCTGACATGTCTAACGCTATCAAAAGCCTTTGTATAGTCAATAAAGCAAAGATGTATATC
>OY992876.1:116446820-116494320 GCA_963921405.1 Cepaea hortensis
AACTATAAAAACAGTCACAGACTCACCACACACTTGACAACTATAAAAACAGTCACAGACTCACCACACACTTGCCAACTATAATAACTCACAGACTCACCACAAACTTGCCATCTGTAGCAACAATCACAGACTCACCACAAACTTGCCAATTATAACAACAAACACAGACTCACTACAAACTTGCCATCTATAGCAACAATCACAGACTCACCACAAATTTGCCAACTATAATAACTCACAGACTCACTACAAACTTGCCAACTATAATAACTCACACACTCACCAGAAATTTGCCAACTATAACAACAATCACAGACTCACCTTTAATCACTCACAGATTCACCACAAATTTGCCAACAATAATAACTCGCATACTCAAAACAAATTGCTAACTATAATCACTCACAGACTCACCAATGACTTAGCTATGTCGGCGTTCAGGTATGTATCATATATCTTAATGGGGACATCACAATCAAAGACTCACCACAAACCTAACGAATATAATCACTCACAGACTTACCAATGACTTAGCTATGTCGGACTTCAGGTATGTATCATATATCTTAATGGTGACATCACAATCCAGGATGTCCACCATATCGATCTTCAGCATCCACTTGGACCTGTCTGGCGAGATGAGCGTCACGTCACATTGTCCAGGTCCCATCCGGTAGCCTCCATGTCCCTCGAACAAGGCAGCCGGGACCTCACGCAGCAAGGTGTTGCAGACTGGCCTCCTCATTAGAACTGTGGAGATGTTAAGTAGGTAGTTATCACAGCTGATGACATTAGTCAAAGAAAATATAGAAACAAGTCCCGTAACATGAAGGAACTTACTCTGGGTATGTGACGAGTTGTAGTCTTGAGTGCACTGAGGCATAGGTGGACAATATTTCCCTCCTGTAGTGAACGATGAGAGAAGAATCGAGCCCTTGTCCGGCCGAGCTAACCCGTTGTCAGAGTAACATTCTAACCGTTACACCAACGGTAGTCAAAAATTAGTTCCATGTCCTTTTGAGGACGTCGCAATCAAACCCAGTATTTGTTGGCTGCTTGTGATATCTTAGCATGTTTACGTATAGTAGTTTGCTATTGCTTTCTGAAAGACCCGCACTCATACCACTGAATGAAAACGGGCGCAATGTGGTCTGCTTCCAGATCGCCCGCAGCTGTGTTTCGAAAGTGGTATGCGCGATTGCGAATTGCGTTCGTAACCCGTTCGATACAAAGCTGAAACGTTAGTCAAACAAAAGTAGTAAATGACATTCGAGGCGTATTTTAGGGACAAGGTAAGTACAGAGTTCAGGGACCCTTTTACTTGCCTTGTGGAGTATTGGATAAATGGTGCCACTCCCAAGCCGTAAAATCTCAACTGGGTGTCCCGAGCTCCATATATCAGCTGATATGAAGTTTTTGTGTACATATTTGTATCTCTTAAATTAAACTAATGTATGCGCATATACAATTGTTTACCACCCCTAACTGTTCCTGCCTTCCCGTAGTTATCTCCTTCCTGCCTGCCGAGAAACGTTTACCGGACTTCCGGTTCTAGTTTATGTTAATTGTATTTCCTTCAGCCATTGGGATTACATACTGTGATTGTGACGTGTCAGTTTTCTAGCTAAGTGTTCTTGTTTTCCGTCTTTTCATCGTTAAAAACGACCAGGGTTGCCAGATTGGCTTTTTAACGCCAAATCTGATAAATCTGGCTTTTTAAAAACAGATTTGGCGTCAAAATATTAGTTTGGCGTTTTGGCTTTCCTCTTGGCTTTTAAAAAAAATATTGTAATGGCATAATAATTAGCAATAAATAAGTAAGAAAACGGATGATATGTCAAAATAGCAGAGTTTCAAATTGCTGTTAGTAAGACCTGCAATAGTGCCATGCGCACTATCGATCGCTTAGATGAAATAATGGTAGCCCATGGATGTGGCAGCACTCTTGGTCAGATAAAATTGCACCGAACGACGTGCATGTCACTAATAAGAACTGTATTTTCACCATCTCTAAAATCTGATCTAACTCTAGATCTGCAAAACAAGAAGTATGCACTCATCATTGATGAGTCCACTGATGTCTCGACCCAAAAGTATTTGTACATTTTAGTTAGACACCTCAGCGATAAAAGAAATGAAATGACTACTAGTACTAACTAGTTTTCTAGGTTTGATTCCAGTTCAGGAGGCAACAGGAGAGAATATATTTAATTTGATTAACAATGAAATTGAATAATGTCAACAAAAAGTTGAATGATTTCAAAGCTGAAATTTTATATTCTAAGAAATCCTGTACTGAATTTCTCAGCAATGAAGAAAAATACTTATTTGAAGAAGAGGTTTTCATGTGATGTAAATATATATTTAATAGATATTTTTATTGGGCACTGTTTCACTTCCTTTTTGGCTTTTTTATTTCACGACTTGGCTTTATTTGATCATAGTGATCTGGCAACCCTGAAAACGACTGGTGGAAATCGTTGCTTGTATCCGTCAGTGCCTTTCTATCGTTAAGCTTCTTATCATAATCTGCATACATTCGCTTTCAGCATTAGCATATTAAGCGTACATTCGCTTTCAGTATCAACTCCATATCAGTCGCTATTATTTTCTATATCAGTTTCCATATAAACATATAACATTAAAGGCAAGAACAAAGACACACGAATACATTAATTAATCTCTTCTATCCATTGGCCCTGAGAGAGTAGCCTGTCCTAAAATACAGCACGTCCACGGGTGGTGGGCGGTGGAGGGGTCTCTGAATAAGGACCAGCACTGAGTTTTTTTCTGGGCGTTGACTTGCTTTGAACTCAAGCATAGTCCATACACGTGCTACTATTTCTAGTATTGGGAGCTGATGTTTGCGGGTGGATTCGCTTTCCATATTACCAGTGTCACTTGCCATCAGGCTAATACACTGCGACTTCTGAGGTACTTGTAATTTACGTCCCCGAGTCAAGGACGAGAGGTGTACATTTTAGTCCAACTGACCGGTGTAGGGGTTGAACCCGCTACCTCGGCATCAGCACACCGATGTTTAGAACCATCGTTCTTATCCATTCAGCCATGCTGACCTCCACCATCACAGATGGTTGTCATTGAGTGGAGGTTAGTTAGTTGGAGGGGCTGTTTCTCTATGACCTACATCACAATGTGCGCAATTGGCGGGTAAGAAGAACCATACGTAAAGCGCCCACCCTCCCCCTTTTTCCCTTTTTTTCCTACGCTGTCGTGGAGGGTTTTATCTCTGTAGAAAAGGCCAGTAAAGATAAAACAATCGACGGAAGGGCACGGGAAACCACCATTATACATTTCGGAAAACAGTATTAAATAAGTTACGCAATTAAGAATTAACGGTAGCAGGTTAGCCTTGTAGGGAAAGTCATGTGTACCAGAAGACTCCAGAACTTCAGTATGTGAATGTAAAATATTTATAAAGCTTGAAGTAAGTACATAAAAAATTCCCACTATGGCAACAGACTGTACATATTTCGTGCAGAGTGGCATGTTTTAATTCAAAAACCAAAGATAAGGAGCATCCATTGAATCTTTTCCCAGGGCATGCTGGTGTGTTGGGAGACGAGCAGGCGGTCAGATTGGCTGGAATTGCACTTCTGGATGGGGTATTGGTGCACGATACGGCAGATGTGGTCACAGCCTTTTGGGATCTTGTGTATAAGGTGGAAGAACAGATACACCATCATAGCCCGGAGAGAATTGTGTGACAAGGAGTGACTAGATTATCTGGCCGACACTCAACACTCCGTGGAAAGGGCAGACAGACACATAATCAGATTGCAACTGGTATCATTAGTATTTGGACTCTCCACTGGTTGTTGAAGATAAGGACGGAGCGCGAATGGGAATGTTCCGAGTGCTGCGATGTCGGTTCTTGACTCAACACTTCTCTTCAGCGTCAACTGGAAGCTAGTCAGAAACACTTAACTTATTAAGACCTTCTGTTCCAGGCTGTTTAAGACTCTAAAGTTGCATACGTCAGCAGTTGTAACAGTGATTAATGTTCATGTCGAATACAAAGAGCCAAAGAAAGAATGAGACGACATGGGTTAAAGTGTTAACTGTCTAGGAATGAAGAGTTAAAGCAAGAATTATTTCAAAATGAGTTATGTTAACGTGGTTGACACAGACGGCTATCTAGCTGATAGATGGGCTAGGCTGCCTCTTCGACCTATTGAGATGGTAATTTTTATATTGATATGTGGATGCATGATCCACTGGAATAGATAATTTCAACTGCTTTTGATCAATATTTATGTTTACCTAATCACACCGCAGACATCAACATTAAGATCTGTCGAGAATAGAACAGATGAAGAGCATAAATACAGGTTGCATTAATCAGAAACGAAGATAGACGCATAAGAAAATAGATCCACGGCCCTGGTTTAATCACAAAGTGCTGACATAGTCAAATAAGTTAAGTTAGTTGCATATCCTTTACAGGACGTCGCAGTCAACGCCAGCATTTTTAGCTGTTTGTAATTTCTTGGCAAGTTTACTTTCAGTAGTTTGCCATTGCTTTCTGAATGGCCGGCAAACATACCATTGTATGAAAACCAACGCAATGTAGTTTGCTGCCAAAATGCCCGCAGCTGTTCTGGTTGTAGAATGTAAAAATGAAGGTGCTTCAATATTTTATTAATGAAGATATCATGTATATTCTTTGTTGAGCTAAAATACGTATGCCATACATTTCATTTATTTATACACCTGTCTTGTGAATAATGTGTTTTTAATTTGAAATCCTATCTTTCACAATACAAATTATATCATTTTTACAACTTATTTATATTTAGAATAGTACTTAACCTTTTAGCAAATTGAACAAAAAATGCATTGTGCATTGCCTTTTCATTCTAACACTTGGATGTAAACTTTGGATCTAACAAATACTGTGAATGTGCAGTATCAACAGAAAACAATACCTCGCTTTCTTTACAACTGGTGCTCCAATATCTCCATCTCCGACATAACCTAATGCTTTCGGTTTCGGTTAGCTTTGATTTTAATCTCCCGTATGGCTCTTTATCATTATCCTCAGTACCCGTCCACAATAAAGAACCCTTTTCCGGGAAGTTAACCCAGTCAACATATCGCAGCTCTGTTGTAAACAGGCACAACGCACTTACGTCTAAAACAACATTCCGGACGAACGCAGAAGAAGAAGAAGAAGAAGAAGAAGAAGAAGAAGAAGAAGAAGAAGAAGAAGAAGAAGAAGAAGAAGAAGAAGAAGAAGAAGAAGAAGAAGAAGAAGAACCCTGTTGCATGCCATCAAGGCCCACTAGGCATTGGGCGTTATACCCAAAATTTAATAGACCAATCGGCACTCGGTGGGTTATGTATTCAGTATTATGACCATAAGAATACCATGGACAGACATATAAAACCATTGAGTAAGTCCTACAAGAAGCAGATGAAAACCATAAACTGATTAGAGAAATTAGGCCTAGACAGTCTTATAAACAGAAATAAACTAGAGAACTTGGTGACAATTGGCAAGATTGAGGGGAAAGGAATCAGGTAAAAGCAGAGATATAAACACCTGGATGGCTAGGTCGAAAATATAACACTGAGCTGATTCACGAGTCTGGTGATCGTGTGCGATGGCGATACATAACCGCAACACACTTAACGACATGGCACGTGATGATGATGATCATATCGGCCGCCTTTACTTCCAGCTGGGTGACCTGAGAGCCATGGTCTATTGTCTTTAATGTGAATCGGCAAAAGGCAGACACGGACCTCGGAATGCGTCTGCAGACAAGAGTATGGGTTTTATAGCTCGCGTACCATTTATTGGAGAGGCATGATGGCGCACGCCAGTCGGCAAGGCACCGGATGATGGTAATAAGAAACTTTTATTATAGAGTTAGAGGCAGGTCAAGAATCACGAGAGAAATACATTCAAAGGTATTGATGGGTACTCACAGAAGTAGAAGAAGGAAATACAGATTAAAGGAGACCAGCAAAAAATACAATGTTAAGCTGTAGTGCCCATGCCGGATTTTGAACCTACCACCTCCAAATTACGACAGCGCCACGCTGAAGGAACAGGTTAACTTAGACTAATGGTCGACAACATTCATCAAGATTAATCCACACACACACACACACGCACGCACGCGCGCGCGTACGCGCTCACGCGCCCACGCGCACGCGCTCACGCGCCCACGCGCCCACACACCCACACATTCACACACACACACACACATTCAACCCAGTCAAGACAATACATTTGGCTCAATATGGAGAACACCTCTCCTTTATGTTAACGGCAACTATGGACCAAAAGAAATCAGCGAAATAGAAAAGAACAATGCATAAGAAGAACCAAAATATGACAGTGAAGTTCATGTGATGGGAAGAGAGACATTAGAGAACATCCTGACAACGGGAAAGATCGAGGGGCAGAGAGGCAGAGACTGACCAAGAGAAATGATGCTGGATGGAGTGAGACGGTGGCGTGGAGAAATATCATCAGCAGAGTTGATCCAGAAAACCAAAGACCGAGATCTGTGGAGAGTCATGACCGCCTACGCCAGCCGGCATGGCAATTGATGATGATGATGATGATAATGATGATGATGATGATGATGATGATGATGATGATGATGATGATGATGATGATGATGATGATGATGATGATGATGAATGGGACATGAGAACTGGTGAAATACACTGTCTATCGGGATGACACTGACGAAGGCGATGTTCAGCAAATGCGTGGGAGAATAGTAAAATAAATATAAAGAGATAGTTGGTCGCGAGTCGAAGTACTCTTGTTCCTGCACCAAGGCGCTGTTGTCATTTGGAGGTGACAGTTTCGAATCCCGGCCGGTAACTATAGCTTTCAATGTTCATGTTGCCTAGTGAGCCCCGTAGTCTCTACTTCTTTCTGTTACTTCTATGAATGCCAAACAATACATTATGTTTATTGATGAACTGTTTTAGTGGCCTCAACATACCTAGATTATTTAGCCATATCCTATAATCAAGAGCTGATCCGACATGGGGATATTGTGAGATGGCAAACTGAGATTGCCTGTGCTTGTCACATGATACATGATGTTTGTGATGATTAGGGTATGTCGGAAAACTGTTCCATGGTGTTACATATATCTATATTTTTCATTAAGACGTTTGTCTGTTTTGAATTGAAACATAATGTGCCATTGTATACAATCTTCTGCAAAATATATACGGTGATATTAAACGTTTAAGGAGTCTTTCAAAGAACTGTGCATAAAACTCCACAGCTGTATCGTCTGGTCGACGGTAACTCCACAGCTGCATCGTCTGGTCGACGGTAACTCCACAGCTGCATCGTCTGGTCGACGGTAACTCCACAGCTGCATCGTCTGGTCGACGGTAACTCCACAGCTGCATCGTCTGGTCGACGGTAACTCCACAGCTGCATCGTCTGGTCGACGGTAACTCCACAGCTGCATCGCCTACCGGCTTGACGACAGTAACTCCACAGCTGCATCGTCTAACTAATTCTATGACGGGAACGCTCTTGTGCCTTCTAGCAGCTCTACGGCGGAAATAAACAGCTGTGCCATGTAGCAAATCAGTGATGGGAACACAACTGTACCATCTAGCAACTCAGTGACGGGAACACAATTGTACCATCTAACAACTCAGTGACAGGAATACAACTGTACCATCTAGCAACACAGTGAGGGAACACAGCTGTACCATCTAGCAACTCACTGGCGAGAACACAACTGAACTATCTAACAACTCAGTGACGGGAACACAACTTACCATCTAACAATTAAGTGACAAAGACACGGCTGTACCATACAGCAACTCTGTGACGGGAACACGGCTGTACCATCTAGCAACTCAGTGACGAGAACATAGCTGTATCATCTGACAACTCAGTGACGGGAACACAGGTTTATCATACAGCAACTCAGTAACGGGAACACAACTGTACCATCTAGCAAGTCAGTGACGGGAACACGGTTTATCATGCAACAACTCAGTGACGGGAACACAGGTTTGTCATACAACAACTCAGTGACGGGAACACAGCTTTACCATATAGCAACTCAATGACGGGAACACAGGTTTATAATACACCAACTCAGTGACGGGAACACAGCTTTACCATATAGCAACTCAATGAAGGGAACACAGCTTTACCATATAGCAATTCAGTGAAGGGAACACAGCTTTACCATATAGCAACTCAATGACGGGAACACAGGTTTATAATACAGCAACTCAGTGACGGGAACACAGCTTTACCATATAGCAACTCAATGAAGGGAACACAGCTTTACCATATAGCCACCCAATGAAGGGAACACAGCTTTATCATACAGCAACTCAATGACGGGAACACAGCTTTACCATATAGGAACTCAATGAAGGGAACACAGCTTCACCATATAGCAACTCAATGACGGGAACACAGGTTTATCATACAGCAACTCAGTGACGGGAACACAGCTTTACCATATGGCAACTAAATGACGGGAGCACAGCTTTACCATATAGCAACTCAATGACGGGAACACAGGTTTATCATACAGCAACTCAGTGACGCTAACACAACTGTACCATATAGGGGTTCGATGACGGAACACAACTGTACCTTCTAGAAGCTCGATGACGTGAACATAGTTTCATGTGACCAATTCCGCTTGTCCTAGCCGCCGGAAGTTGCTGTCAAAGGTTGAGGTCACAAAACAACTAACCGGATGTGGACATCAAGAGGAAACCACTCTGTTATCTTCTCAAGAATAACTTTATCAGCGGTTCAGAAGTCTATAATAACAGAACTCCGTGTTCATAAATGCAATGTCACTTTTGTGGACATTATAAACATGAAAATAGATCATGAAAATTACGATTGATATGCCTAGTGACGTATTTTATATATTGTGTTAGCCCCATATTTTAGAGACTAATCGGAACCGGCTGTGTGATATGCTCGGTGTCACGCGGTCCACTCATACGTCTTAGAACATTTTCTAGTGCACGTTTTAGGCCAAGTAGACCAGAAAGCTCAATTGTTTTTAAATGCCTGCTTCGATGGGTGAGGATTCAAACACATTACCGCGGCGCAGGCCACTGATCTTAAGTCATGGTGCCGTCTAAACACGTATAACAACACGAATATTAGAGCGGAAAAAGATAAAGAAAGGCGTCTATAGGCTGTCTATAAAAAAAAGACTGTCTATACCAAGCCGGTGTACTGGCTCGCGGCAGTCCAGAGTAGTTCCATTGCGCCGATGTATCGGCTTATGGCAGTCAATCAGTTAAGGAAGATATCAGACAGTTAGGCATTGCGACGTGCAGAAACAAACATCTATATAGGAAGTTACTCTCCGCAAGCCGAGACAGGAGGATGTGGACAAGCATGACTACCAAGTGTATACAGAATTAACTCTAATAGAATGACTTTACTGGTAATTCTAAGCTGTGTCCGTCTATGGACGGATAACCGAGGTGTAATTTTGCAGCTACGTAGTATATGTGAACTCCCATTATGTACACGGCAGTATCTGCCGTGAGATTGCCATTGCAGCTTTACCTTACATTAGTTAAATTAAAATGCCATTATAGCTTTACATTAAATTAGTTAAATTTAAATGTAATTGTAGCTTTACATTAAATTAGTTAAATGTAAATGCAATAACAGCTTTACCTTAAATTAGTTAAATGTAAATGCAATTACAGCTTTACCTTAAATTAGTTAAATTTAGTTTACGCTGCTTTGTCAATATTCTTTCAAGATTAGATAATACTATATGGCTTCATTATTGTAACATTTTTGAGAATAGCATCTTTCTTGTGATTTGGATGTGGGTCATGGACTCATCACTAAAGAATAAAATCGGAGCTTGTAATCTGAAATGTCACAGTAAAGTTCTTAGAATATCTTGGATCAATAATCAAAACCATTCTGATATTCTCCAAGATCTGAACATCCAAGAAATGTGACACATAAACAGCGTCATTTGTTGGAAGCAGAAATACTTTGGCCATATAACACGTGACCGTGGCTAGGAAGGCATGTTGCTGGGAGAAGAGGCAGTGGTCGAACAGCACGAAGATAGAGAGACGATACTGCAGACACCTCGGACATGAGGCTGGGAACAGGAACAGTATTCGTGACTGTCTGGGCGGGCCGTGATGGGCACCATATTCTGTCATGACAGGTTACATGGTTGGTGGGTTGTTGGTGGCTTGTTGGCTGGGTTTATGGTGGGTTGTTGGTGGGTTGTTGGGTGGGTTGTTTTTGGGTTGTTGGTAGATTGTTGGGTGGGTTGTTGGTAGGTTGTTGGGTGGGTTGTTGGTAGATTGTTGGGTGGGTTGTTGGGTGGGTTGTTGGTAGGGTTGTTGGGTGGATTGTTGGGTGGGTTGTTGGTAGATTGTTGGGTGGGTTGTTGGGTGGGTTGTTGGTAGGGTTGTTGGGTGGATTGTTGGGTGGGTTGTTGGTAGATTGTTGGGTGGGTTGTTGGTAGGTTGTTGTGTGGGTTGTTATTGGGTGGGTTGTTGGCGGGTTGTTGGGTGGATTGTTGGGTGGGTTGTTATTGGGTGGGTTGTTGGCGGGTTGTTGATGGGTTGTTGGTGGTTTGTTGGGTAGATTGGTGGGTTGCTGGTGGGTTGTTGGTTTGGTTGTTGGGTGAATTGGTGTATTGTTGGTGGGTTCTTGGGTACATTGGTGGGTTGCTGGTGGGTTGTTGGGTGAATTGGTTCGTTAGTTAGTCAGTCAGTCATTCGGCTGGTTGGTTGATTGTAGGTTGGTACGTCGTATGTTGGTAGGTCGTTAGTCGGGATCCAACTTCATGACAAAGGGTCACCCCCCCCCCCACCCAATTATGCTCCGTTCCTGTGCCAGTGAATATCACACAAAATGCCCCCCACTGTCCCATGTGAAAAGTGAAACAGACAGCAGTTCCGACAAATTCGACAGCATGCACCGGCATACATGCATAAGGCCGCTGCCAGATTGCCAACACAACAGTCCGCCGCTACAATACAGTTCATCGTCGATGGAAGCTGCAGTCTTTAGAAAACCAAGGATTGCACACACACTACTGCATGAGGCAATACAAGCTAATTCAGCAACCGTGCGTCCGCCATTTTATTAAACATGTGGTTCACAATACAAACAACCGTTGACAGATGTAAAAGTATTCCACATGAAAAACCACAAGTTACAGCATCGCTCCACGCACTTAATTCAGTAGCTAGTCGTCGAACTCTTTGTGGATATAATGAAGTATGCTTTAAAGATACGACGTTGCCTCGGATACAATTAAACTAGTTATGAACTTATGGATCTAGCCCTCTGGAATAAATGTGAACTCTTGTAAACCAAATAAAATTAACCTTGATAAATCAAAAAATCCCCAGGATTTGAACCTCGAAATAAATCAAACTCAAAGTGAACAGCTTTGTTTAGCACGACACAATTAGCTACAATAGCTAAGTTTCCATCTCCCAGGTTCCCAGGCAGATATGGCACGCTCAGCCGTTAACAATCTATGTTTACATCCGGGGATGCCAATGTTATCTTTGCTTGTGAGCAATTAAAATAACTCAATGCCGATATCTGCTCCTGGTCCGGCCACTGATAACGTCGCCAGAACGACAGAACCGGAAATATTCTCAAGCTGGGAATTGCGACATCAGATTATAAATCTTTTCATCCTAGCGACACGGGTAAACTGTTGTACGGAATATTAGGCTCCCTCTGAGAGATTTTTTATGATTCAACGTATCCTAACTGTTAGATTTATAATGATTAACTTCATCCTAACAGTTAGATTTATAGTGATTAACTTCACCCTAACTGTTAGATTTATAATGATTAACTTCATCCTAACTGTTAGATTAATAATGTTTAACTTTATCCTAACTCTTAGATGTATAATGATAAACCTCATAATAACAGTTAGATTTATAATGATTAATTTCAGTTAACTGTTAGATTTATAAAGAATAACTGCAATCTAACTGTCATGGTTCAGTTTATACAGACCTGGAACATGGCATGAATTGGTAACAAGCGTGTTCTTCATGAGAAGATCGTGTGAAGTGACCTCCCACGGCATTGGTCACAAAAGCGTGAAAAGCAGTCAGGACGTTTTGTTATCAGTTATCAGTTATCAGTTGGGGTATCTTCATTGCACTCCGGACATGTCCATAGGTGCTCAGATCCTCCCCCCCCCCCCCCCCCCAGCATATGCATCAGCGTCCGGTAGCTAATAGTGCCAGTTCTGTGTTGGTTGACGAGGCGCTTTGTTTTCCCGATGTACCTCTCGCGTCTGGCTGTGCCGATTCTTACTCCCAAGTCTTTCATCCTGGACAGCGATGTGGAATCACAGACGTCAATGTCCTCTGTTCTCGCCATATCTTTGAGGACGTTAATAACATCGGCACGATCCATGGGCTGGCCATCTACAGGGGGTGCAGAGCCAGCCGGTTTATCAGCTCGTTCATTTCCCTCGACTCCCGCATGTCCCGGGACGAAGATGAAGTTGACTTTACGGACAACAGACTTCCGCAGCGACTCAGTCCACTGTCTACGTACAGATCCAGCTTCGACCTTCTGAATCATGCTCATTGAATCACTTAGTACACACACGTTGGTATAATGCTGTGATTCCAGCCATATGAAAGCCTGTGTAACTGCCATCACCTCCATCGTCATGCTGCTCGTGGTAATAGAGTGGGCACCACTGGATTCTTGAACGATTCGGCCCGCGGAACGGGCTGTAAATCAAAGACGTTTTGTGCGAGGACAAAACGTCACCTTAGTCAGTTGAACTAGAGCTATGGTCAGTGTCGAACCTAGTTCTGATCTGAGTTGAGTAGAATGGCCACATAATGAGCCCCTACTTTTGTAATTAGAGTGTGTTAAATTGTAGTGTCTGAATATTGTGTTTATGTGAACTGTTGTGAACATGATAATGTACTTCGTACTGTATTCGGAGACCATGGGAAGTATAAAACTATGCTGGTGTTGAGTTATTCCAGACATGTTGAGTCTGTTATAAATGTCTAGTTGTTGTGAACAGCACAGTGAAAGAACCTAAACTTAATTCAAGACAATGATAGAAATGAGTCCAGTGAGAAAGAATATAGAATCGCCAGTCAGGAAGATAAATTGACGGTTGGCGCCACGGTGAGTTTTCTCCAGTAGCTTGTAGCGCTGTGGCGTGATTATCTGTGTCAACCCAAATATGGTCGGTTCCTGTGTATCCGTCAGTGACAATCAAAACACACGCACATCAGCCATAGGCGATAGTATTATGAACAATGAATCTAAATCACCTTTAACAAGACGATCTAAATCGTTAGACTTATAATGATTAACTTCATCCTAACTATTAGATTTATAACCTCATCCAAACTGTTAGATTTATGTTTAACATAATCCTAACTGTTTGATTTATAATGATTAGCTTCATCCTACTTGTCAGATGTATAATGATTAACAGCTTCAGTGCAAAACAAACAGTAGATTTGGACCAACCAAAATGGATGACGGAAAATTGGAAGTAGGGCTGTGTCACAGTTATGACCTAATAGTTGTTTATATGATAGCAGCTACGTTGTATTACAATATTAAATAAATGTATTTTATGTGTAATACATATTAGATTAGAGAAGATTGCAAAGGGAAAACTACTGTATTGATATTTTACTTGAGGCACCTTTTCGCAATGACATAATGTCGGTGATATACAAACTCATTGCAGATACGGCAAGTCGCTTAAGACGATTAATCATCCCATAGCATGTAATCAGTTAACCTCATCCTGTTAGATTTATTATTATAAACCTCATCCTGTTAGATTTATTATTATAAACCTCATCCTGTTAGATTTATTATTATAAACCTCATACTGTTAGATTTATCATCATAAACCTCATGCTAACTGTTAGATGTATCATGATAAACCTCATCTTGACTGTTAGATATATCTTGATAAAACTCATCCTAATAGTGTCTATGTCTCATTAAACAGATAAAAAAATCGGTTTAACCTTATGTCTAGCTGTTGACACATAAGGATATCATGTTATAGTAATGTCTAGACGCTGGTTGGCTGGCCCAGTGGTTAAGGTTCGAATACTCATCAGGGCAGATATTTGACATTGACCTGGGTGAGCAGGTTCACACAGCCTAAAATCGGTACCAGAAATTGTCTTAAGAAAGTGAGGTGGACCTGCGTGATGTTGGCTATATTACCAACAGTGCTGACTGGTGTATATACATGTATGGGTCTAGCGCCGTATGCTATTTGTGTGTTAAGGCGTGTGTAGGGGACGTCGCTTTAACTAGGAAGTTGGTGCTCTCTCCAACGCTTTCGGCAAGCCTGTCTGTGGACAGAAGACCAAGCCTTATAGGATACAACCTGGGATTTCGAGATCAGCATAGCCGAATAAATAGGAAACAGAGACGTTCTTAAACATCCGCTGAGCTTATGACAAGGTAGAGGATTCAACCTTTACACCGGTCAGTTGGACTATAATGTTGACTTCCCGTTCTTGACTTGGGTGACGTGAATTACAAGCACCTCAAAAGTCCGAATGGGTTAATCTGATGGCGAGGGACATTGGTAATAGGGAACACTAATCCACAAGCATTATTCAGTCTTTAGGCTTGAGTTCAAAGCGAGCGAAAGCAAAAATAAATAAATAACCTGGAATAGAACCAGTTGGTCCTCTTTCTATAAACCTCTTTAACATGTTAATTTAAATGACCATTAAGAACCTGGAATTCAGAACAAAGAACACTTCCTTTGGGACTGACCAGTTTATAGAGGTGAAGCAGAAGCTATAAGATTCTAGAACTTACCTAGAGACGATGGTGGACTTTATCCTATAAATACGACTGCTGATTTGGTATTACCAACTGCCTAAACGTTGTGAAGAAACGAGAGACATGGAAGAAAGAGGGTTAGGAGAAGGAATTGAGTAGGTGGGGGAAATGAAACAGAAGAAAGAAGATAAGGAGGAAGGGAGATCGAGAAAGGGGGAGGGGGAAGAAGAAGAAGAAGAAGAAGAAGAAGAAGAAGAAGAAGAAGAAGAAGAAGAAGAAGAAGAAGAAGAAGAAGAAGAAGAAGAAGAAGAAGAAGAAGAAGAAGAAGAAGAAGAAGAAGAAGAAGAAGAAGGAGGAGGAGGAGGAGGAGGAGGAGGAGAAGAAGAAGAAGAAGAAGAAGAAGAAGAAGAAGAAGAAGAAGAAGAAGAAGAAGAAGAAGAAGAAGAAGAAGAAGAAGAAGAAGAAGTTTTCATGTCTTTTTTCATTGAGTTTCACGATAGTTTCAATTTCGTGGTTAAATACAAAAGAGTACTTGTGCATACTTGTCAAGGTCTCACATCCGAGGTTGCGACGCGTTGTCTGTACCAACGCCAGAAAACATAACAACACGCAACCCTGAGTGATGTTAAACACTGCAGAGGGAATGCGGCGTCTTCGACGACGCCCGTATAAGCAGCCAAGCACAGCAATTGAGCGACGCTTAAACGACCGCTGGTCAGCAGTACACCCCGTGAACCGTGCAGGGGTCACACCAGCTGACGTGGGCGCCGACTGGCGTGTAGCGTGTAGAACGCCAGATCTGGCAGACGGGTTTAGAGGTTTGAATGGACAGGTCGCATGGGTCTGCGAGTGGTGTTTGAATCTGCATTGAGAGCTAGCCTGTACGACAGTGGGAGACTGGTTCGAACGCTTGAATAGTTTGACTTGTAAGTGAGATGTTTATTGCTTGCATGTATTATTATGTATTGTAGTGATATTGTTCATGCCGTAATGATTGCGATGGATTGTCATTGTGCGATGTTTGTGCGATAATAAATGCAGCGCGTAAATAAAGCTTGTGAATAATACTTTCGGATATTCACTTCGTGTGATTTGATAGTTTGATATTGCTTCACACTTGCCAGAAAACGAGCTATTTATCTTGCTCTACGCAAGACTCTGACAAGTGCGAACGTGGTGGCTTTCGTCCGGGTTTTGAACCAAATGCGAACTTGTAAATTTTTTTGTCCGAGTTTGAAGCGAATGTGAACATGCCGATAGAAGTGCGCAAGTCATAGATTAAGGTAAAGTAACGATTAAATAGTGTTGATCTCATTAAAGTATAAGTGTGAAGATATTATTTGAAGCCAACCGAGGCATCTTCAGACTTATCACTAAAGTCAACAAATTTTGTACCTAAAATCCAAAATGGCGGCCGTGCCCTTGAATGTCATTGAGTAGGGTTAGTGTGAGCGTGAAAGTTGTTGATTGTGGTAACGACTAACAATAATACTTGACAACATACAAACCTTTACAGACTTTATTGACATTACACACACCATACATTTACAAACGTTCTAATTTCGTTTAGTTTAAAAAGTACAGGTTGTTTGTGTCAACTTTACCTGAGTCTCGTGAACTTCAAAAAAATTTTGTGCGTCAACCCGAAAGACGTTCCAGTGTGATTTCGAGCACCACTGAACAGCACATTGCCCAAGGATTACTTGAGTATAAAAATTTTTTCATTCCTCTTTATACTTTCGTTAGTCTGGCTTTAAACATCAACTGTGCTAGAAATATTTGTAACTTACTAACATCATAAATAATTTTGTTTATATTTATTCCTTCATATTTATTGTTCATCATGTCTTCTTTGTCCTCTAAAAGTACTGGAGAGTTTTGGTCAGAGACCATAACTTTATGAAGGGAAAATCCCAACTGCACCTCCCCGCGGTAGAGGATGGAAACACACTACGGTGTGGCTAACACAGCTCTGGGGACCGAGTATCCACCGGAATAAGTGGACATCTCTGCAGCTGAGCAGAGCAGGGCACTCACTTGTCCTTACAGTCGGAAATGGCTGTCAAAGGCAGAGGTAAAAAGACCACCATGTGAATGTGGAAGGCAAGGGGAAACCACCACATTATCTTCCCAAGACTTCATGGCAAAACATATTTCAAAGTTAGTGAAGGACGTTAATGGCTGTCTTAGGGCATCCTCGTCCGGTAGGGACAGTCATGAGCCACAGGTGACACCAGACCGTCATCCAGCTACTGATGGCAAAAACTTAACTAAAATAAATAAATTTAGAGTAGGAACATGGAATGTTAGGACATTAAATGAGCTAGGAAAGTTGACCAATGTTCTAAGAGAGATGGATAGCATGAAAATGAATATACTAGGCGTTAGTGAGATGAGATGGAAGGGATCGGGCAAAATTATAGCTGACAATCACACAATAATTTATTCTGGAGGGGATACACATGAAAAAGGTGTAGGAATAATATTAGACGAAAAAACAGCCAAGTCAATTAATGGATACTGGTGTATTTCAGATAGAGTTATTATGGTAAAAATCAAAGGCAAACCAATAGACATAAATATTATACAAGTATATGCACCAACAGCAAGCAGTAGTGATGAAGAAATACAATACTTTTATGACGAAATAGAAATGGCGATGGCTCAAATTGGATCACAAGAAATAAAGATAATACTTGGTGATTTTAATGCAAAAGTAGGAAAGGGAAAAATGGAGGATGTAGTGGGGAATTATGGTTTAGGTACAAGAAATGAAAGAGGGGAAAAGCTAATAGAATGGGCAAATATCAATGATATGATAATTGGAAACACATGGTTTAAACACCATAAAAGACGACTGTACACATGGATAAGCCCTGATAAGAAAATACGCAACCAAATTGACTACATACTAATTAATAAAAGATTTAGAAATGCTTTAATTAATGTAAAGACAATGCCTGGTGCTGACTGTAATAGTGATCATGTACCACTATGTGGACATATAAAAGTAAGATTAAAGAGAGGGAAAAAAATGGTTAAGAACATGAGACTTAATAAAGAGGTTCTGAAAATAGATAAAGAAATGCAAGAACAATACAGAGTGACTGTGAAAAATAGGTACAATGCAATAACTAAAATACAGAGTATAGATGAACAATGGGAAATGTTAAGGGACTCCATTCATCAAACTAGCAAAGAAGTATTACTGGAGAGAGGCAAAATAGCTAAGAAAAAATGGATGAATGAAGATATCTTAAAACTGATGGACAAAAGAAATCAGAGTAAAAATGACAAACAAGAATACGCTAAGATAAATAAAGAAATAAAAGATAAATGTGGGAAGGCTAAAGAAAGTTGGTTAAACGAGCAATGCAAAAAAATTGAATTAAATTCCATTAAAGATACAAAAAATATGCACAGACAAATCAGTGAGCTTACAGGAAGAAAAATAAGAATAAATACAGGGTGTTTGAAATCAAAAACAGGAAAGATAATATTAGAGGAAGATGCTATAATGAAGAGGTGGAATGAGTATATAAGAGAATTATATGAAGGAGAAAGGGAAGAATTAACAGAAGATAGTAACTTAGAAGGACCACCTATTCTGAAAGAAGAAGTCGCTGACGTTATGAAACGTATGAAGAAAGGAAAAACAGCTGGGCCAGATGAAATCACAATAGAAGAATTAGAAGTATTGGGAGAATTTGGAGTAGATATATTAACGAAAATGTTGAATGATATTTACAGCAGTGGATATTTACCCAGTGATATGCTGAAATCTGTATTTATAGCTATACCAAAAAGACCAGGAGCAATTGATTGTGAAGATTTTCGTACAATTAACCTTATAAACCATATCACTAAGCTTCTACTCAGAATCATAATGAGAAGAACCAAAAAGAAAATAAAAATGGAAATTAGTGAAGAACAGTATGGATTTGTGGAAGGAAAGGGCACAAACAATGCAATTTATACATTACGGACACTAATAGAAAGGTCAATAGAGAAACAGAGAGACATATATTTGTGCTTCATAGATTATACTAAGGCATTTGATAAAGTAAAACATGATGAACTGATTAAAATGTTGGAAGATATCAACACTGATGGAAAAGATTTAAGAATAATAAAGAATATTTACTGGAACCAAGTAGCAGCAATTAAAATGGGAAATAAAGAGGGTAGTTACGAACAGATAAAGCTAGGAGTACGACAAGGGTGTGTCTTGTCACCAGATCTTTTCTCCCTGTATAGCGAAGTAATAATGAGAGAGATCAAAGAGATGCCAGGAATACTAGTTGGAGGTTATAATATAAATAATATACGCTATGCAGATGACACAGTATTGGTGGCGGATAATTCAACAGACCTACAACAATTATTAGACGTTGTAGTAACAGAGAGTGCAAGGAAAGGACGCTCCTTGAATATCAAGAAAACAGTAACAATGGTAATATCAAAGAAAATGGTGACACCAAAATGTGACATAGAAATAGAAGGGAAAATCCTTAACCAAGTGGATAATTTTAGATACCTAGGGGCATTTATAACATCAGATGGAAGATGTGCAACAGAGATTAGGAGCAGAATAGGGCAGGCAAAAGCCGCATTTCAGAAAATGAAGAGTATCTTATGCAATAAGTCACTATCACTGAATGTAAGAAAGAGAGTGCTGAAATGCTATGTAGAACCAGTTTTGCTGTATGGCAGTGAATCTTGGAATGTAAATGAACAAATTAAGAAGAAATTAGAAGCAACAGAGGTGTGGTTCCTGAGACGAATGTTGCGAATTCCTTGGACTGCCAGAGTAACTAACGACGACTGCCTGAAACAGGCTAACGAAACTAGAACATTATATACAGCAATAAGACAGAGACAAACAGCTTTCCTCGGTCATGTGATGAGAAGAGAGGCATTGGAGAACATCGTAACAACTGGAAAGATCGAGGGGAAGAGAGGCAGAGGTAGACCAAGAGAAGTGATGCTGGATGGATTGAGACGGTGGCATGGAGGAATATCAGCAGCAGAGTTGATCCAGAAAACCAAAGACCGAGATCTATGGAGAGCCATGAACGCCTACGCCAGCCGGCACGGCACTTGATGATGATGATGATGTCTTCTTTAAACGATTTCATTGAAATGGGTTTAAAAATGAATATGTCTGGTGAGGGATTGAGAACATGGAGTGAAAGTAAATATGCAGAATATCTTTTGAAGCAAGAGCAAATTAGTGTGAGGGATGAGAGAGCGGCCAAAAGGGCGTTAAAGCTTCAACAGGCACAATCAGAAGTTGCTCTAAAGGAATCAGAAGCTGCTTTAAAGCTTCAGCAGGCACAATCAGAAGCTGCTCTAAAGCTTCAACAAGCACAATCAGAAGCTGCAGTGAGGCAAGCTGAGATCTTAGCCCAAAGTAAGAGAGAAGAGCAAGAAACACAACTGAAAATTGAACAGCTGAAAGCTGAATCTTCTAAAGATAAAGTTAATAGAGAAACAGACAAAGATCAACCTCATAAAAAGTACCAAGGTCTGATCAGGAGTTACAACACAGGTGATTGCATAGCAGCATTTACCCAAAATTTTGAATTTGTTATGGATCTTTACAAAATTCCAAAACCTGAATGGGGGATAGTATATGTAAGAAGTCTTTCTGGGGAACCTCTTAAAGTCATAGAGTCGATCCCAAATGACCTGAAAGAAGATTATCTGTACATTAAAGCGAAAATTATGTCACATTTTTTGCTAGATGAATCAGGTTATAGAGAACAGTTTAGAAAGTTGTCTCCTAAGCCAATACACACGTTCTCTGATTACATCTCAGAAATTCAAAATATTTTTTCTAAATGGCTGTCAGCAGCCAAAGTAAATGGAAGTTATGACAAATTAGTTGATCTTATGTTGAGAGATAAGATTATCGCATCTCTCACACCCCCCTTTTCTAAATTTTTGTTGGAATGTCAGTGTGAGAGTTTCCAACAGATGGAAAACCGTGGTTCTGGTTATTTTTCAGCCAATAAGCAATGTTTCTCTAATAGTCTGACCAGCACAGACTTTGTCGCAGCAGCTACATATGGCAAATATCAGGCAGGGTCGAATACCAAACAAAGACCTTATAAGCAAGCTGCAGAGAAATTATATCAGTGCAAATATTGCGATTGTTCACACAATGAGAATGAGATGTGCGACAAACATCCTGGGTACACTGCTTACTTGCATAATTATATTTCTAAGCAAGATAAAGAAAGGAAGAACTACAGAAGCGTTACCAAATGTTATCTTTGTAAAGAATTGTAAAGGCCGGTCAATGATCAGAAAGGCTAATGCAGCCATGTTTAAAATTTTTCTTCAGATGATGAAAGTGTACAAGATCACCCAGTAAACTCAGCACATTCCATTGAGGTGTTCCAACATGAAAAATGTACCATTTGTGATCAATTTCATGAGGATGGCGTGTTAACATGCGGCCATTCTATACCTGTTACCAGTGAGGAGGCCAATTCTGTAGTAAACTCCAAAGGTAAACTAAACATCCACCAGGGGTATGTTAATGGTAGAGCTGCCACAGTTTTACGTGATAACGGCAGTACTCTCATTGGTGTAAAAAGAGATTACATTTTACCATCACAATATAGTGGTAAATATGTCACATGCAGGACGTTCTCAGGGAACATAGAGAAATATCCACTTGCATGGGCATATATAACTACACCATTCCTTACAGGAAAGGTTAAATGCGCAGCATTAACCAATCCTTGCTGCGATGTTATCATTGGAAACCTTCCTGAAGTGAATGACATGCCACATGACAGTATTACATCAACTGTCAGTTGTAATATTGATACTACCATTTCACCTTCATCACCAATCATCATTCATGATGTATTACCATCTGTAAATGAATGTACAAATACCAACCTGGCTACGCCAGAACATACATGTAATTGTGTGAATGTAACATCAATGTGTGATGAGAATGATCGTTGTAATGTAGTAAATGCAGTAACTAGATCTACTGCACAGATGCAAGATCGAATCGATCAGACAGAGGCTTTACAACGAGTAAGTCCAGTTGTAACATCTCCTGATACAACTAGGGAGACGTTTATAACATCTCAGAAAGCCGATCGATCTCTGCAAAAGTATTTTAAACTTGTAGGCCAAAAGCCAAGAGTAGCAAAGAATGCTCAATGGTACTTTGCTCTGAAGAACGGAATTCTAACACGGTATTACACCAAAGGTTCCAGCACGATAGAACAAACAGTGCTACCGTTAGAAAACCGCAACCAAGCATTGAATCTAGCTCATGACATACCCTTTGCAGGACACATGGCGTATGCTAAAACTAGAGCAAGGTTACTAACTCAATTTTATTGGCCAAAGTTTTGCAGCGATACCAAACAGTATTGCAGATCGTGTGACATCTGTCAGAAGCTTGTCAAAAAGGGTAAACACCCACAAGCTGAATTGCAAGTTACTGATTTGGCTAGTAGACCGTTTGAAAAGATCTCGGTCGATATAGTTGGTCCTCTGAACCATGTAACATCTAAAGGTAATAGGTACATTGTAACACTCATTGATCTATGTACTCGATGGCCAGAAGCGATTCCATTGAAGA
Organism: Cepaea hortensis; assembly: GCA_963921405.1. NCBI lineage: Eukaryota > Metazoa > Mollusca > Gastropoda > Stylommatophora > Helicidae > Cepaea > Cepaea hortensis. The sequence goes on from OY992876.1 coordinate 116,469,260, forward strand.
ACATAACTTCCAAAGACATCATGGAAGTGTTCTTTCATATTTTTGCGAGGGTAGGATTCCCTGATACCATCCTTTCAGATCGGGGTAGCCAGTTTATTTCCTCAGCTACACAAGCCTTTAACAAAATGTTGGGTGTTAAACAATGCTTCAACAGTCCATACCACCCACATTCGACCGGTATAGTGGAAAGGATTAATGGCGATATGAAACATATGCGCTCTAAGGTCACCCAAGAACATCCTGAAGATTGGGATACTTATATGCCTGCAATTTTGTTTGCATATAGGGAAGTGCCCCATTCCAGCACTGGGTTTTCACCATTCGAAATGTTATATGGTGCACAACCACGCGGCCCATTATCTCTGTATGAATCTATGTTGACTGAAAGTACTACTTTGCCTATACCCATTTCACCATATGAACATGTAACATCATTGCGTGATAGAATTATGAAATCATGTATTTTGGCTAAAGAAGCTCTTCAAAAATCAGGAGCTATTTACCGACAATATGCCAACAGAGGAAATAGAACTATTACACTGACGCCAGGACAGGACGTTCTTCTTCTTTTGCCAAGTGATAGACATCTCCTAACTGACTCATGGCAAGGACCGTTCAAAGTACTACGACAAATTTCGACGGTAGACTACGAAATTGCAGTTAGGGACAAACATAAAATTTTCCATATTAACATGCTCAAACCATATCATCACAGGCAAGACGACCAAGTAGAGACTGCAGCAAGTACCTCCATAGTGGACCAGACGGACGACAACGACACTGACGAGATACCAACACCAGTTCTTGACACAACGACCAACTTACAGGACATTAAGGTAAATCCTAAACTAACGCAGACACAGACTGACAGTTGCAGACAACTGATACAAGAATACAGGACGATCTTTTCTGACAGCCCAGGACAGACAGATTTAGTGCAACACCAAATCATCTTGACATCTGACGTTCCTATTAAGTGTAGACCATATTCCATCCCTATACACTATAAAGAAAAACTTCATCAAGAAATCATTGATTTAGAAGCAAATCATATCATTCGACGGTCACAATCTCATGTCTGTTCACCAATAGTTTTAGTACGCAAAAAGGACAACACTATTAGACTGTGTGTGGACTATCGTAAACTTAACAGCTTTACACAGTTGGATTTAGAACCGATGAGCAACTGTGAAGACATCTTGACTGAACTATCTGACTCACGTTATTTCACCAAACTTGACATGACAAAAGGCTACTGGCAGATAGCTGTACATCCTGATAGTATACATCTGACTGCATTTGCCACACCGTGGGGTTTATACGAATGGTGTAAACTACCTTTCGGATTAGTCAATGCACCAGCTACCTTTGTCAGAATGACAAGAATTCTTTTGACAGACATTGCTAACATCATTTGGTACATGGACGACATTTGCATACACACAAAGGACATGACAGAGCACATAACAGCACTACAGCAGACATTTGACAGGATTAGACATCATGGACTGACTGTAAAACCTTCCAAAGTTGATATAGCCTTTCAGAAAATTTCATTTTTGGGTTATAAGATCTCAAATGTCTTTATATCAACTGACGATAACATCATGTCCAGAATTTTGAAATTGTCGCTTCCGACGACTAAGAAACAGTTGCGAAGTGTGTTAGGTCTTTTAAACTATTATAGACAGTTTATTCCTCATTTTGCTGAATTGACCAAATGTTTCACTGATCTACTAACAAATAAACACCCCAATGTGATTGTAAACAGTGAATGTTTAAGGCCAGCATTTACGAAGATTTTTTCGTATTTTTCTAAATCACCTATTCTGAAATTGCCAAATGTGAATATTACTTTTAGATTAAGATGTGATGCGAGCTCCGTAGCCATTGGAGGTGTGCTTCTCCAAGAACACGACCAAATCTTGTACACAGTATACTACGTCTCTCGAAAACTGAATACCAGCGAACGAAATTATAGTACACCGGAACTCGAGGCTCTTGCCATGGTATTTTCGGTACGTAAACTTTCTAGGTTTCTTTTAGGCAAACATTTCATTATTGAAACAGATAACAGCCCACTGACAATTGTTACCAGGGGAACGCCAAGTAACAGCAAGGTGGCAAGATGGTCCCTTCTTCTGCAGGACTATAGCTATGAAATTAACCATATAAAGGGTTCACAAAACTGTCTTGCAGATCTTTTGTCGAGATGTCCATACGACGAACCTAATACCCAGTCAACACCAGAGCACAGTGCAGAGGGTGTATAAAACTGCAACGTAGACAGTGCTCAGTACCACAGCCAATTGTGACAATGTGTCAGTAACGCTGTGTACACCAATGTGATAGGGAAAATTATATCTCCCAATGTATATAACTTATGTACATATTTGGAATCTTATTATTATCATGCGAATGAATGAGTGTATAATTGTGAGATATGTGAAAGAATGGAATCATTATGATGTAAATTAATGTGTTGTATAACTGTGAGATATGAGAAAGAATGTAATTATTATTGTAAATAGATAAATATTGTAACAACTAGACACTACAGAGAAGTGTCACTGGACAACACTATAGGATCCAGGAACTTACCAAGCCACTACAACGTGAAGTAATCCTGAATGTATCCAGATCGAGGTGTCCAAGACGTTTTAACAAGGTACGAAAGATGACTGTGACAGTACTATCTGAGCAGAAGACGGAAGAGACGATCCAACAGCTGATAGTAACAACTACTACTCCGTTTATATAATATCCATCTAGAACGGACTAATGTCGTGTGAATGATACCACAACACATATAATAGTATAGCTGTATACTTCCGATATTTGTTTTGCATATTAATATTAAAAGTTAGTAGACTACGCTAAAAAGTCTATAAATGTATGACAATTGTATTAAAATGTGATTTAAAATATGTCCATATACGGAATTGTATATGTCGATTTTTATAATATGTAATCTCAGCATCGTAACTTGATTGCTTCTTTACAAACGTGACTTTTTGTGCACATTTGTCAATAAGTATCAAATTATGACACTAAGAAATAAATTTGTAGTACTAATTTATGTCTTGTAAACGACGATAAATTATTGTTCCTAAATTTTTGGTATAATAACCAGGGGACATTATTCTAAATTTTTGGTGATATGTAACTATGTATTGTAACCATTAACATGTGTGCTTGATATGTAACATGTCAATGTAACGTCGTTTAGATATGGACAGTATATTGCCAAAACTGTTGACCTTCATTAGAAACTCCAAACAGAGGTCTGATGATGGAGCTATCTCAGAGGGAGATGCTCACGGCTTGACCTGATGATTTTAGTATTTTTGTTCTTGGTTGTGAGGTAGGGGCCAGTTTAGCCGATACCTACCGGACTAGCTGTGTCACAGCAAGGTAATTCCCATTAAATAGATTGTACTTGACTGTTGTACTTCATAGTGCAACACAATTGTTGTATACATATTGTTTACTAGTCACCTGTATATAATTATAATAACTATTAACGTATAATGTTCGACTTTGACAGGTTTAATAACACCTATATAGATTGTACGTGAAAGGAAATCCTTCCATGAAAAAGGGGTGTGGAGAGTGTCAAGGTCTCACATCCGAGGTTGCGACGCGTTGTCTGTACCAACGCCAGACAACATAACAACACGCAACCCTGAGTGATGTTAAACACTGCAGAGGGAATGCGGCGTCTTCGACGACGCCCGTATAAGCAGCCAAGCACAGCAATTGAGCGACGCTTAAACGACCGCTGGTCAGCAGTACACCCCGTGAACCGTGCAGGGGTCACACCAGCTGACGTGGGCGCCGACTGGCGTGTAGCGTGTAGAACGCCAGATCTGGCAGACGGGTTTAGAGGTTTGAATGGACAGGTCGCATGGGTCTGCGAGTGGTGTTTGAATCTGCATTGAGAGCTAGCCTGTACGACAGTGGGAGACTGGTTCGAACGCTTGAATAGTTTGACTTGTAAGTGAGATGTTTATTGCTTGCATGTATTATTATGTATTGTAGTGATATTGTTCATGCCGTAATGACTGCGATGGATTGTCATTGTGCGATGTTTGTGCGATAATAAATGCAGCGCGTAAATAAAGCTTGTGAATAATACTTTCGGATATTCACTTCGTGTGATTTGATAGTTTGATATTGCTTCAACTTGCCAGAAAACGAGCTATTTATCTTGCTCTACGCAAGACTCTGACAATACTCTATATTGAAGTAACAAGACAGTTGGCTGTGTTATAACCTGTAGTTTTTGTCTAATCCACAGGACAGCTAGCAAGCTGGTGAACACTCCTAGAGCCTGCCCTGGTGGACATCAACAGTGTCATTACAAAGATAATGCCATCAACATATAATGTCATCAGCAAAACGCTTCATTTAACATGATTTATATTCTCTTTTATCTATGCATATTAGCTAGGCGATGCAAATCGACGTCAAGTGATAAACTCCATCCACCGTTCCCTGTCATTCATAGAATACTTAAACAATCTCTGGAACCTATTTCATCAAATTGGATCGGCATCGGAGCAGCTTTTGTCTAGAAATAAATCCAACTCTAAGGGGATCTAATGCCGGGCAGAAGTGTTTGGAAACAATCGCATACATTAATAAGCCACCACAATGGTATAACGCTTTGATAAGGTTGTTTTTGCGTACATTTTCCCTATATGACTCAGGGGTGATATACGTTATGCACTCGTTCATATTGCCTTTTCTCCATATTGGTATTATTACTGCCTGTCGCCAATCGTCTGGGACTTTTCTTGCTTAATAAAATGTCATGTCATTTAACTTAACTAGTAAAATCGATCTGACACTGTCCTGTATCATTTGATACATTTAGGCTTTTCAAAGCTTAATATTGACAACTTCTCTTTGAAGATTTTCTTCCACAGTGTGGGTAATGTGTTAATTGTCACATCTCGTTATTTCTTTCCCTCAGTGTCACACATCCCAAAGTTTAAACTTTTAGATGTTAATATTTAGGCTTTTAACTTCTGAAAAAGCCTGGCACACCGACTAAACCTACCACACGACTGGGCTGACATCTTTCATAGGGTCATATATTTATCACAAGTTAGGAATTTGACAAAGTTCCCGGCTCACTGCATATAACAAAACGTTGCGTAGATTTGTAGAGGCAGTTGCTATACACACACGTAAACCGCAATCATGTGAACAAAAAGACATGATAGTCTCTTTTAAACTACCGTGGTGGCAGTGAGACGTGTGACGGAGTGGTTTGTTTTTGCATTTACAAGCATTCACTATGCTGCTTAATGATATGTTGAACTGTATCTGTATTATGTGCCAGACGAGGTATCGCCAAATATGTCAGGCTGTACATTATGCAATATATTTTAATAGAGGTCTGCATGGAAGCGGGGCTTGGCGCGATTGCGCTGAAACTTCCGTTGCGCTAACGGCGGGGTACCAGGTTAATCCTCTACACAGGTCATTGAGTTCTCGTTCAGGAAGCAATTCCAAACTCATTCATTCATTCATTCATTCATTCATTCATTCATTCATTCATTCATTCATTCAGTAGCATGTCCCTTGCAGAACCTCGCTCCCATAACAACCGTCCTGAGAACTCCTCAGTCATAAGCAAGATGTCCCGCGTCCGATTCACCCATCTGGAGATCCGCTACATCCGGCACCCAGCTTCTCTTTGGCCTTCCTCTTCCTCTCTTCCCTTGCATAAACCCCTCCATGACTGTTCTCTCCAAACTTGCATGACGTTTCAAGTGCCCAAAATATCTCAATTTTCATTGTTTTATCGTCTTTAGTAGCCAACCGTATTAATTATTCAGATCTTGTCGTATGGATGCATTTGTTCTTTTCTGTATCCAGTATATTCTTAGAACTTGTCTATAACATGTATATTCAAATGCATTTATGCGCTGTTCAGCTTGTTATGTTAGTGTCCAGATCTCACAGGCGATATTCCAATGGGAAAGATCATGCTCTTAAAATTTAATTTTTGTAGTTCTATCTGTTCCCCTCCACACTTTATTTAGATGTTTTAGTTTTTTAAGAGCAATAGATGTTCGTCTTTTAATTTCCTTCATTGTGTCACTATTGTTGGTAGTCAATGACCCAAGATATTCGAAAATTTCCACCACCTCCAATTTTTCCTCATTACCATATATTTCTTTCTCCATATTAGTTTTATCTATATGCATTATCTTTGTTCTTGCTATGTTAAGATTCCAAAGTAATGAACATAAAATTCCCTAGTGAATCAACCTGAGGTTGAGGCTTTTTGCAAGGTCCTGTAAAGGACATGCCACCTGGTTTGTGTCTTCATTTCTTCAAATAATCATTTTAATTGCACTTTAAGTCTGTAAATAGACAAGGTAAAAAAAAAAATAGTGGTATGGCACCTTGCACTTATAATCTATAGTCACATAATATCAATTAGCCAAGCCATGCGCATGGAGTATACTCTTTAACGTACAGTGACAATTAAAAAGAAAAACATTAAGAAATGTTAGTTAGTCGTGGTTCCAGCTTCACGGCAAAGGTTTACCCCTTACCCCATTATGCTCCGATCCTGTGCCAGTGAATATCACACAAAACGCTCGTCACTGCCCCGTGTGATAAGTGGAACAGAGTCTCGACAAATCAGCATTCCCCACAGGTATACTATGCATAATACAAATTAATGTCTGTCTGCTCATTGTCCACGCTTCACATTCATACAAAAGTACAGATTCTATGTAGCACTTCAACACAAATAAAGAAATGAGAAACGTTGACATTTCCATTGCATTCTATACACACAAACTGTCCCATCACCGGCCTGAGTGGAATCCTGCTTGTAGAGAAAATGTCAAGCGATCACAATCCCTCAAACACTTGAAGTGTATGCGTCAGAGGAAAATGTCACCGGCCAATATCATATGGTCATGTAATCCAAGATCGGTCCATGCACACAACGGCAGTTGGCAGTCGTATTTGCTTGTAATCTTGAAGGCCAAGTTTCTGCATGAAATCTGGATTAACAATCGTAACAGACAATTGTAGAGGGTGACACTACTTCGTCACCGTCTGTTTCCTCTGTTGTTGTTGTTGTTGTTGTTGTTGTTGTTGTTGTTGTTCTTCTTCTTCTTCTTCTTCTTCTTCTTCTTCTTCTTCTTCTTCTTCTTCTTCTTCTTCTTCTTCTTCTTCTTCTTCTTCTTCTTCTTCTTCTTCTTCAGCTACTACTACTACTTCTACTACTACTACTACTACTACTACTACTACTACTACTACTACTACTACTACTACTCCTGCTGCTGCTGCTGCTACTACTACTACTACTGCTACTAATACTACTACTACTACTACTATTACTACTACTACTACTACTATATCTTCTTCTTTATCCTCTTCTTCTTCTTCCGTCTACTACTTCTATGATTTCCTACCCCCAATATTCTTGATATACCGTGGAAAATCAAATATCAAAGCCATTTGCAATCACACACGAGTGAAAGCACACATTCTAACAACCGACTCTTTTGAAAGAAATGTCGTTGAAGCACGTTTACAAGTTTGCTATTTAAAATCACGCCATGAAAATTGCCTTCTGTTGAACGATGCTCGAGTTTTTCAAATAAACAGAATTGTATTATTTCATATTCATATTGCTTGTTTATCTTTTATCGTGTTTGCCTTACATTTGATTTGTGCACAGTGTGAATATTTTATTCACTTGGCTACATAATTAATTAGGCTTTTGTCAGTCCCGTTTCATTCTTAGCTTGCACTCATCATCATCATACCCATGTCGATAAGCATGTCCTGTAATATTTTGCCATCTAACACGATCACCACAGCCGTGGATCAGCTCTGTGTTCAAGTCTCGACCATTCCACACGGCCAAGCCATCCAAGTATTTTCTGTTCTGGCTTCCCCTTGTTCTTTCCCCCACAATCTTGTCAGTTGTCACCAAGCTCTCCAATTTATTTCTTCTGGTGTACAAAACATTGTGACTGTCTACGCCTAAATTCTCCAATCAGTTTACAGTAATTTTTTTTTTTCTTTTTAAGATTTGATCATTGGTTTATCTAACTGTACATAGTATTCTTTGCATGTTCCTCAGAAACCACATTCCGACAGCCATCAGACGTTTTTCAGTCTGTTTGTTCATTGTCCACGCTTCACATCTATACAAAAGTACAGATTCTATGTAGCACTTAAATACTATTTTTCTTGTTGCAATTGACACCTTTATATTGGTCTGTATGTTTTCCATCTTGCATAAGAGGAGAACCCTTTGAACTGGAGAACACTCAGAACCCTTCACCATAAGATCTGGAGTACGACAAGGTTGTGTCCTGTCCCCTCTCTTATTCATAACATATATAGACAACATATGTAAAGAAACCAGCCAAGCAGAGACAGCAAGAATACCGCATGACGAGAACACAGAAGAAGAACCATCTGCAAATCTAACCATTAGAGAACTCCTGTTTGCGGACGACCAAGCACTAATAGCAAAATCAGAAGCTGAATTACAAGACCACATGTATAGTCTAAACGAAATGTGTAGGGAACATAACATGAAAATTAGCACAAGCAAAACAGAGGTAATGACTATAACTAAAGAAGAACAAACAGCAACAATTCACCTAAACGAACATCCCTTGAAACAAGTAAAGAGCTTCAAGTACCTAGGAAGTATAATATCATCAAATGGCAGATCAGAGGACGAGATCGAAAATAGGTGCAATAAGGCAAATCAACTCATTGGACAAATGGCACCAATACTAAAGAACAAACATGTATCAATAACTACTAAGAAAGCACTTTACAACACAATCTTCCTACCAACTCTGTGCTACCAATGCCAAACCTGGACAATGACAGAAAAAGAGAAAAGAAAAATCACAACAACAGAAATGAGGTTCCTGAGAAGAATACTCAACGTATCAAGAAGAGATAAGATCAGAAATGAAGAAATCAGGACTAAAGTGGGGGTTAAAGCTGCTCTAGATTTTATTAGAAAGCAGCAGGTCAAATGGTTTGGCCATGCAAGTAGGCTACCAGTCAACAGCATGCCACAACAAGCAATGATGTACAGACCAGATGGAAACAGAGGAAGAGGCCGACCACGTAAACGTTGGACGGAGGGAATAACAGAATCCATAACAGAATGTCGATATACGAAGCCCATAACCGGGCACTCTCACGAAGTTTATACTTCACCTCGACACCGCAAGGTACAAGAGGAACATGATGAGAGATGAGATGAGATGAGATAAGATTACCTTCGGCATGGCGATTCTTGTTCTAATCTTTTCAAGGCACCGCTCATCAAATGTTATGATTGTTCCGAGATAATAGTACCGATTCACTTGCTTAAGAATATTCCCATTATTTACATGTATATTACATTATGCCGGCTTCCTGGCCTAGAGGTTAGCAACATTTCTCCGTAATCTCGTATACTCTTTGTTAGTAACTTGACGACGGTGAGAATCAGCACTGGTTCGAATCGCGTCGGTAACTTACGGGGTATGTGAGCCGGCCGCTCAGAAAGCAATGGCAAACTACTGAGCGTAATCTTGCCAAGGAAATCAACAATCAGCTGAAAGATGCTGATGTTGACAGCGATGTCCTGTAAAGGATATGCAAACATGTTTAATATTACATTGTGTTATTTCTTTCTTCCTGGTCACAATCATAATCTGTGTCTTCTTACAATTGGTCGGCTGCGTGGACTCGAGGTATGGTGTCCGCCTCGAGTGCTGGAGGTCCCGGGTTCAGGCCCCGGTGTGGACCGGGATTTTTTTCACGTGGACTTCTAGTAATTAAATTTCCCCTGGTCTCTGGGTAGTGAGATCGGACGCCCGTGTGTATTGTTGCACACGTAAAAAATCCCTTGGCAGTTGGAAATCGAAAAAGAGTAGCCTAATGGCGCTGCCCGGGCAAAATTTCGAGTTAAAAATCTACCCAAAATATTTCAGGATCCTCGCCGGTGCTACGGAGTTCGGCCAAACGTACCGGTGTTGGGCAGACGGGTTCAGGACAGCGAGACGGACAGACATAGGGCAGTGATAGTGTTTCGTGAGCGTTGAGATATGATTGTAATATTGATGGTGTGGTTGAGTTGTGAAGCGAGTTGTGTTTGAGCTGGGACAGTGTGAGAGCTATGTTCTTCTTCTTCTTCTTCTTCTTCTTCTTCTTCTTCTTCTTCTTCTTCTTCTTCTTCTTCTTCTTCTTCTTCTTCTTCTTCTTCAGCGTTCCGAGCCATTGAGGTTCTTTGCTGCAGATACAATTCGTCTCCATTCGTCTCTCTGGTTGACCTTCTCTTGCCAGTCGTTTATTCCAAGTGCTTGTAGGTCTGTATATATATTATCTCTCCACCGTCTTCTTGGTCTACCTCGGGGTCTACGGTCATTTATTTCCTGAGTGTAAGCGAGTTTTGTTTCCCTATTATCTTCCATTCTTTCTATATTCCCCAGCCATTGTAGTCTATTAGCCTTCATGATACCTGTGATTAGCGGGGACTTAAACAGATCATAAATGTCTTTGTCACTTCTTCTTTTCCACTCTCCACTTTGTGTATCCCTAATGGGTCCAAAGATGCGTCTTAAAACTTTGTTCTCAAAGGTTTGTAATAAGGCCTCGTCTCCTTTCGTTGTACTCCAGGTTTCAGAGCCAAACAGCACAACTGGTCTGATCAGTGTTTTGTATATTGTGATTTTGTTGTTACGAGATAACACATTTGATTTTAGTAGATGTTGTAATGCATAGTATATCTTATTTCCAGAACTGAATCTAGTTTGTATTTCTTCCCTTATGAAGTTGGAGCAGTTCAAGATTGTACCCAGGCATTTGTATGTTTCCGTTCTTTTAATGGTCATATTATCTATTTGTATACCCTGAGAGCTATGCCGGCGGTAGCGTAGCTACCAGCAGGGCCTCCCAAGCCGGACAGGTCAAAGGGTAGAGAACAGACAAAGAGAAACACCCTGGTCCTCCAGGTTGGGGGTTGAAGCGTGGCGTTAACATCCCCACCTTTGTAAAAACCATTTTTGTTACGAAACAGATACAAGAGCCTCGAATTCGGACTGACTTATCTGGAGAACGACCTTGGAACGTCAAAGGACTTTTGAGATTTGGAACATGGAATGTACGGACACTATATCGAGCTGGAGCGGCCGAAGAACTAACCCGGGAGCTGGTTGAATATCAAATGGATATAACAGCAATTCAAGAAATAAGGTGGCCAGGAGAGGGTACTTTAGAACGAAATGGAATGATTATAATATATGGAGGAATCACCCAAAATAAACATGAATTAGGAACAGGATTTGTCATCAAAAAAGAGTTATGGGGGAACGTTTTAAACTTTAAAGCTGTTAATGACAGGATTAGTAAATTACGAATAAAAGTTAAATGGAAAAATATAACGATGATTAATGTACATGCACCTACTGAAGAGAAAAAAGATGACATTAAAGAATACTTTTGTAATGATCTGGAAGATGTCATAGAAGAAACCCCCAAACAGGACATCCTGATTGTGCTGGGAGACTTCAATGCAAAAATAGGTAGAGAACAAACTAATAAAAAAGTGGCCGGTATGGAAAGCCTACATACAACTTCAAATGATAATGGATGGAGAGTCATCAACCTGGCAGAAGCCAAAGGACTGTAGATTAGCAGTACCAGACTACAAAGAAAGAATATACACAAACAAACTTGGAAATCATGTGACAAGAGAACCTATAATCAAATAGATCACATTTTAATTAACAACAGAAATACATCAAACATACAGCAAGTTAGAAGTTATAGAGGAGCTGAGTGCCACAGTGACCACTTCCTCGTTGGAGCAAAATTTAAAATAAAACTTAAGAGAGCTTTCTATACTAAATTACAAAGATTACACCCAACATATAACAGAGAAAAACTACAAGAAATTACAGTCAAAGAGAAATTTATAGATGAAATAAAATGTAAACTTGAAACTCTGCAAAACCCTTTGGAGGAAAGCGTTGACTAAACTTGGTTGAACATCAAGAATACAATTCAATCTACCGCAGAAGAATGTCTCGGTGTGTTAACCACGCATAGAAAGAACAGATGGTTCAATCAAAAATGTGAAGAAGCAGTCATTAGGAAAAATAATGCCAGACATTTATGGTTAAATGACATCAACAACATCCAAAAGGAAGAGCATTATAGAAATGAATGTAAAGAGGCTACAAAAATAGTCCGACAGCAGAAGCGAGAATATATGAGTAATATAATCAAAGATATGGAAACTGATCACCAGAAAAATAAATCCAGAAAGTTTTTTAAAGAACTGAAGCCAATGAAACGAGGGCACCAACAAAACACATATGGTTTAAAAGACAAAAATTGGAATATGATAAATACCAATGAGGAAATGTGCAACACGTGGAAAGAATATTTATTATTTTGTTGAATTACTAAATTGTGAAGCTCCAAGTAACACTTTCTCACAGGAAGAGATTCTAACATGTGAACTACAAATTGAAGAACCTACATTTGAAGAAATCCTATATGTAATCACACGACTTAAAAACAATACGGCAACTGGGACTGATGGAATTGCTGCTGAATTTATAAAGGCAGGTGGCCATGCATTACATCTAAAGCTATACGAACTAATAATAAAAATCTGGAGGACAGAAGAATTACCCAATGACTGGAAAGAGTCATTATTGATACCTATCTTTAAGAAAGGAGACAAGTTCCAATGTGAAAATTATAGAGGAATATCACTATTGTCCACAAGCTATAAGATACTATCCGCAGTATTACTAAATAGTCTAAAACCATATTCAGAAGACATATTAGGTGACTACCAGGCGGGTTTTAGACAAAACAGATCAACAATAGATCAGATATTTATCTTACGACAAATAGCCAAGAAAAATTGGGAATATAAAAGAGATCTCCATAACATTTTTGTGGATTTTAAAAAGGCTTATGATAGTGTCCATAGGAATAGTCTATGGAATGCTATGCAGGAATTTGGAATACCAAGGAAGTTAATCAACATGACCAGACTATGCATGGAAGATACTTATAATATAGTGACATATAAAGGCAGGAAATCAGACCCTTTCCAAATAACATCTGGCTTGAAACAGGGTGATGCACTATCGCCGCTACTCTTCAATCTGGCTCTAGAGAAAGTTGTACGGAAGATAAAGGAGGAATGTGATATTGGAGGAACATCCAAGCTGCTTGGTTGTGCAGATGATATAGATATTATAGGGGAAAATGAAATAAAGACATTGGAAATATTGACTCACTTAAAGGAAAAAGCCCAACAAATGGGGCTGGTTATCAACCAAGATAAGACAGAATATATGGTAATTTCAAGAGAAGGAATGGCTAAAAACTCTGGCCACATACAAATAGATAATCTTCTTCTTCTTCTTCTTCTTCTTCTTCTTCTTCTTCTTCTTCTTCTTCTTCTTCTTCTTCTTCTTCTTCTTCAATTAGAAGTGGTTCGAGTCACGCTAGTGACTTATGAGAGTATGGAGCCGACCGCTCAGAAAGTCGTGGCGTGCTGATGAGCGTAATCTAGCCTAGAAATCAACATGCAGCTGAAAGATGCTGGTGTTGACCGCAATATCCTGAAAAGGATGGAAACGCGGGAAAAAAAACTGATGATGTACAAGTTGTGAGTTGCCAAGAGCGCAACTTCTGTGAGTTTGCTCATGCGTATCGTGTTGTAAATAAAACTTTTAAAACTGTTGGTGCCGTGGGTGAAAGTGTCATTCTTGAACACGTGTATTTGTTTCACCTCTGTCTTGAAATGCGAGCCATAAGGATGTCCAAGTAGGACTCTGACAGGTTACACCCGTGTTCCGTGATGTTGATCCATCGACTAAACTAAACTAGACTAAACTTCTCACAATTTAATTATAACCCTAATTTTTCACTGTGTGCAGTTACCGTATCTACTAAATATTGTAGAATCTGTTCATTGTCTGCAAATCTATCAACCGCAAGTCTAATGTTATTGATGTTACATCCTTCAATGGTGATTTCTCTCACTAGACCTCTATCTTACACTAGATCTCTAGCTTACACTAGATCTCTATCTTACACTAGATCTCTATCTTACACTAGACCTCTATCTTACACTAGACCTCTATCTTACACTAGACCTCTATCTTACACTAGACCTCTATCTTACACTAGACCTCTATCTTACACTAGACCTCTATCTTACACTAGATCTCTATCTGACACTAGACCTCTATCTTACACTAGACATCTATTTTACACTAGATCTCTATCTTACACTAGACCTCTATCTTACACTAGACCTCTATCTTACACTAGACCTCTATCTTACACTAGATCTCTATCTTACACTAGACCTCTATCTTACACTAGACCTCTATCTTACACTAGACCTCTATCTGACACTAGACCTCTATCTTACACTAGACATCTATTTTACACTAGATCTCTATCTTACACTAGACCTCTATCTTACACTAGACCTCTATCTTACACTAGACCTCTATCTTACACTAGATCTCTATCTTACACTAGACCTCTATCTTACACTAGACCTCTATCTTACACTAGACCTCTATCTTACACTAGACCTCTATCTTACACTAGACCTCTATCTTACACTAGACGTCTAGCTTACACTAGATGTCTAGCTTATACTAGATATTCTGAAATGACGGACAGTTTCATTCAGAACTTCATGATGAACACAATATTCACGTCACATGTTGTCATTCTTCTGTATTCAGCCCCTACGATGTGAGCAATATCGTGTCACATGATCTCGTTCCTCTTGTACCTTGCGGTGTCGCGGTGAAGTATAAACAGCCGGAGAGGCCCGCTTATAGGCTTCATGTATAGGTATTCGCATGGACTCTGTTATTCCCTGCGTCCATCAGCCCCTACGATGTGAGCAATATCACATCACATGTTGCCGTTCCTCTTTATTCAGCCCCTACGATGTGTGCAATATCACATCACATGTTGCCGTTCCTCTTTATTCAGCCCCTACGATGTGAGCAATATCACATCACATGTTGCCGTTCCTCTTTATTCAGCCCCTACGATGTGTGCAATATCACATCACATGTTGCCGTTCCTCTTTATTCAGCCCCTACGATGTGAGCAATATCACATCACATGTTGCCGTTCCTCTTTATTCAGCCCCTACGATGTGTGCAATATCACATCACATGTTGCCGTTCCTCTTTATTCAGCCCCTACGATGTGTGCAATATCACATCACATGTTGCCGTTCCTCTTTATTCAGCCCCTACGATGTGAGCAATATCACATCACATGTTGCCGTTCCTCTTTATTCAGCCCCTACGATGTGAGCAATATCACATCACATGTTGCCGTTCCTCTTTATTCAGCCCCTACGATGTGAGCAATATCACATCACATGTTGCCGTTCCTCTTTATTCAGCCCCTACGATGTGTGCAATATCACATCACATGTTGCCGTTCCTCTTTATTCAGCCCCTACGATGTGTGCAATATCACATCACATGTTGCCGTTCCTCTTTATTCAGCCCCTACGATGTGAGCAATATCACATCACATGTTGCCGTTCCTCTTTATTCAGCCCCTACGATGTGAGCAATATCACATCACATGTTGCCGTTCCTCTTTATTCAGCCCCTACGATGTGAGCAATATCACATCACATGTTGCCGTTCCTCTTTATTCAGCCCCTACGATGTGTGCAATATCACATCACATGTTGCCGTTCCTCTTTATTCAGCCCCTACGATGTGAGCAATATCACATCACATGTTGCCGTTCCTCTTTATTCAGCCCCTACGATGTGAGCAATATCACATCACATGTTGCCGTTCCTCTGTATTCAGCCCCTACGATGTGAGCAATATCAAGCCTGCCGCTGTTACTTCCCACAACATTTCCTGGAATCGTGTAAAGCTGGGTTGACCTTGAGCTCCAGGTAAATTAGAAACAAAACTGGCCTCTAAGTGGATTCGAACACTGAACCAGGAACCGGCGTGTTAGCCGCTGCGCCACCGCGGCTGTCTTGATCCGCAGTAGTCTATGGTGTATGTGCAACTATGATCAGATTCAGTGCCAAACAAAAAGGGGGTTTAGACCAAACAAAAATGGATGGCGGAAAATGGGAACAAATGTGAGTCACGGTTAAGATTGAAAAGTTGTTTATATGATAGCAGACAAGTTGTATTATAATGCCATGAGAACATTTCGGCGATATGTAAAATCATGGCAGACACGGCAAGTCGCTTGAGACGACGAATCATCTCATGGAACTAAATCAGTTAAGTTACTTGGGTTGAGTTGAGTTGAGTCAGAGTACTAAGTGTCGGCTAGATCACTCCCTGTCGAGCCATTCTCTCCAGGCGATGAAGGTTTATCTGTTCCATCACACGATATACATGACCCAAATAATAACCATGGCCACGTCTGCCTTATCGTGTACCAGCACCCCACCCAGCGGTGTAGACCCAGCCAATCTGTCCCCCTGCTCGTTTCCCACCACATCAGCATGTCTTGGGGGAAAGATCTAACGGATGTTCCATGTCTTTGATGTATGAATTGAAGCATGCCACTCTTCACGAATCGAGCCTGTCTCCACCCTTCTCATCATGCTCTGTGGGTCCTATGCAATCAAGACATGAGTGTGCTGTTTGTCCTCCAGACTTTATATTAGCGAAGTTGGAGACGTGATGTCATAGTACAGAAAGAGTTAACACATTTAGCACACGCAAAAGCATAAATAGACAGAAAGAGTCAATATATTTAGCACACGAAAAAAACACCATCATTGAAAGGGTTAACTGTGCCGGTATTTTCAATGATCACACGAGAGTACACTTATGTCAAAGAGTGGTTGCTGGAAAGTGTAAGAGAATGACATGTGATCAAGCACGGGAGAGCTTAGCGGCAACACCTAGTTCGTTTGACATCTACAGAGCAAGTTTTACAAAAGTATACACTAGTTTTTCCAGCTACAAGCAGTAAACCGATAAGTAGTGTCGCAGACAGCCTGAGTACAGCACACATATTACACGTAGGCTACAGTGGATTGTCAGGTAGACACATATTGCTAGAGAGAGAGAGACATGATGATGATGATGATGATGATGATGATGATGATGATGATGATGATGATGATGATGATGATGATGATGATGATGATGATGATGATGATGATGATGATGATGATGATGATGATGATGGCCACCATGCGTACTGTCTACAGTGAACAGTGATTGTGCGCCTTGAACGTAAGTGAGTGGGACACGGTTGGCTGGGAAGTATGTATTGGTCGTGCATCATAATGGATTAAAATACATGTCTCAGCTGCAGCCGCACGTTGTGTCCAATACTTCAAGAGCATCGGTACGGCAGTCTTGAGTGCCAGCCAATGGAAAGAACTCCATTCTTTAGACATCATTATCACACCACAGCGCACAACCACAAGTTCGTGCCATGACATGGGACATTGCAGACACCTAGGGAACGAACGTGCATGAGACCAGAGAAATGACGAGACATGGAGAAACATTTATGCGGGCCGTGATGAGAGCGACTTTGTGCAAAGGAACTGCCACATGATAACATGGTAGCTTTAAGGGATTTGAGCATTGGAACATAACGGGAACAGCTTCTAACACACAAAACGTGTTCTCGTGTCTTGTATAGTACAAAGGAATTGCGATGCCAAGCGTATAGAGTTGAGTTAAAACCGACATTCACAGCTCTTATGACATTCCCATACTGCTCCGTCCTCATCTTCAACAACCAGCGAAAACTCTCAGTGCTAATGGTACCAGCTGCAGTCTGATGTGTCCGGTTGGACTTGTCTATGAGTACTGAAACCAGACGTATAGTGAAAGTATATACATATGTGTCTCATTTAATCTCATCTCATCTTGTTCCTCTTATACTTTGCGTTGTCAAAGTGAAGCATAAACAGCAGGAGAGTGCCCGTTTATGGGCTTCATATATCGTGATTCCCATGGACTCTGTTATTCCTTCTATCCATCGTTTACATGGTCGGCCTCTTCTTCTGCTTCCATTAGGTCTGTACATCATTGCTTGTTGCGGTATACTGAGAGTTGGTAGCCTAGTTATATGGCCGAACCATTTCTCTTGCTATTTTCTAATTTTATCTAGAACTGCTATAATCCTGATTCCTATAATCCTGATTTCATCACTCTCTTCTTGATTATGTGTGTGTAAAATATGTGATATATTCCATATGTCGTGATAGCCATAATAAACTCATCAGTTATTGGCCTATTTATGCACTGTATTGTCGTCGTCCAATGGCTTATCCTGTGCAGAACTTACTCTCCCGTAACAGATTTTCCAAATGGCTCTCGATCTCAAGGCTATGTTTCTGTCATGTGTACATGATCTATCATATGTTAAAGCTTTTTACTTTTTGGTCTTCATCTTCTTCATATCCCTGGTACAATTCCGGCCTTAATTGTCTGTTCTGAATTTTCTCGTAATTTTACGTGTATTTCTTTTATTTAAGTCAGTTGTGTTAGGTTCAATAGCGAAACCAGTCTTCCTTAGTACCGAGTTCTTATTGGATAATATGTTTGATCTTCTTTCCGTCCAGTGACGTTGTAATAATTGTACTTTCTTGATGATTTTAATGTGAATATTCCTGACTTACCAATAAAACGTTTGCAAAGAACATAGAGCCTGTTCTTTTATATGGATGTGAAACTTGGACAATGAGCAGTCAAGCTGAAAAACATCTGATGGCTGCAGAAATGTGGTTTCTGAGGAAAACACAAAGAATACCATGGACAGACAGAAAAACCAATGACCAAGTACTATAGGAGACAAATGACAATCGTAAATTGATTAGAGAAATTAGACGTAGACAGTCAAACTTTTGTGGACATGTTATGAGAAGAAATGGATTGGAGAACTTAGTGACAACTGGCAAGATCGAAGGGAACAGACCAAGAGGAAGACCGAGAGGAAAATACCTACATGGTTTGGCCACATGGCATGGACGAGACAGGAACACTGAGCTGATCCACGACTCTGATGATCGAGTGAAATGGCGAGTCATGACCGTCCACGCTTTCCGGCATGGCACATGATTGATTGATTGATTGATTGATTGATTGATACAACATAGTTATGTTGTTGGGCTACAGAAGCATGCTACATTGTCCTGATTGCTTTAACGGTGTCTTCTATCGGTTTGCACCAACTGATAGTTCCAGATAGTTTGATAGCAGTTGCACGATCTAATTCCTTGAGTGCTTTAGAAAAGTATTATATCATTTCATCAACCAATATCTAACAGTAGCTAGACTACATAAGAACGCCAAGACGTCCTGACTACTTTATGAATGTCTTCTATCATCGCATCAACTGACACCTCAAAGTTGTTAAGTTACAGGTGCAGGTTCCAACTCCCTACTTGCTTTACCTATTTATTTTATCATTCTTTCAATTGAAACCTAAAATTGCTGATCTACAGGAGCACGCCACAACTTCTCGATCGTTTTAATGGTTTATATCACTGCATCAATTGATAATTGATTATAATTGATAATAATGAATCGGTCTCTGTGGCTAAGGGCTTGCGAACGCGTTTTGTGAGCCCGTATACCCGGGTTCGAAACACGGCGCTGCTGGTTTTTTCGATAAAGGTATAGGGGCCGGTCGTTCAGAAAGCAATGGCAAACTACTGAGCGTAACACTTGCCTAGTACATCAACAGCAGCTGAAAATGCTGGTGTTGACTGCAACGTCCCGTAAGGGATACGCAACAAAAAAACATCAATTGATAGATCCAAGTAGCTGGACTGCACTAACTGCCACAACCTTCTGATTGCTTTAAAGTCTTGTATCATTGTATCAACTGATAGATCCAAGTAGCTGGACTGCACTAACTGCCACAACCTACTGATTACTTTAACGTCTTGTATCATTGTATCAACTGATAGATCCATGTAGCTGGACTGCACTAACTGCCACAACCAACTGATTGCTCTAACGTCTTGTATCATTGTATCAACTGATAGATCCAAGTAGCTGGACTGCACTAACTGCCACAACCTACTGATTACTTTAACGTCTTGTATCATTGTATCAACTGATAGATCCAAGTAGCTGGACTGCACTAGCAGCCACAGCCTCCTGATTACTTTAACGTCTTGTATCATTGTGTCATGGAATGCCGCCTTAACATCCCAGAATATTTTTCTCGGTCTCCAAATTTGAGAGGCCAAATTGAGAAAGAATGAATTAATCACGCTACTCCAAGGCTATCTAGTCGTGAGGTAAGATTATTCACAAAAAGCCTCTAGCCATGACGTAAGCTTGCAGATGGCAAGTAAAATGGGCTACTTGAGACGGACACAACTAGATAATTTAAATTAGTCTACACCTTGGAAAACTGCTGACCCAGACGGGCTATGACACCACACAGACACATTGGCACCTTCTCGTCCAGGTAAACCCTGGCTGAATCAACAATGAACTGGGCCATTGGGTGAATAAAGGCAATTACCTGTAGAAAGGTGTGAAATCACTGATAAGACTCAAGGGGCTTATAATGGTCAGATCCACAGGTGTGAAGGCTAGTGTGCATGCAGAAAGAATTTTTATGACTGAACAGACTTGGAGATAATTGCAATTAACGTCAGGAGGAGATAAGAAGAATTTATGAATGGAATTCCTGGGAGATAAGTGTCTACTGCTAGGCTAGGTATAAAAACCCACGATAGACCTTTTCCCTTTAGATTAAGTCTGACTTCAGAACAGGTAGGAACTATCTCAATGTTTGTAGTCATATGCATGATTATTATGTTAGATTTCACTACAAAAGTTATTTCTTAGTTACTAATTTTCAGTCTATATCTGATCTAGGTTATTGCAAGAACTATCATTGTCATAGGTTACTTGAGTGTTCTTTCTGAGTTCTGTGTTCAATATCGGATTGCTTTGAGTGCTGCCTTATGTGAGACAGATCTTGTCTGTGTATACTTTTAGGTGTCTTGGTAGATGCTTGGCATTTCTTTGTACACTATCCTAGTTGCTTTTTGGTGTGTGCATTTGTTGTACAGAATATAGTCAACTGACTATTTATTTAATTCTTACAACAGCAGTAACTAAGTGGTGATTAAACCGGGCAGCTCAGCAAATATGGCTGGTCTGTGTGGGAACTTCAATTAGACTTGTTGTATATCTCATTTTGTAGCTATACAATATTAGTACTCATTAATAATGCCTGATGCTATTATGTTGAGTATCACTAGAGGTCCATCTTGAAGTAATATAATGTTTACGGATATGTTGGATGTATGTATGTGTAATTTCATATGAATATACGATGCTAGGAATATGCTTCGTACCTATTCTTTTTGTGTATATACGTCTCATTTCGTATACCTACAAACTAACTAGTGCATTATGCTATTATGTTAAAGTATCATAATATGTCTAGTTTAATTAATGTTTTATGGGTATTTCATGTTTGGTATATTGATTTGTCATATGCAAGCCTACCAATATGAAGTGTTATATTATGGTGTGCGCATTGGCACACTAACCATCGATTGCATTTGTAGCAGAGGTGTAATGGTACAGACATTACCCAAAAGTGTTATGGGGTATATGGTGCTAAACCTTTTTCATCATACGGTGGAGGGTAATTTACGGAAGTCTGGCACAGCTACTGGTCCCGGCTTGTAAGCCCGGATGATCAGGCATTATTATAATACCCTTACCGACCCTGTGAGCTGCTAACCCAACCTTGGACGGAGCGGCTGTATGACACATAATTTCTGTATTAGCGACATGGACAGGGGCGGCAGAAATGTAATAATTACAGGCGTGTGAGACAATTGAAAAGCCCGTCCCAGACTAAAGACAGTAGGGAGAAGGAGGATGGTGAACGCAGTAGAGCTGGAAGATAAACTTGGCCAGACTGGTCATTGTATATGTTTGTGTTATGATATGTTTTAATTAGGATTGCGCTGATGTAGAACTGATATAACACATTCTTGACTTCTTTCAAGCTCTCACAAGGAGCACCTATGTTATAGATCTCAAGACTAGAGACTACTGACTAGGAGTGTCAGGACTGACAGGATCGTCAGAATACCGGCAAGCTGTTTCTTTTGTGTGTGTCTACTGGAGAATGGGGATCTGGACCACAGATCCAGATAGATCATGTAACAAGTAAAGTTACGTAATGTTTGTCATCAATATCAATATGTATATGATTTCATCATCCTCATATTGACAATCATCCTATGTCTATTGTTATGATTAGCAAATAAATGTTGTAGTATTGTAACTCATAGTTCTCTCGTTATATTTTAATTCCAATTGTGCATACGTGTTGTTGTGTACATTGGTGTTGGTTCACTTAGACACCAAAGAAGGGAGCAGTCAGGGAGAAAAACCTGTACTGAGATAGTCGTCTATACTAATATATTTAGACTTAAAACATCTATCTTAGCTAACCTTCTCTTTCCCATTCCTTGGCGAATATTCAGCACAGTTCATTTAATTTTATAACGAGCCACTTGGAGCTGTTCGTTGGATATTCATGGGCTTAATCTGTAGTTCAGCCATATAGATTTTGTCCCTAGTCAGTTTCTGACTATTTGGGGTTGCTCGCCAGTGAATAATATTTTCATCTAGCCGGGGGGGGGGGGGGGGGGGGGGCTTATGACACATTGTATCAACTGATAGATCCAATTAGCTGGACGGCACTAACTGCCACAACCTACTGATTGCTTTAAAGTTGATTTGATTTGATTTAACGTCTTGTATCATTGTATCAACTGATAGATCCAAGTAGGTGGACTAAATGAGCACGCCAATAAGCACTGATTGATTTACCATTGTCTTCAATCACTGAGTTCCTGAAGCTAGTTTAAATAAGCACTCTACACCAAACTACCCGCTTTATCATTGTCTTCTATCAGTGCAAATTCATTTTTACCTCTTAATTAAAAATGTATTGCTTTTAATGCTCATTATTTATCTGTCTGTCTGTTTTATTGCATGAATTCATGGCATTTACCAAATCTAATTAACACTTGTAAGATAAAACTGTAATCTGAAATTCTGGCAATTCAGGATTAATGGCTTTGGAAATGAATCTGAGAAAACGAGTTTTCAAGGGTTACCCAGAGCCAATGTTCATGTGTGGAAATGTGTCACGGGCAATTTGGAGAATGGAAAATCACGTATAGGCTGTAGAGATGTTGAAGTTAATGTCGAAAGAATCGACTTAATCGTCCTGGATTTTCTCCATCTTGCTGGTTCGTGTCTCTCCGCTAACGACAAATCGCACCCTTTGAGCATCAGACACAGAACCAAGTCGGCAACTCCCGCAATGACACCACAGGTTTCTGAATGAATGAATGAATGAATGAATGAATGAATGAATGAATGAATATGTATACACATTCTAAGGGAGAGGGGTGAATTATTATTCAAAAGAAATGGCAAGCAAGAAACTTTAGGAGCCATGAATTTTGCTTTGAGCCAGCTTCTGCTGTTTCCTCTGAACCCATTTCCCCTGTACGCTACGCAGCCCTGAGATAAGAATAGAAAGTCTTTGTGAACACGTTTTTAACTTTACGTAATAAATTCACAATGGGACGAGATGAAAGACATAAGAAAGTGAACAGCGAAGAGAAAACATAGCGATGTTACCGAGAGGGTTTTAAGCCTGTTGAAAACTGGAAAACTAGAAATCCTGCGAATTACACGAGCTATCGCTACGAGGTCAGGAAATAAAAATCAAGTTGTACGGGATGAGAGACTGGAGTAATGTGACAGTGATCTATGCATTAGCGGGGATTTGGATTCAAAGTTCTGAGGTCGCATAATTCTGCTATTATCTAATAGCCGATAACCCGGCTCTAACTGAGAAATATCATCCGTTTAATGCAGTTGTTCTGTGTGTTACCCAACGATGGTGATGATAATAGTGGTGATGATGGTGATGATGGTAATGGTGGTGATGGTTATGTGAGAAAGATGTCTTCAATATTGAAAGATGTACATTGTTACCTGCTGTTGTAGGTGTTGTAGGTTGCTTTGTGAACAACTAGGGTTAGAATTAAATTGTAAAAAGACACAGATTATGGTCGTCACAAGGAAGAACGAAATACCACAATGTAATATACAAGCAAATGGGAATATTCTTCAACAAGTTAATAGGTACAATTATCTCGGAACAGTAATAACATCTGATGGGAGATACCTTGAAGTGAAGAGATTAGAACAAGAATCGCCATGGCAAAAGTAGCCTTTAGCAAGATGAAAAACATACTGACCAATAAAAAGATGTCAATTGATTGATTGATTGATTGATTGATTTAGGAACCGACATCACAGCATTCGGGGCATTCCCATAAGCGCTCCGTCCCCATCCTCAGCAATTGTCAATTGAAACGAGAAAAAGAGTGTTGGGGTGCTACATATAACCTGTACTTTTATATGGATGTGAAGCTTGGGCAATGAGCAGTCAAGCTGAAAAACATCTGATGGCTGTAGAAATGTGGTTTCTGAGGAAAATGCAAAGAATACCATGGACAGACAGAAAGACCAATGAACAAGTCCTTCAAGAAACAAATGAAGATCGTAAACAGATTAGAGACAGACGTAGACAGTCAACATTTTTCGGGCTTGTTATGAGAAGAAATGAATTGGAGAACCTTGTGACAACTGGTAAGATCGAAGGGAACAGACCAAGAGGAAGACCTAGAAGCAAATACGTGGATGGCTTGGCCTCGGGCATGGTCGAGACAGAAACACAGAGCTGATCCACGACTCTGGCTATCGAGTGAGATGGTAAAACATGGCCGCCCACGCTTATCGGCATGGCACATGATGGATGGATGGTTGTAGGTGTGTTAATTACATAACCTGGCTTTGTATTGCTTCACTGTAGGGCGTCTTCACGAAATATCAGATTATCTTGTGTTGCAGAAATCAACTGGCTCGCATTCTACTCTAGATAATCATTATCCTTGTTATCTACATTAT
>OY992876.1:116499320-116576820 GCA_963921405.1 Cepaea hortensis
GCTGCCTTGCAGCGAAAATCATGTCAACAGTTCCACGTTATTTTCTGAAGCCACATTGACTCTCAGGAAGAAGACCTTGATCGAGATGGGCTGTGAGGCGATTGAGAAGAATTCTGGCGAGTATCTTCCCTGCAATTGAAAGCAAGGAGATGCCTCTGTGGTTGTCACAGGATTGGCGGTTTCCTTTACGTTTGTAAAGGTGGACTATTGACGCGTCCTTGAAATCTTGTGGCATGGTCTCGTTCACCCATATATTTGTAAAGACTTGGTGAAGCTGCTCTGTTAGGACCGGCCCACCTGCCTTGTATATCTCTGCTGGGATGGAGTCAGGACCAGGTGCCTTGCCGCTGGAGAGTTGCTGGATGGCTTTGTTTACTTCCACTATGGTTGGCAGGTCATCAAGTGTCTCATTGGTGGGAACTTGAGGAAGGCAGTTGATGGTTTCATCATCGAAGAAGGAAGTTGCATTTAAGATGTTGCTGAAATGCTCTGCCCAGCGTTGAAGGATTTCTTTCTTATCGGTGACCAATGTTCCCCCATCTGCACTGAGGAGGGGAACTATGCCTGGTGATGTAGGACCATAGACCGCTTTCAGTGAGTCGTAGATGTTTTTCATATCATGTCTGTCAGCAAAGCCCAGAATTTCATCAGCTTTGCTGCTCAGCCAGGAGTCCCGCATGTGCCGAAGTTTCTACTGCACTACTCTCTGAATGTTCTTGAAGGCATCTTTTTTTATGTTGACTTCGGGTCATTCAAATGTGCCTTGAGGAGAAGATGTTTCTCGGCCAGCAATTGGTTGATGTCTTCGGAATTTTCATCAAACCAGTCTTCATGCTTTCGGGGGGATGAACCCAGGATTTCCATAGCAGTGTTGTAAATTATGTCCTTTAGGGCTCTCCATTCTGTTTCTGTATCCTGTTGAGCTGCAGCATTGGGCTTGAGGCGGTTTTCCAGCATATTTTCAAACGACTGCTGCATTTTTTTGCTGTTTAGGCGGGTGACATTTAGCTTGTTTTGCATTTTCACCCCTTGAGGACGCCGTGGTGGCCTGATGTGAATGTTTATTTTCGAGACAATGAGACGATGGTCTGTCCAACATTCGGCACCACACATGGATTTTGTCACTCGAACGTCTTGTCTGTCACTCCTCCTGACGATGACATAGTCAATAAGGTGCCAGTATTTCGAGCGAGGGTGCATCCACGATGTCCTATTTCTCATGGGGAGACGGAAAATTGTGTTCGTAATCAGGAGATCATGTTCGGCACATGTCTGAAGGAGGAAGAATCCATTGCTGTTACAATTTCCGACTCAATGCTTTCCAATAATGCCACTCCAAGAGGTGGTGTCCGTGCCTACTCTGGCATTGAAATCCCCAAGGAGTATAAGTGTGTCACCTTTGGGAACAGATGTTAGTGCATTGTGCAGGTCCTCATAGAACTTGTTCTTGACATCATCTTCGTTGGTTATAGTTGGTGCGTAGACACTCACAGTGGTTGCATGCTTCCTTCCATTCAGCAGGGGCAACTTAATTGTCATGAGCCTGTCGTTTATAGCCTTTGGAAATCCAACTAATGTGCCGACCAGGGGCGACTTAATCGCAAATCCCACACCGGATTGGCGTCTCTCCTCGTTTTTCCTTCCACTGAAGAAAAATGTGTAGCCGGCACCTATTTCACAGATTTGGCCTTCTTCTGCAAGTCGTGTCTCGCTCAAGGCTGCAATGTCGATGTTGTACCTGCCCAGCACTCTCCCAATCAGTGCTGTTCGTCTCTCTGGACCCGACGCGCCGTCTCTGTCAAGTAGGGTGCGTACATTCCAGGTTCCAATTGTTAAGGGAATATGGTTTACTCTTTTAGCTTTGCTTATTTTATCTTTGTTTGTATTTCGACCCCAGTTAGGGAACCCACCAACCGCGGCTAGCTGGTTAGGTAGTGATGGAGCAGACAATGTTTAGGGCACCTTTTCTAGCCCCTTCCTCATGCTATGGAGGTGAGCAGTGTGTTCCTATAGAGGGCTGCTCAGTCGCTCAGGGGGCTGCCGAATCCCACTACTGCTCCGGTCAGTAGAAGACGACCATATGGCCTGAGCCGCCTGTGTGCAGGTCTGCGACTACGGCTGCCAGCGTACCCACGCCTGCCGCTTCGCCGCTCGCCCATCGCCACAGGGCTTGAAGGTGATATATGACGTTGGATGAAGAATGACTTGCGCGATGACTTGGATTAAAGTGAGGAAGAGTTGCGCAATTCGTCGACCTCACTCTCTGGCCTGAGTCCATCTGAGTCCAGTGGCAAGACAAGTCGAGACGACTGGGGACGAATACAGGTGCAGTGGATGACCAGGGCGCTCTACGTGCCTTGCCGTGCTCATTACGTTCCACAACGCTTTGCAGGTAAACGCCGTCTTGCCCGTTGAATCACTTTGACTGTCTACGTCTAATGACTCTAATCGGTTTACGATCTTCATTTGTTTCTTGAAGGACTTGTTCGTTGGTTATTCTATCTGTCCATGGTATTCTTTGCATTTTTCTCAGAAACCACATTTCCACAGCCATTAGCTGTTTTTCAGCTTGACTGCTTATTGTCCACGCTTCACATCCATACAAAAGTATAGGTTCTATGTAGCATCTCAACACTCTTTTTCTCGTTTAAATTGATATCTTTTTGTTGGTCAGTATGTTTTTCATCTTGCAAAAGGCTCCCTTCGCAATGGTTATTCTTGTTCTAATCTCTTCAAGGCATCTCCCATCAGATGTTATAACTGTGCCGAGATAACAGTATCGATTCATTTGTTTAAGAATATGTCCATCTACTCGTATATCACATTGTGGTATTTCCTTCTTCCTAGTGAAGACCATAATCTGTGTCTTCTTAATATTCAGTTCTAACCCTAGTTGTTCACTGTGTGCAACAACCGCATCTACTAAATTTTGCAGGTCCTGTTCATTGTCTGCAATCAAGACTGTATCATCTGCGTATCTAATGTTATTGATGTATCGTCCCCCAATGTTGATTCCTTCCATATCTTCTATATTTCTAAATAATAACTTTTGCCGTCAAGCGTCGTGGGAGGAATAATTGGCGCTCCAGCGCCCGATGGCTGGCACTGGATACTGTCATTCCGTGTGATTGTTCAATGTCTTTGAAATTATGAATCTTCTCGAGCGTCATCTTGCTCTCGTCGCAGATGTTTTTTTATGTAACGCCACTGCTGGTAGTTGATGCTGTTGCATTCTAATGAAATGGCCGAACCATTTTATCTTTTGTCTTTCAATATATGTGGCATAAGGTGTTGATCCTACTGTCTGTCTGATAACATCATTTCTTACTCAGTCCACTGGAACACACCCGGTCAAAGAAATACAGGGAGCCCTAGCAACAACAGGCCAAGAGGTAAATATGTGGGGAGGACATGAACTGCCGGAGACGGCAAGGATATGATGGCTTGGCGCTAGGTGGTCGTGTGGCGTATGTTCCATTAGGGGATTAGAGACACAAGAGACGTACAAGAAGACATATGTCAGAGACGAGGTCTTCAGTTATCATCATCATCATCATCATCATCATCATCATCATCTTCCACTTTTGCAGTCAAGCGTCGTGGGGAGGAATAATTGGCGCTCCAGCGCCCTGTCATTCCGTGTTATTGTTCAATGTCTTTGATATCATCAATCTTCTCGAGCGTCATTTTGCTCTCGTCGTAGATGTTTTTTATGTAACGCCACTGCTGGTAGTTGATGGTGTTGCATTCTAATGAAATGGCCGAACCATTTTATCTTCTGTCTTTCAATATATGTGGCATAAGGTGTTGATCCTACTGTCTGTCTGATAACATCATTTCTTACTCAGTCTCGGATAGGTCAGTTGGCAGATCTCCTCAAGCATCTCATCTGACAGCTACCATACTTCGTAAATTGCCGGAGAAAATATTTTCAATGGTGTCGTGGCGGGCATTTCTATTACATGTATCTGTTAAAATGAAAGGTAGCTTATGCAATAAATCAATATTACTGAATGTAAGAAAGAGAATGCTGAAATGCTAGATATAATCCGTTTTGCTGTGTGGCTGTGACTCTTGGAATGTAAATGAACACATAAGGAAGAACATGGAAGCAACAGAGATGTGGTTTCTGAGACGAATGATGCGAATTCCTTGGACTGCCAGAGTAACTAACAACGACTGCCTGAATAAGATTAGAAAATTATATTCAACAATAAGAATGAGACAGACAGCTTGCTTTAATGCTGTGATGAGAAGATAGGTATTGAAGAACATCGTGACGACTGGAAAGATCAAGAGGAAGAGAGGCAGAGGCAGACCAAGAGAAATGACGCAGGATGGACTGAGACGGTGGCATGGAGAAATGTCATCAGAAGAGTTGATCCAGAACACCAAAGGTAGAGCTATGAAGAGAGACATGAACGCCTACGCCAGCTAGCAAGGCATTTGATGATGATGATGATGATGATGATGATGATGATGATGATGATGATGATGATGATGATGATGATGATGATGATGATGATGATGATGATGATGATGATGATGATGTATCTGTTTGAGTGATATAACGTCTGAGGTATTCTTGCTTGTTTCTTTTTGTCAGTTTTTGCATAGTTCCTACAGAGTCACGGATATTTGATATTTGCCGGTTTGTATAGGGGCGTTAATTTAAAATCCGTTCGTGCCGCACCGCGCGTAATTGCGTACGTTGAGCATGATCATGTCATAGTCATGTGATAATACTGACCAATGAATAAAAGAGCATGTGCTTATCGTCCCATGATGCATAGGTTCTGTTTCTGACTGTTGAGAAAATGGCCGGGTTAATCCAAAATCCGTCCAAAGAAGCTCAAAGAGCGGTGATTCAGTTTCTTTCATTTGAAGGATGTCAACCAGTGGACATTCATCGAAGAATGCAGGCAGCGTACGGTAACAAATGTGTGCCGAAGACAACAGTGACAGACTGGGCACGAATGTTTCGGAAAGGACGTCAGTTGACAGATCTTCGACGGCTTGTCAAACGCATATTGTTGTAACAGAAAAAAAAAAAAACCATCGCCAAAATTGATACAGCAGTACAGATGAACTGTCGAAGCATACGTTCGCTAGCGAAAGAATTTGATGTTTCAATTGGGACAATTAAAAATGTCGTTCATAAGAAACTGCAACCAAAAAGAGGAACGCATGGGATGGCGCTTGAACCACTTGCTGCGTTACAGAGTGGATCGTGATGCATTTCTCTTCTGCATAGTGGCAGGCGATGAATCATGGTGTCGCCACTTTGAGCCGAGCAGCAAAAGAGAGACCATGAAGGGCTATGGTTGGCCGACTTTAAAGAACCTAGTGTCAACATCAACTCTAACAACTACTTGCAAACACTAGACAAGCTGCAAAAATCCATCAAGAATAAACGACCCGGCATGCTTTCTCGTTATGTGATTTTGTTGCATGATAATGCTCGTCCGCATGTCGCAAAGATTGTGCAGGAAGCATTAGCAAGGAATAAGTGGGAAATTTTGCAACATCCAACCTATAGTCCTGATTTTTCACCATGTGATTTTCATTTGTTCGGACCTCTTAAAAAAGCTCTCAAGGGGCAACGATCTGACACAGATGCAGACGTAATGAACGCGGTAAACACTTGAGCAACCACAATCCTTTTTTGCAGACGGCATTCGCCGCCTACCTAAGCAATGGAATGCTTGCCTAAATGCCTACGGCGACTTCTTCTGACCAACCCATGGTGCATAATTCATTCAAAATGAATGCTTTGTTTAATTCTACCACACCTGTTAATGTTTCTTTCATGCTTTTGTAATAAAGCCATTGGAACGGGTTTCAAATGAACGTCCCTAATACTTTCTCTAGTCGCCCATTCTAACCTCCTTCCGGGACGGTGCTCGTGTTGATAGAAAACATAGGGTAGAGAAAATGACTAAACTATTGGGATATCATTTGTTTACAAGATTCAAAAGGAGACCAAGAAAACGATAGACAACATCAACAATTTAGTTTATAAGATATTGCAATCAACTCTACCATTTATTAGCTGTTTGTGATTTTCTAAGCAATTTTACGTTCAGTAATTTGCCGTTTCTTTCTGAACGGCCTACGCTTTTTGCCATCATCGCATTCAACGCGTAACAATCGGTTTTCAAATAGTCTACGGCCGCTATTCAACCCTGGACTCGGTATGTCGTGTCGAGGAATAATACACTCTAGACTCGGTACGAAGAAATTGTGAATCCATGACTTGGTATTTCAGGGAACTGTGAAAACTGAACTTGGTAAGAGGGAATTGTGAATCCAGGACTTGGTATTTCAGGGAACTGTGAACCCTGGACTCGGTAAGAGGGAATTGTGAAACCAGGACTTGGTATTTCAGGGAACTGTGAACCCTGGACTCGGTACGAGGGAATTGTGAATCAAGGACTCAGTATTTCAGGGAACTGTGAAACCTGGACTCGGTACGAGGGAGTTGTGAATCCAGGACTCGGTATTTCAGGGAACTGTAAAACCTGGACTCAGTATGTCGGGGAATTGTGAAAATCGGACTCGGTATGTCGGGAATTGTGAACCCTGGTCTCGGTATGTCAGGGAATTGTGAATCTTGGACTCGGTGTGTAGGGGATTTGTGAATCCTAGAATCGGTATGTCGGGGATCTGTTAATTCAGGATTCGGTATGTCGGGGAACTGTGAACCTTGGTCTCGGTATGTCGGGGATCTGTTAATTCAGGACTCGGTATGTCGGGGAACTGTGAACCTTGGTCTCGGTATGTCGGGGATCTGTTAATTCAGGACTCGGTATGTCGGGGAAATGTGAACCCTGGACTCGGTATGTCGGGGAACTGTGAACCCTGGACTCGGTATGTCGGGGATCTGTTAATTCAGGACTCGGTATGTCGGGAAACTGTGAACCCTGGACTCGGTATGTCGGGGATCTGTTAATTCAGGATTCGGTATGTCGGGGAACTGTGAACCTTGGTCTCGGTATGTCGGGGATCTGTTAATTCAGGACTCGGTATGTCGGGGAAATGTGAAACCTGGACTCTGTATGTCGGGGAACTGTGAACCCTGGACTCGGTATGTCGGGGATTGTTAACCCTGGACTCGGTATGTCGAGGAACAGTGAGCCCTGGACTCGGTATGTTGGGGAACTGTGAACCTGGACTCAGTATGTCAAGGAATTGTGATCTCTGGACTTGGTACGTCTGGGATTGTGAACCCTGGACTCGGTATTTCGGGGAATTGGGAACCCTGGACTCGGTATGTCGGGGAATTGTGAAACCTTGACTCTGTATGTCGGAGAATTGTGAACCTTGGACTCGGTATGTCGGGAAACTGTTAATCCAGGACTCGGTATGTCGGGAATTGTGAACCCTGGACTCGGTATGTCGGGGAATTGTGAAATTCATTTTCCTCACCCCCTAAGTCACAGACGCCTATAGACAACATCAAGACCCATCATCATCAGTATCGCCATCTTCAATATTTGCCGTCAAGCGTCGTGGGGAGAAATAGTTGAAGTTTCAGCGTACAAGGTGTTGATCCCACTGTCAGTCTGATAACATTATTTCTTACTTGGTCTCGGATAGTTAGTTAAGTTGGCAGCTCTTTTCAGTCATCTCATTTCGCGGGTATTGATTTTGCCTAAGTGTGATTTGGATGATGTCCAAATTTGACGTTGGTAGCATAGGGATTGGTATGAATATTCTATTTATTATCCGTCGTTTCCGGACATTGGTATATTTCCATGTTTTATTGTCGGTGTCAGTTAACATAAAGCGCTCTTGCTCTTTTATATCTTTTTTTAAAAAAAGTCTTAAAAGTCGAGAGGACTGACTTCATTGCACCGGGTTTTAATACATATGGCTTGGTCTCTTTCCACAGGGCGGCCTGCCTAAAGAGTCGAACAAAGCACGAACACCGTAGCTCCAGCGACGAGCCCCAGGAGACTCCGAGAATAATATCTAATTTCAATTGCTCGATCTATTTTGCGATTCTCTGTAATCGTTCTTCCTAGATATTTAAATTCTTTTACTTACTTCAGAGTGAACTATCTAGCTGTACATTTAATGGACCAATAGCTCTGCTAACCTGCATTGATTTTGTTTATTACAACGTGGGCACATTAACTGATGCAGTACCAAAGGATAATACATCCCGAAATGTGACCTCTCATTTAGACAGAAGGACGATGTGTCACCATACAAGGGTCGTTGTATTATTTTTTCTGCCTAGTGGTATTTTCCATACTTTTACAGCTTAGAGAATGGAGATTTATATTATAATACTTGTTCTTTTGATTTCACACCATATTTGGTCCAAACCTACTTTTTGTTTGACACTGAATCAATTTTCGGGCGGAAGAGCGCAATTGGGGGGGGGGTGGGGGGGGGGGGGGGTTACAAGCCTTATCCTGGTGCGAGGAAATGCAACCAAAAGACAAAATGTCATGGTAGGGCAGATCAGGCTCTAAGACTTGGTTGGTAGCTGGTCTAGGATCGAAGTTCCGACAGGCAGACAGTTAGAGCATTGTTTTTCTGATCCGGCAGCTTCTTCAGCTTGTCTTGATCCAGATGTATTGGTATTACCATTCCTCTGGAGTGAACTAGGCAGGCCGAGAGAGTGATCATGCTGCATGGGCATATATGGTCTCTAACTTCTGCCCAGGCTTTGTGCTATGGAGAGGTATAACTCCATCCCTGGTCTTAATCGGTCTCGGGATCAAAGCGAGAGGTAGCAGTTACGGGTAATACGTCCTTGTCAGTTGGCGTAGACATGGGACGCTACGGGTTGCCTCTGACGGTGTGAGACACCTACAAGTAGCCACTTTAGTAACTTCTTCTAAATTGCTTTTTATTTATATACCCTACATAGTTGGATAGCTCTTGAAAAAACAAATCCAACGGTACCTTATTCAAGTCTGTGGGTCAATTTTAAGCCGAGATATTAATGTGTGTGTGTGTGTGTGTGTGTGTGTGTGTGTGTGTGTGTGTGTGTGTGTGTGTGTGTGTGTGTGTGTGTGTAAGTTTATCATTTAAAAGGGACATATAGAAGTAAAATGATGTTGACCTTCACTTTTTGTGACCCTACCTACACACTCACACAACTATTGGTTAACACTGTCGCCAGTGGAGATTAACACCGCGGCCTGTCTAACTCAAGGAAAAATAACTCTGCCAGTGTGTGTGTGTATATATATATATATATATATATATATATATATATATATATATATATATATATATATATATATACATCTTCACTACATCTGTGTGACGTCAGACCGCGCGTGGACTGCATACGAGTCTTGTCAGCCAGCATAGATAGATGCATTTTGACAAAAGAAGTCCCGTTGGAAAGATGCAAAATTATCAATGATCTTGTCCTTGAAGAGTGATGAAAAATTACACTTACATACAATAATGGGTGTTGAATGTACACATGCATTCATTATCATGTTAATCGCTCTGAATACTCCATAACAATAATTAAATGGAGTATGACATCGAAAACTGCCATCCCCCGCCATTGAAATACCACATTACAGCATTGATCTTCATAATTTTAGTGGGAGATTGAATGCCAACTTAAGTGGTCGAAAATTATAACACACGTAAAAATGGATGGTACATTTAATAATACAGAGCATAACAATGTAATACGTATTATAAAAAGGTATTTATGGGTTTACTTACCACTTAGAATAGGCAGTCTGGCTCTCCGGTATAACAAGGGTTCCCGACTTGCCAGAAATGCAGAACGCAAAACGGGGTGGGAAAAACTATATCAAGTAATCGGTATCTGTTTTAACTCGATCTTGGAATAGTCGTGGAATTTAACATCATGAGTACGCTTACCGTCCGCATATCGGAGACACAAAAAACAATATCCGAACGTAACCGCAAGAAATATTCCGGTAAAATACGGCAAAATGAACCGCAGTACCTACCTACAGGTGTCACTGATCAGCTACAGCCCGCCTGCTTCAATGGGTGCTTGGGGCTAGGACAAAATATGAATCGAAGGCTGTTAAACCAATGCACCATGCACTAATAATAATAAAAATAGAAACCTCAAGCTACGGCTTACAACCTGGAACATAAGAACCATGTGTCCAGGATTTTCTACTGACCTGACGAATATTGACTATGTGAGAAAAACGGTTGTGATTGATGCAGAACTCAATCGCCGTAACATTGATATTGCTGGCCTGTAGGAGACTCGCCTTGCTGAGGAAGGGTCACTCGGGGAAAAACAATTACAACTTTTTTTTTTTTTTGAAGGGTAGAGGGCAGGCCAAAAAAAGGCAACATGGTGTGGGCTTTGCAGTGAAGAATTCGCCACTGGGAATGATTGAAATTCCATCTGGAGGTAATGAAAGACTATTATCCGCGCGCTTGGCAACCTCTTGTGGTTTTGCCACAATTATCACTGCATATGCACCGACACTCGCACCCTCTGATGATGTGAAGGATTCGTTCTATAAAGAGCTAGACTCTTTGATCAAGGCAGTTCCAAAATCCGACTACATTTATATGCTCGGTGATTTAAATGCTCGTGTGGGCAAGGAATCGAGTTCATGGCCAGTGTGCCTTGGAAAACATAACATCGGTCACATGAATGAAAATGGGCAAAGCACCTGGAGCATTGCACCAGAAATGACCTATGTATTACAAACTCCTTATTTAAAACAAAAGAGCTGTATAAGGTCACATGGAAACATCCAAGATCAGGCCATTGGCATCAGCCGGATTTCATCATCATACGGAGACAACGTCTAAACCAAACATCATTAACTCGAAGTTACCACAGTGCTGACTGTGATACGGATCATTCTTTGGTTGTTGCAAGAATTAAACTGAGACCAAAGAGAATTATCACAGCTAAACACAAATCTAGCCCCTGGATTAATGTTAGTAACACCCTCGATCCTGATAAGTGCTTTGAGTTCCAACAGCAACTTGAAGACGCTTTCACTGATACATCAGAAATTTGTACAGCAAGTGAAAAATGGGGTAAACGTAAGGAAACTCTTTATAAATCAGCGGTAGAGGTGTACGGCACTGTGGATCATAAGAGGCAGGACTGGTTTGCGGCACGTAGCCAGACACTGCAGCCCTTGATTGATAAAAAGAAGAAAGCTCTCTTTAGAGACAAGGAAAGAACAACGCGTAAAACTCTCAGTGAGCTGATCAAGCTAGGAAGGATGTGCAAAAGGCAGTGTGCAAATGACTATTGGATCAAGTTATGCGAGTCCATTCAAATCGCAAGTGATAAGGGAAACATCAGAAGCATGTATGAAGGAATAAAGAAAGCCTGTTGTTCAATGATCAATAGAAGTGCAGCACTGAAAACCTTGAGTGGAGAAATCATCACTGATAAATTTAGTTTAGTCGATGGATCAACATCACGGCACACGGGTGTAACCCATACGTGCTCCGTTTTCCTCCTAACTGTCTGGAGAAACTCAGCTCAGTGCACGAACCTGAAAAAATCACGGTCGTCACCGGGGCTTGAACCCGGGACCTCTAGCACTCGAGGCGGACACCATACCTCTAGACCACTCATCCCCCATCACTGATAAGAAACAGCAGATGGATAGATGGGTAGAGCACTATATGGATATTTACCAAATTAGCAGATGATGCCTTCAAAGCCATAGAGACCCTGTCAACTCTTGACCACCTGGACACGCTTCCCACCATAACAGAAGTTAAGTGTGCTATAAATGACCTTGCATCTGGCAAGACTCCAGGTAAGGATGGGATTACAATAGAGGTTATCAGGAGTGGGCAAGACACACTCACTCTACAGATCCAATAGCTAATAGAGCTATACTGGCGAGAAGGACAAGTCCCACAGGATTTCAAAGACTCAAGCATCATAACACTGTACAAGAACAAGGGCGATCGGGGCGACTGTAACAACTATAGGGGCGTCTCACTTCTGTGTATTGTTGGGAAAGTATTTGCCATATTTTTCTGCGCAGACTTCAAGTCCTGGGAGATCAAGTGTACCCCAAATCACAGTGTGGTTTCTGGCAGAATCGGTCTACCATTGATATGATATTTTCATTGCGGCAAATGCAAGAAAAATGCCGTGAACAGAATCAGCCACTGTTTATTGCCTTCATCGACCTCATAAAGGCATTTGATTTGGTCAGTCGTGAGGGTCTGTTCAAGGCACTAAAGAAGGTTGGTTGCCACCAACTCTTCTGTCCATTGTTGGGATCGTTCCACACAGGCATGAAGGGTATAATCATGTTTGATGGTGCAACTTCAGAAGAGTTTGAAATCAAGAGTGGAGTTAAGCAAGGTTGTGTACTAGTTCCCACCGTCTTTGGAATATACGTTTCACTTCTACTGAAATATGCCTTTCGTGATCAGGATGGTGGCATATACATTCACTCACGCTCAGATTGCGGCCTCTATAATGCTCAGAGATTGAAGGCCAAGACCAAAATTAGGAGGGTACTGATCAGAGAGTTGCTTTCTGCAGATGATGCTGCAATTACGACCCACTCTGAGGAAGAATTACAACGTCTACTATCTGCATTCTCCAATGCTTGTTCTAAATTTGGTTTAACAATTAGCAAAGAGAAGACACAAATTATGTCACAAGGTGGACATGGGGTACCATCAATCTTTATTGACGACGCCGAACTAGAGATAGTAGACCATTTTACATATCTAGGATCAGAGATAAATAGCAAATTATCTCTAGATCAGGAAATCAACATCAAGATTGGTAAGGCAGCAACAACAATGAACAGGTAAAGAAAAAGAGTCTGGGAGATCAGGAAGCTTACTGCCAAAACAAAAGTCCTTGTCTATCAAGCCTGTGTCCTTAGTACTCTTCTTTGTGGCAATGAAGCCTGGACAACATACTCACACGGAGAGAAACGTTTAAACAGCTTTCATACGCTGTGTCTGCGAAGAATACTTGGTATTAAGTGGCAAGACAAGATCACAATTACTGAAGTATTGGAAAGATCAGGTTGTATATTCCATGCAGTCTTCGTAGACT
The DNA here is from genome assembly GCA_963921405.1 of Cepaea hortensis. Classification (NCBI taxonomy): domain Eukaryota; kingdom Metazoa; phylum Mollusca; class Gastropoda; order Stylommatophora; family Helicidae; genus Cepaea; species Cepaea hortensis. The sequence goes on from OY992876.1 coordinate 116,512,357, forward strand.
TAGATGGACAGGGAAAGTTAGGAGGATGGATGATGGTAGAGTACCAAAGGGTATCTTTTTTGGTGAATTACAGGTGGGTAAGAGATTTCAGGGTCTGCCTCTACTACGATTCAAAGATGTGTGTCTGATTGATACACGCATTGATAATGCACACTGGGAGCAAGTCGCCGCTGAACGTGTTGCATGGAGGGAAAATATCAGAAATGGAATAAAGACAAAGGAGAAAATTATTGCAGATAAGTCACACGCCGAGCGTGTGAGACGTAAGATGGTGCATGATGGTGGAAATGAACACTTGTTCACATGCCTAACGAACATTTACAGCGCGAATTGGCCTTATCAGTCACATTCGCTACCGCCATGGGTAAAAGTTATTATGCCTTTTTAAAGCACAAACTATCGTCTGTCAAGACGGCAAGGTGCCAATGGATACGAATCAACCTAGGCAACATATCTGGCTTTAGAAAGCATGTATAGACTACCCATACCCCAATGCTTAACGGTAAATGTTAATAATAATAAAATGATACATCATTCACTTTGACAATAGACAATAGATAGACCATGCGCCGGCATGTACATTCTTACTAGAGAAGCAGTACCGCGATACGCACAATGTGACTTCATGCTATATCCTGAATATTATGTTGCACTATCACTGAATGATTTTCCCCCCGCTTAGAATTGACACTGCTAGGAACGAGCAGCTATTCAAGATTCTTAGTAATAGCCAATGCTATGATGTGGCTGGGATGTTTCAAGGACTGGGTCCCTGGAATGTTGTCAACAGCTGTATAAATCTTGGCAAAAATGTGCAGTTGCCAAAGTGAACAATTTTCAAATATACATGTAATGGCAATCATTACATTCTTATTTACATTTATACAATACTAGCTGACCCGGCCCGGCTTCGCCCAGACCCTGGTGGGGATCATCTAATTTAATTCATATAAGTAGTCATATAAGCTCCCGTTCCCGTTCCCGACTATCTATCTGTCTGTCTGTCTATCTGTCTGTCTGTCTGACCCGGCCCGGCTTCGCCCAGACCCTGATGGGGAGCATCTCATTTAATTCATTTAAGTAGTCATATAAGTTCCCGTTCCCGACTATCTGTCTGTCTGTCTGTCTGTCTGTCTGTCTGTCTGTCTGTCTGTCTGTCTGTCTGTCTGTCTGACCCGACACGACTTCGCCCAGCCCCTGTTGGGGAGCATCTCATTTAATTCATATAAGTAGTCATATAAGCTCCCGTTCCCGACTGTCTGTCTGTCTGTCTGTCTGTAGGAAGAGGAGGAAGAGGGAGGAGGAAGAGGGAGGAGGAGGGAGGAGGAGGGAGGAGGAGGAGGAGAGAGGAGGAGGAGGAAGGAGGAGGGAGAAGGAGGAGGGAGGAGGGGAGGAGGAGGGAGGAGGAGGAAGAGGGAGGAGGAGCGAGGGGGAGGAGGAAGAGGAGGAAGAGGGAGGAGGAGGGAGAAGAAGGAGGAGGAGAACGCAGGAGGAGGAGGGGGAGGAGAAGGAAGAGGAGGGAGGAGGAGGAGAGGGAGGATGAGAGGGAGGAGGAGGGAGAGGGAGGATGAGAGGGAGGAGGAGGGAGAGGGAGGAGGAGGAAGAGGGAGGAGAAAGGAGGAGGAGGGAGGAGGATGAGGAAGGAGGAGAGAGGAGGAGGGAGAAGGAGGAGGGAGGAGGAGGAAGAGGGAGGAGGAGGGGGAGGAGGGGGAGGAGGAGGAAGAGGGGGAGGAGGGAGAAAGAGGAGGAGGAGAAAGCAGAAGGAGGAGGGGGAGGAGGAGGAGGAGGGAGGAGGAGAGGTAGGAGGAGGAGAGAGGAGGAGGGAGGAGGAAGAGGGAGAAGGAGGAGAGAGGAGGAGGAGGGGGAGGATGAGGAGGGAGGAGGAGGGAAGAGGGAGGAGGAGGAGGGATGTGGAGGGAGGAGGTAGAGGGAGGAGGAGAGAGGAGGAGTGGGAGGGAGGAGGAGAAGGGAGGAGGTAAGGGGAGGAGGAGAGGGAGGAGGGGAGAAGGGAGGAGGAAAAGGGAGGAGAAGGAGGAGGGATGAGGGGGAGGAAGGAGGAGGAGGAGAGATGAGGGCTGGGGAGGAAGGAAGAGGAGTGATTAGGAGGAGGAAGAGGGAGGAGGAGGAAGGAGGAGAGCGAGGAGGAGGGAGGAGGAGAGCGAGGAGGAGGGAGGAGGGCGAGGAGGGAGGAGAAGGGAGGAGGTAAGGGGAGGAGGAGAGGGAGGAGGGGAGAAGGGAGGAGGAAGAGGGAGGAGAAGGAGGAGGGATGAGGGGGAGGAAGGAGGAGGAGGAGAGATTAGGGCTGGGGAGGAAGGAAGAGGAGTGATTAGGAGGAGGAAGAGGGAGGAGGAGGAAGGAGGAGAACGAGGAGGAGGGAGGAGGAGAGCGAGGAGGAGGGAGGAGGGCGAGGAGGAGGAGGAGGAAGAGGGAGGAGGTGGAAGAGGGAGGAGGAGGATGGAGGAGGAAGAGGAGGGAGAGGGAAGAGGGGGAGGGGAGGAGGAAGAGGGTAGGAGGAGGAGGAGGGGAGAGGAGGAGGATTATAACGCATATGCCTGTAGATAACTGCAGCGAAAAGGTGGGGAGCATCTCATTTAATTCATATACGTAGTCATATAAGCTCCCGTTCCCGACTATCTGTCTGTCTGTTTGTCTATCTATCTGACGCCCAGCTCCTGGCGGGGAGCGTCTCATTAAATTCATACAACAAAACAAAAGTAACTTCCTTCCACACACCATCCATTATTTTTAATGAAAACTGTTTGTAAATCACCGACATGACTGTAGATAACTTCTTTAAGCATAAAAAGATGAGTTACAATGTTATGCATTATGCATTATTTTTATGAAAACTTTGAAAACGCCTTAAAGAGTATATCATTATTTATTATAACTCATATGCCCGTAAATAACTATAGACAAAGAGTTTATAAATCTTTGAAAACGATGCAACAATATATATATTGCAATGTTATTAAAAGTTATGCCCCTTGAAATAACTTTTCTAGATTTAAGTCCCCTCGCTATATATAAATTATAATGAAAAATGAAAAATTAAATAATATTAAGTAAGTAGCCGATTGCACACTAAAAAAAATATGACAGTTGGCAGCGCGGGAATGAGAGGAAGACGTGTAGAAAATTTCATCTCAATCGGATGGACCGTTCGCGAACGCATAAAGGACATACACACACACATACATACAGTCTTTTTTATATATAAGAAATACATTTCGGGCACTTTTTGAAAACATGTCGTTAATGCCACTGGTGGTGGTAGTATACTGTTTAGGTATTGCCTTTTCACACGACCGAGCCAAATAACTTACGTAACGTAAATTGCAGATATATACCTTCATCTTTCTGATGGCACCATTTCTGACCCTGTCTCTAGTTGTCATATCCTGTATTCTTCTTAAGTTACAATTCCCTTATCTCTGCTACTTTATGCAGATCTGACACTGTTTCATGTACCTTCCCTGGCAGCAGACTTGAGTGGCTATGGACTGGACTGCAGCTATTACTAAAACACAGTGCGGTTTGGTGAGGCCAAAATAGTTTATTTTCTCAGATATTAAGCTGTTTCTGAGCACGTTTCTTCGATTTTGAGAATGGCAGTGTGCATTTTCTCCTTGCTCGACGACACCCGAAGAATCTTTCTGTAACAAATAAACTCAAAGACTTCAATATTCGACTTTAGTGACTGCGAAACAACCCAGCAATGTGTGGAGAAAGAATGCTAGAAAATAGAAATCCTGAAATCCATCACTGTCTTTTCGAGAACTCATATACACGCATTCTTCCTTTAGAAAAACATGGTAGTTCTTATAATTTTTCTGTAACCTTTAACAAATTCAGTGCTAAACTAATAGGAGGTTTGGACCAATGGATGGCGGAAAATGGGAAGAGTTTTACAGTATGACTTAAAAGTTGTTAATATGGTGGCAGATAAATTGTATTATAAAGCAATGACAACATGTCGGCGATATGTAAGCCCATGGCAGATGCCGGAAGTTGCTTAAGATGATTAATCAAATCATGGCAATTAATCAGTTCAATTCAAAAGTATACATTTTCTTTAGATATACTCAATAAGAAATGGACTGGAGAACTTGGTGACAGCTGGCAAGATCGAGGGGAACAGACCAAGAGGAAGACCGAGAGGAAAATACCTGGATGGCTTGGCCACATGGCATGGACGAGACAGGAACACTGAGCTGATCCACGACTCTGGTGATCGAGTGAAATGGCGAATCATGACCGCCCACGCTTTCAGGCATGGCACATGATTGATTGATTGATTGATACTCAATTTTCATTTAGCCAGTTAATAGTGAAGTTTCTTTAACAGGACAACGCACGATAAACTGAATATACTTGTTTATATTAAGACAAGAGATCAAGATGATGTTTTATATTAAGAAAACAGGGCAAGACGATGTTTTATGGAAACATGATTATTGTAGACAAAGGACAGGATAATAAACTTAAGCACACACACCATAAATATAATATTGCATGATTTCTTGTCTAGCACATTTTGCTGCATCTTGTCAGATGCATACTGTAAAGTTATATATGATTTTATGTGAAACAATGAATGATACTTTGGTTGAAATATGATGTGCATCGTCGTTGACCTGGCGCGAATGTGTAGAAAGTTATATAATAAGATAAAGAACAAGAGCCATCCATCTGAAAATGACCTAACATGTGGGTGTGCGGGGGAATGAACAGGCTGATAGTCTGGTAGGGAATGCACTTCTTGGTGGTAGATTACCTATAAACAAGGGAGAGGTGATCGGGCACCTGTGGGACTAGGTGGAGAAAGCGGTGGAACAGACTGAGAACCTGCATGTAGAGAGGATGATATGGTAGAGGACCGGCAGGGGTTCTGGATGAATCTCAAAACTGAGAGAGAAGACCAGGAGAGCTTTCAATCAGATGACGGTTGGAACGATTAGCAGTATGACTTTTCACTGGCTCTTGAACGAGGGGACGGAGCCCGTGTGAGAATGTTCTGTGTGCAGTGATGTAGTTCTAAGCTTATAACTCATAAATGATCTGATAGTGAAAAGAAGAAGCAGCAGCAAACTTGGAAAGACAATTTAAGAAGAAACGCAGTGGGAACTTGAGTCCGGATCATGTTGATGCAACAATGATGAGACAAAAGTGTCAGAGACTCCACGAAAAACTTAAAAAGGGAACCGGCTAACAAAAAGGTTCATTTTGTTTCCGATCGTTTATGCTCGAGAGATGAACAAACAGCTGGTGATTTTAGATTCGCTTTTCACAGTTGTTGAAATTGCTATTTTCCTGGAATATGAGATGGATGACCAAACGGTTAGTTGTTTGTTCTGTCACATTAAGTAAACAATTGCGTTTAATTCCGGAATGGAAAATGTCCGTGTTGATCGATGGTAAAAAGCAATTTGGTTTGCATAATGCGAGCCGGTGGGATCAGCTGTGGAGAAGTCTTTGCTTGTTAAGTATAGCCATTTTTTTTTTCGCTTGCTCGCTTTGAACTCAAGCGTAGGCCATACACACTACTTCTAGTAGCACTTGACTGAATTTTGCGTGTGGATTAGCTTCCCCTATTAACAGTGTCCCTTGCCATCAGGCGAACCCAATCCGACTTCGGAGGTACCTGCAATGTACGTCCCCAAGTCAAGGACGAGAGGTTAACATTATAGTCCAACTGTCTGGTGAAGGAGTTGAACCCCAATCCTCGGCATCAACACACCGGATATTTAAGAACGTGCGATCTTATTCATTCGGCCATTCTCACCTCCGTTTGGTAGAGTCATTGTCTTGTTGTTTGGTTTGTTGGTTGGTTGGTTGTTTGTTTGGTTGGTTGGTTGATTTGTTGGTTGTGTCGTAGTAATCCTTTATTACTTTAGTGTCGTCCCTGGAGTGAGGGGAATCAACACCCACATTTTAATTAACCCAATATTATTGTCCTAGAGAAACCACTAGAATCCGTCTACAAAACTCCTTCAGTCTGTAGACACCTCTTTCTTACTCTCACTCACCCCTGGATCATGCCCCCTCTCATTCTCCCCCAACACAACATACTCAACAACTCTAGCTTTAACAAATAAATACAACAAATAATTTATTAAAGCAAAAAGTATGTGTGTGAGAAGTGTGTGTGTGTAATGTGTAGAATGTGTGTCGAATATTCTAAGGTGTATGTAGAATCAGACCAGTGAATCAGGAGCAAAGTTAGTTGCATCACTGTGCTGAGCACACAACAGCACCATGTATTCCGGACAGAAAACCTCACCCAGATGATGTTTCTCCGGCCACGTGACGACTTTCTTCGATAACTCTCGAACAATCAGGACGCTGGTCATCAATAATAGACACTGTTCGATATTGGTCTTCACTCTAGCAAACACTGTGAATTTACTATGTTCAATAATGTTCGTTGATCAGAGACTCTTTCAAATAACTTAAATGTCACATGAGAAAATCTAAATGTTCATAAGTCACTGGTTATACGATTTTCCCCATATTAAAAAAAAACCTATTAATGTTCCAGGTAGTTATGTATATTGGTATATGTGTTATTTATAGTGTTCTGAATCTTCGGTGATGTAACATATCACTCAAGAAAAAAATCACACATATGTTCATCAAGTCCTGCTCAGGAGAAGCCAGGTTTCTGCAGACCAACTATGTTATGTGTCCAGTGTACAAGCCTCTCGGTAACCTCTGTCTTCAATCCGTGAGCCATCACTTTCTTTAACTTTGATATGGAATAGAGAGAAAAAGCAGCGGCTGCAGTAGGATATAACAATATGAAATGGAAACAAATAGGTATTTTAAACTCCTGCGAGAAAAAACGTACTGAACATCACAACGTTGCACATACCTTACAAGGAGATCCACGTGTCACGAAATACAGGTGAAAAATCCGAAATCAGAAGCACTCAATAAATATAAAAAATGAATAATAAAATAAAATAAGATAAAATACACACGAACGCGTACAATACGACACACAGGCGTTTCGATTCTCAGAATCTTTGTCAATGACAACACAGATAGCTAACGACAAACAACGACAAAAACACAAACACACGACCTATCACTTATAATGCACAACCTGATAATTACATGTGAGGCAGAAAATGTGACTTGGCCAGCTGCGAAAACGCTTGTGGCGCAGAATTGAAAATGGGTTGCCAAAAAGGATTTGAGTAGCCAAAAATATGTGAACAGTCTGCTATGAAAACATAGAAATGTGGGGACAATTAAGTCTAGATATCAGGGGGGGGGGGGGGGGGGGGACACAGCACGGTAATAGGTAGTGTAAACAATTGGGGAAGATGCCACAGTTATACTGTAGCGTCCACGACAGTATTAATTCCTGCCGGGTGGATGCATCCACATATCACACAAGCTAGTTAAAGCTACACAATAGGCTACTAGTGCCGATGCTCCTATAATACTTTCTATCACTGCACTTATAGAACATTCTATCACCGCACCTATAATACATTCTATCACCGCACCTATAATACTGTACTCTATTCCTAAACATACTCTAAGTTAAATATGTTTAATAGAATACCAAATGGCTATTCCGGTTGAAGATTGAGACTATGCAATCACAGACTGGATCTATGTCCGCCGATAAACATCAACACTTGACACTATAGTCTCTTTCGATAAAACAACCAGGAATACTGCGCCGATCCTTAGCACTTCATAACTTTTGGTCGACTAACCCAAACTGGTTTACCTCAACTGGTTTTAATTCGGGCTTGAGTGACGTCACCATAATGTCTAGACGCCGATCAGTCCAGAGTCTGGCTTTCTCCCCTGTTTTAGACTGACTGGAATCAATCCGCCGTCTAGTTTGCTTTCATCTGGGAATCCTTTGTCTCGTACAACAAACGTCCCGTCTGCCGGTGAACCAGGGAATTTTTCCCCACATCACAGAATCCATCCGACGTCTGTCCAGACATTCCGTCTACAACTTCAAAGGCTGACTACCGCCTTGCAGACAGCTGGCGCTATTCTCCCGTTTCGAGCAACAACTTGTTAACAAAATGCCGACTGTGTGTAGATATTTGACGCGACTTATTTTGTTCCTCAGTCCCCTACTCATCAAAGGGTTGCCTGTTTTTGTAGACGAATGTCGGGTCTTTTTGTCATCGATCGAAACTATCAAGTTTTTCCGTGACAGGTTGGTTGGTTGATTTGTTGCTTGGTTGAATTGTTGGTAGGTTGGTTGGTTGGTTGGTTGATTTGTTGGTTGGTTGATTGGTTGGTTCGTTATTTGGTTGGTTGATAGGTTGGTTGGTTCGTTGGTTCGTTGATTTGTTGGTTGGTTGGTTGGTTGGTTGGTTATTTGGTTATTTGGTTGGTTGGTTAGTTGATTTGTTGGTTGGTTGATTTGTTGGTAGGTTGGTTGGTTGGTTAGTTAGTTGGTTGGGTAGTATATATACGTATACAAACAGAATCATAAGTGGCGAGAAATGTGCTTTTAATAAGTAACCAAGAAAAAATCATCAGTGGGAAGATATTTGGTTCACATAGATAAACAAGACATAATCATACGTGGGTAGAAATGTGGTTCATATAGGTAAACAAGACAGAATCGTAAGTGAATAGAAATGTGGTTCTTATAGGTAAACAAGACTGAATCATAAGTGGGTAGAAATGTGGTTCATATAGGTAATCAAAACAGAATTATAAGTGGGTAGAAATATTGTTCATAAAGGTAAACAAGACAGAATCATAAGTGGGTAGAAATATTGTTCATAAAGGTAAACAAGACAGAATCATAAATGGGTAGAAATATTGTTCATATATGTAAACAAGACAGAATCATAAGTGGGTAGAAATATTGTTCATAAAGGTAAACAAGACAGAATCATAAGTGGGTAGAAATATTGTTCATAAAGGTAAACAAGACAGAATCATAAGTGGGTAGAAATATTGTTCATAAAGGTAAACAAGACAGAATCATAAGTGGGTAGAAATGTGGTTCATATAGGTAAACATGACAGAATCATAAGTGGGTAAAAAATGTGGTTCATATAGGTAAACAAGACAGAATTATAAGTGGGTAGAAATATTGTTCATATATGTAAACAAGACAGAATCATAAGTGGGTAGAAATATTGTTCATAAAGGTAAACAAGACAGAATCATAAGTGGATAGAAATATTGTTCATAAAGGTAAACAAGACAGAATCATAAGTGGGTAGAAATATTGTTCATAAAGGTAAATAAGACTGAATTATAAGTGGGTAGACATGTGGTTCATATAGGTAAATAAGACTGAATTATAAGTGGGTAGAAATGTGGTTCATATAGGTAAATAAGACTGAATTATAAGTGGGTAAAAAATGTGGTTCATATAGGTAAACATGACAGAATCATAAGTGGGTAAAAAATGTGGTTCATATAGGTAAACAAGACAGAATTATAAGTGGGTAGAAATATTGTTCATATATGTAAACAAGACAGAATCATAAGTGGGTAGAAATATTGTTCATAAAGGTAAACAAGACAGAATCATAAGTGGGTAGAAATATTGTTCATAAAGGTAAATAAGACTGAATTATAAGTGGGTAGACATGTGGTTCATAAAGGTAAATAAGACTGAATTATAAGTGGGTAGACATGTGGTTCATATAGGTGAACAAGACTGAATTATAAGTGGGTAGACATTTTGTTCATTTAAATGAGAGAATCATAAGTTGCGGAATTAAAGACAGAATCATCATCATCATCAAGTGCCCTGCCAACTGGCGTAGGGGTTCATGGCTCTCCACAGATCTCGGTCTATGGTGTTCTGGATCAACTCTGCTGATGATATTCCTCCATGCCACCGTCTCGATCATTCCAGCATAATTTCTCTTGGTCTGCCTCTGCCTCTCTTCCTCTCGATCTTTCCAGTTGTCACGTCGTTCTCCAATGCTTCTCTTCTCATCACATGACCAAAGAAAGCTGTTTGTCTCTTTCTTATTGTTGTATATAGTGTTCTAGTTTCATTAGCCTCTTTCAGGCAAAATAGTTTTGCCATCAGTAGCTGGATGACGGTCTGGTGTCACCTGTGGCTCATGACTGTCCCTACCGGACGAGGATGTGCTAAGACAGCCTTTAACGTCGTTCACTATATCTGAAATTTGTGGTGCCATGACATCTTGGGAAGATAATGTGGTGGTTTCCCCTTGACTTCCACATCCACATGGTGGTCTTTTACCTCTGCGTTTAAAAGCCATTTCCAACTGTCAGGACAAGTGAGTTCCCTGCTCTGCTCAGCTCCAGAGTTGTCCACTTATTTATTATAAGCAGAGAGAAACGTGCTTTAAATAGGTAACCAAGGAAACGTGATTAGTGAGAATGTTCCAAATTGTTGTCATAGCTGCGGATCAGATTCGAGGATGAGCGCTCAACTTGCACAATACCAAATATACCGCAGTGGCATGTGCATTCATAACCGTTAACATCAACAGTCAAACACGTGGCGGGACTGTTTTAACTCACAGGAGAATGGTGAGAAATCAAAACACTTAGGTATGTATGTCTAAAGCGAAGCAGTGAGAAATAACACACACACACGCACGCACGCACGCACGCACGCACACACAGACAGACAGACAGACAGACACACACACACACACACGCACACACACACACACACGTACACACACACGCACGCACGCACGCACACACACACACACACACACACCTTACAGCGAACGCAATTCCGACAACCGGAAATCACAATGTGGAAAATAATAAAGATAATAATAAACTAAAATTAAGTTACACCAGACACAACGAATCGACGTTTCGATCTTAGTTATCTTAGTAGAAACAAAACAATCAGATATAAATAAAAACAGGAAATTATAAAATTTAATTAAATATTAAAAGTAAACAGAAAAGGTAGTGGTAATGAACGTTATAAGACCATTTCATATTCTCCGTTTCTAGAAAGGGTGGGCAGATGTTAACTTGTGAAAGGTGTTAAATAAGAAGATGTGAAGCGAAAGATGTTCAAACTGTTAGGGACGGATGAAGGGAGGGGTTGTCAGTAGAGTTATACAGCGGCATCTACAACAATATTGATTACCGCTGGATGGACGCATCCCAAAGAGTTTATTAGAAGGCCCTAGATTTTAAGGATATTTAAGTTGTTAGAATAACATGACCTTAAATCTGTGACACATACAAAAATTCCATTCCAATTTTTTCTACAATAGGTCATAGGAAATGCCTGGGAAAGTAAAGGCGGCAGGTGTGACACTAACCCCATCACCAGCCGTGTGCCGATTGGTCCTTACAATATAGGTCTAGCACCATGAACTTAATGCTCCGCATGGCGAGGAAATGGGTTCTTTAATGACTTGCTATATGCCTAGTAGCCCGCTCCGTGGCGAAGGTGTTACAGACACATTTCGTAATCCCGCAATCCCGCGTTCCAAACACAGCTGTGTTGGTTTTTTTATGAAATGTATGGGTGCCGGTCGTTCAGAAAGCAATGGCAAATTACTGAATGTACACTTGCCTTGGAATAACGAAAGCCTAAAATGCTGGGGTTGACTGCTACGCCCTGTAAAGGACAGGCAATTTACTTTTATATGCCGAGTACGTCTTGAACGGCCCTTGACTTACCACCACATTTCTCGGTGTAAATGTAGCATTGCAATTAAAACAAGAACCGACATCACTGCACTCAGGATATTCCCATACGCGCTCCGTCCCCATCATTCAACAGCCAGCCAAGAATCACACTACTACTAACTGTTCCCACCGCTATCTGATTTAAAGTTCTCCTGGTCTTCCCTCTCCGTTTTGAGATTCTTCCAGAACTCCTGCCGATCCCCCTTAATCTCATTCTTTCCATATATGGGTTCCCAATCTGATCCTCCACCTTCTCCACCTGGTCCCGCAGGCGCACGACCGCCTCTCACTTGTCCATAGGTAATCTACTACCAAGAAGTGCATTCCCTGCCAGTCTATCAGCTTGTTCATTCCCTCGCACTCCCGCGCAGCCAAGGTAAAAACATCTATACAATTCTCACAATCTATGACCTCTGAAGCGTGGATAACCATTCCACAAGAAACGTTAAATAAATAAGGCGGGATAGTTTAAACGAAAAGTGAGACGTTTGCATTTAGCAGAGTAGATCTGTAATAAGGAAACAAGGAGCGTGGTTTTTATGAACACTAAATGAAGCTAGGACAGTTAAACAATATTCTTATTTGTTTCATCCACTGTCGCGAGATGATTAGTTATTTTTTCTTGCCACTACAGTGGTCTGAGTTCGATTCTTCAATTGTGGGCTAGGTTTTCGGTTGTTTTTTTTTTTTTTTTTTGTTAAATCAGTACGGCTGTGGTTTCGACCTAGCTTTAGGAAAATGGATCAGATAAATTTCAGAGTTTTCTCAAATGCCCAGGAAGGAAAAATGACGAAGCAAATAACTGGCCATCCTACCTCATGAAGCCGTGAAATATACTATGTGAAAGCCGAATATTTCACATCTCAGCAGCAGTAATTGTCACGGGACTAGCTTACTGTGAACAATGACTTCAGGCTAGGATTTGTATTTCATCTCTGATAATAACAATATCCTTTGACCTACTGGAGATTTGAACCAACGTCCTCCGATGTTTCAGAACTATCAATCTAATCCCTTGACCACCAGCCGCTTCCAAAGTTACTACGCCATACACGTAATGACAGTGATAAAGAGCTTTTGTTTAATGTTACAATCTGCAGAAAGCCACTCTGCGAGTATCCTACAACCTATCGACAGTTTTAAACGTTTCCACTAAACAAAGCTGGCCTATCTTCATCAGGCGGGATAACTCAAACCGCTTTTAACATTACTGACACATCAGTTATCCGATTTTCCTAGAAGCTACGGCACTAGTCAACAACTTTAAGAGGCGCCACATTGACAACGTCTGTTAAGAGCTTAAAATCTGTAATACGTTTAAGTGTTTAGATGCGCATTTAAGGTAATACTTGGGTTTTAAATATCCTTATAAGCTGTGTCTAATTTTGATTTTAACGTAATTGCATGGGGAGTGGAAGCCGTTATAGCGTTATAGAAACTGGATGTAAGCTGCGATGATGATTAGTGTCAGTGCTGTGCTGTGCTGTTGTTGTTGTTTTTTTAACGTCATTGGCTGCTGGTTTTTTTTTTTTTTTTTAGAACAGCAAAAACAGCTGGCGTTGGAAAGGGTAAAGGTTGTCAAATTGGTCATTAAATATCGACGAATGCGCACTCGAAAGTGTCCAAATGTGCTTCGTGCCAATCAGAAGATGTCGAAGGACATGGAAACGTATAGTTCCTCTGGGATAATGTATCCAGGGACGTCTCGTGCTATGATACAGAGAGGCGGCCGCATCAGGTGGCACCGTAAGAGGGGCGGAATAAGCAGTAAAGAAGGGGCGGAATTGGGAAGACTTGCATCATTAAAGGGCGGCATTCATCATACTGTGAAACCTAGAGCACGTCCATGAATGTATCCGCCTCGTTGTGATGTTATGGTATGATGCGAATACTTAGGCGTAAGGCGTAGATGTAGGGGTCCACTTCTGTATGATTTATATGGTATGATGCGACAACAAGGGGGGGGGGGGGGGGACTGGCGTAGAAGCAAGTGTCCGCCTATGACTCGAGGAGATCGTGTTTGAATCATTGTGTGATTTTACAGGCATCATCCACAATTCAAAAGGCACGTAAATAAGCTCGAAAATAAATACAAACATAGAAAAAGTATGTCGGTAAAACTTCAATATTATACAAGAATTTAGTCAGGTCTCAGTCAGATATGACTGAGCTACCGTAAGACTGTAGAACAGTGTTTCCCAACCTTTTTTGTGCTATGCCCCACCTAAGCCTTTCTAGAATTCTTATGCCCCCCCCCCCCCCCAACATATGCATCATTTTTAATATTCAAAAATTGAAATGTTCACTAAAGAAACTCGAATATTTTTGTTTAGAAGGGCTCACGGTTCCCAGAGGGGCTATAGCAGCCCCCCCCCCCCCTCCCAGGTCCCGCGTCCCTGTGTGTCGGTTGTGTTTGGTGAATTTTTTTTTTTTTTTGCTTGCTTGCTTGTGTTAGTTGGCTTGAGCTCCAACGCGAAGTCCTATATGTCGGATGAAGGTATCCTGTTGTCCAACATCAGTGTGCTGTCATACAGGACCTGAGGTTTGTGTGAATATCCATTGTCCCATGTCTAGCTTATTGGTGTGCAGACTGGAGGTTCCTCGCCGTACAGACAGACACTCTCCGACTTCAGAGGAATTGGCGATCCTACTGACTTTAACCAGGACCCCGAAGGGACCTGTTGCCCAGGACGCTCGACGAGGACGCGTCAATAGGTCTAGGCCAGTATATAACCCGGCCCTGGTGCCTTGGAAACACCTCTGCGTCCCATTTTTTTTTCTTGGTTTGGCAGTTACCCCAGACAAGCTGGTTCCCTCGCCTCCCCCTTTTTTGTGTGGAACCTTAGTCTCACTGTGAGCTATTGCCCACAGTGGTCCACCAGTCCCACATCTAAGATGAAGATATGTGATGGGTTTTTATTTGATCATCCTGGCACCCGACCAGACCAGACCAGACGCACTACTGGGGGGGGGGGGGGAGAGAGAGAGAGAGAGAGAGAGAGAGAGAGAGAGAGAGAGAGAGAGCAGCAAATGCATCCGATCCTAGCCAAAGGACCGGTAGGTTTTAGGAAGAAATCACTAGGAAATTATTGAGCAAACACAGTAAGTAAATTTTCAAAACATATAATGGAGAACTGAAATTCAAGTACAAAATAATTTTAATGAAAGATTTTTCTACATTATTTTCATTATTAGTAATTATTTAAATGTAGTGAGATCCTTGTGCTTGATGCTTGCTGCAAAGAGATTTTATGTCAGGTTCCAATTTAGTTAACTTCAGTCTCAAATCTCCGCGTTTTGTTATATCCAGCCGATTTCTTCCATTTTCGAATTGCCCCCCTTAACAATCGAATTGCCCCCCTGTGGGGCGTGGGCCCCACGTTGGGAAACACTGCTGTAGACGGTACTACCTGCTTTCTGTTAGCGCCGAATGTTGGGCGGCGATCACCAAACCCGACATCCCACTTTGTACCAACGGCTTGGGCGGAGGAGTGCAACTGAAAGTCTTATCCTGGTGCGAAGAAATGCAACCTAAAGACAAAATGTCATATCAGAGTAGACCAGGCCATAAGAATTGGTCAGTAGCTGGTCTAGGATCGAAGCTCCGGAAGGTGAATGGTTAGAGAATTGCTTTGCTGATATACTGATGTTACCTTGCCCTTGGAGTAAACTAGGCAGGCCGAGAGAGGGATTACGCTGCATGGGCAACACATGGTCTTTACAATTCAGCCCAGGCTTTGTGCTATGGAGATGCACTTTTTTGAAGCACACTGTAACAAACTATCGTCTGTTAATATAGCAAGGTGTCACGTATACCGAGATAATTACATTAGTGTCTTTTCTTTCATATAATGTAACAATGGTTAGTTAGTTAGTTAGTTAGTTAGTTAGTTAGTTAGTTAGTTAGTTAGTTAGTTAGTTAGTTAGTTAGTTAGTTAGTTAGTTAGTAGGTTGGTTGGTTGGTTGGTTGGTTGGTTGGTTGGTTGGTTGGTTGGTTGGTTGCATATCCTTTACAGAACGTCACAGTCAACCCCAGGATGTTTGGCTGTTTGTGATTTAACAACGGTGTTATATTTAAATAATAGTTTTATGTTTCACAATTGTTTGTATTTTCCTTAGAATAGCTGCGAATCTTAGCATTTATCACATTCGAGCTAGATTAGCATCTAAAGTTGTTAAAGGCGTGATGATCGACTTCACTGTACCGGGTGTTATCCGGAAGCCTGGCACAGAGCACGGACTCCGTCGCCCCAGCGACGACAAACACAAAAGTATCCCCAAAAAGTGCACCAGTGAACCCAAATAACGGAGACCGAAGATGAACCCAGTTCCTTCGTAGCGGAAATCATGTGACTATGTATTAAAATCCATAGTTTATACGACAAAGTTTCGACCGAAAATGGGAATCACCAGAAAAGAACAACAGACTAAGCCTGTCAGTTGGCACGTCAATCGCCAAAGAACTGACACACATAGCAGATAGACTCTGACTGACATATTATGGAGAAGGACGGAGCACCAAGATACATGTCCTGGGTGCAAAAAAAAAACCAGTAAATTCTAATTGTTTATTGTCCCGAAGCAGTGTCCAGTGGGTCTATGATTGTCATAAGGCCATCATCCTGCGTGGGCCTGAATGCGCAAAGCAATAGATGACCAGTCTTTTTCTCTGTTGGGCAAGGAAAAGAGGAATGTGTTGAGATGATGATGGTGTTGATTGTCAACCTAATCACTGTTTTCTCTTTGCTTTGATGGGTGCCTATCAAAACTTCTAGTCCGGAAAGATTAACCCTGTTAACAAATGACAATAAGTTGAATATGTCGGCCGTAGGAAGAAACATCGTTAACTCTTTTACTTAAAAAATAAAAAAGACACAACGGAATTACGTCCAAACCAAAAATAATATCGATTAATCTGTAACTTCTCCTTCGGCCTGACATTGCTCATATTTAAATCTGTTATGAATGCGCAAGTAACAATAATAATAAGAGGCAAATGAAAACGGTAAACTTATTAGAGAAATTAGACGTAGACAGTCAACATTTTTTTGGACACGTTATGAGACGGAATAAACTAGAGAACTTGGTGACAACTGTCAAAATTGAGGGGAACAGAACAAGGCGAAGGCAGAGAAGTAAATACCTGAATGGCTTGGCTACATGGCATGGTCGGGACAAGAACACAGAGCTGATCTATGTCTCTGGTGAACGTGTGAGATGGGGAAACATGACCACCCACGCTTACCGGCGCGGCACATGATGATTACAATGAGTTCTGTTATTTCCGATTTCACACTTACACTTCTCAGCATTATTACAATCCCTCGAAGTCGCACACTCGACCCTCACCTTTCCCATTTGAAGACATTACTATTATTTGAAATGTGCGTTTACTGTGTACTTCAATGTCATATTAATTCACTAATGTTTGTGTTGTTCTTGACAAAGTTATCAGATACCGAAACACTGGACAGCTATGTTGTGTTTTATTCATACATGTTTTATTCATACATGTTTTATTCATATATATTTTATTCATACATGTTTTATCCAGACTTGTCTTAATTGTTATTACATTATTATATGCACTTTTTGGGGGGAGGGGGGACGGGGGTATCACTCGCTTTGAACTCAAGCGTAGTCTATACACCGAGCTACTCAGCATACCCCATGTGGCACATGACAGGAACGATACCAACATCTCTTCTCTCTCTCTCTCTCTCTCTCTCTCTCTCTCTCTCTCTCTCTCTCTCTCTCTCTCTCTCTCTCTCTCTCTCTCTCTCTCTCTCTCTCTCTCTTCTCATATATACCTTGC
Organism: Cepaea hortensis; assembly: GCA_963921405.1. Lineage (NCBI taxonomy): Eukaryota > Metazoa > Mollusca > Gastropoda > Stylommatophora > Helicidae > Cepaea > Cepaea hortensis. Next base: position 116,529,821 of record OY992876.1, read on the forward strand.
ACAAATCCATGTAGACTATTATATGAATGTCTGTTGAGTGGTGTAGATCACACATATCAGTCCACCCAGACTTTAGGACTCGCTTCACATTAACATAAGGGAGTACATAATGTGAGTTTGGTTAGTATCACCAACATACTTGGGTGCACAATCCATTGCTCTTCAGTATTCGTCCACTAGGGCCAACCCATTCACTGGCACCCACACATACTTTGTAAGTACATCCACTGGGATTCCCCAGATACCGTTCTCAGACAACCATCACAGGTTGCCGTCCTACCTTCCTGCCCCCCTCCCCTTCTTTCAATGTACCACTTCCACTCCAGTACCTGGGATGCTCACTGAACCGTTACAGCCACCACCCCGTCATCATCCTACACCCCCCACCCCCCTCGGTTGGGTATAAAAAGGAGACAACGGTGATATTCGGGGCTATACACAGCTCGGAATTCTGAAGTAAGTATGAACATTTTTTTTCAATTTTCATTTTCTCTTCATTGCTTTCATTTTTTCATCTTGTTATTCTTCTCGTCTTGTCGTCACGTTTTAATGTAGTCACATGAGATTTCCTTGATCTTTGACTATATGTTGTGTTTTGTGATTGTGTTGGTTTGCTGATGAAGGCTAATCGCCGCAACGTCCTGTATGTGTCGTAATTATGTTATATAAAGCTGCACTACTTTGTGTCATTTTATATTGTAGTCTATACACGTGCACTTTAGTGCACATTACTTCTAGTGCACTGGACTTATTTTTTGTGTGTGAATTAGCTTTCCTTATTATCTTGTCCCTCGACATCAGGCGAACCCACTCTGACTTCTGAGGTACTTATAATTTACGTCCCCAATCAAGGACAATAAGTCTACATTTTAGATCAAATTTACCGGTGTGGGGTTGAACCAGCTACCTCGGCATCAGCACATCGGATCCTTTAAAATGGGCACCTTATCCTTTCCGCCAATCTGACCTCCCCAATCAGGTATGTATCTCATCTCATCTTGATCCTCTTGTACCTTCCGGAGTCGAGGTGAAGCATAAACAGCGGGAGAGTGCCCGTTTATGTGAAATCGGAATTAGGTATGTATATGCGTTGGAAGCCCGATCTGTGGCGAAGGGTTACAAAAGCAATTCGTAATCTCGCATGCCGCGTTCGAAACACAGCTGCGGACGATTTGGAAGCATACACCTTACGTTTATTTTCATACAATTGTATGAGTGCAGGTCGTTCAAAAAGTAATGGCAAATTACTCAACTTAAACTTGCCAAGAAATCACAAACAATGCTGGACTTAACGCGACGTCCTGTAAAGGATAAGCAACATTTAAAAATGCGCTGTAATATCCTACTGCAGTCAAGGCCTTTCTATTTAAAAGAAAACAATAACAGAAAAGAAAACAAAACATAAAACATTGGACCGAAGCAGATAAAGAAGAACTACCTGCGAAATTTAATGCACTGCAAACTAATTACATTCCTGTGGTTTAAAATCCATTCACACGCAATCACCTCAAAAGGGCACCATATGTCTTATTTCTACCTGCCTCCCACATTACATCCACATTCCCACCACATGGACCCAGTTGTCCCATCATCCTCTTGCTAAAACAAAATGGTTTGTCTGGCCAGGATATGGAAAACACCGTGTTTATAATGAACGACCCGTTATGAAATGAAATACGAGGATTTTTATCCCTTGATGAAAGAAATACCCGAATCTATTTTTAATCACTAAAATTACATGTCTGTTTGAAGTGTTCTTTAGAACCGCGTCTTCTTGAAATTGATGTTTTAACTCGTTGTGTCCTGGATAGTTATTACTTGAACCTCTGTTTTCGATATTAATGCGATTCCATCCGTCATCGACAGTAGTTAGTCTTTTTTCGTCCCACACAGATTTAACTATAATCCTCCTACCACCCACACAGTTGTCACTACATTCCTTCTCCCTCCACACATTTATTATTAACTTTTTCTCTTTTGCACACTTATAGTCCTTTCCTCTCGCACAATGATTATAATATTCCTTCCTTTCAAACAATTATGTATACATTCTTTCTCTTCCACAGTTATTTTTACATTCTTTCAATCCCACACAGTTATTATTACGTTCTTTCCATCCCACACATTTATTATTACGTTCTTTCCATCCCACACAGTTACTGTGACATTTGTTCCCTCCCATACAGTTATTTTTTTTTCCATCATCCCACATAGCTATTATAACATTCATTTCACACCACACAATTACTATTTCAACGCCTTCTGTCCAAAAATAAGTATTATTTTAACATTATTTTAACACTATCAAAATAATTACTATAACATTCTTACTTTCATATTATTATTCTCACATTATTATTTTAATATTATTATTGTAGCATTATCATTATAGCATTATCATTTGAACATTGTTATGTAACATTATTATGGTAACATTATTATATCAACATAGCTAATGTAACATGGCGTCTGTGGCTCGAGGGTAGCGAACACCATTGGCAAACCTGCATACCACGTTCGAAATCAGCTGCAGGCGCTTTGGAAGCAGACCGCCTTGTGTTGATGTTCAACAATGGCATGAATGTCGGTCGTTCAGAAAACATTAGCAAACTACCAAACGTAAACTTGCCAGGTAAATCACAAACAGTCTAAAAAAGCTGGGGCTGATTGCAACGTCCTGGAAATGACATGCAACTAACTGAAATGTAACATTATTATTTTAAAATTGTCATTGTAACTCCTTGTATATTTATTGCATACATTGAACATTGCGCACTAGAGAAAGAACTGTTGTTTTTCACAGCAGTATACTATATAGAGTAATCGGCTCCGTGGTGAAGGTGTTACAGAAGAAGTTCGTAATCCCTCATACACAGATGCATGCAATTTAGCAGCAGACCAACTTGCACTGATTTTTTTTTTTAAATGGTATGGGCGCCGGTAGTTCAGAAAGCAATGGCAAACTACTGAATGTAAACTTGCCAAGAAATCACGAACAGCTAAAAAATTCTGGGGTTGATTGCGACGTCCTGTAAAGGAAATGCAACTAACATTTTAACTTTTTTTTTTTTTTGCGATTCCTGGAAAGTTTACGTTCAACGGTCTGTCTTTGCTTTCTGAACGACCGGCACTTATAACATTGTATGAAAATCAGCGGAAAGCTTTCTGCTTCCAAATCTCTCGTAGTTGTGTTTCGAACGCGGTATGCGGGATTAGGAATTGCGTTCGTAGCTCCTTCGCCACGGACATCAAATTTTTTGCTTTATATATTATGAATTAAACGTTCAACTCTTTACATCTACAGCACAATTTATATAACATTTATGATTGTTTCGACAAGATGGTGTTAACACTATGAGGCGGAGCGAGTTAAAGCAACAATTAAAATACAGTGGGTGCATGCAACTCCTGGCTTTGACAGAATGTGTTGATGTGGGTGTGGCATGTATCTGATAGTGGAACAGTAAACGTGTTACAGATCCTACAACATAATACATGGAGGACCCGTTATACGTCGCTTCGCTTTACATCGTTTCGCTAAAACGTCGTTGTCACAATGGGACATAACTTCACTTCATGTTGCTACGTTCCGCCATAACTTCATCACCTGTGTTGCTATGCTGCATTAACGTCGCCATTTTACATTTTGTGCAGTGCGTATAATCACCCATAACTATGAGTTTAAAGCGCATAGTAAGTGCTGATAGTGTGTCTGGTTGTAAGAGAATCAGGAAAAGTGTTACTCTTGAGGTGAAGTTAGCTGTGTTACGTCGTTTTGAAGCTGGCGATAGAGCTGTTGGTATCGGTAGATTCCATGGTTTACCTCCAACCACGGTAAGGACAATTCGTGAAGGTGCTGACAAACTCAAAGAGGACGCTGAAAACGTAACCCCTATGAGTGCTTCTAAGATCACTCGTACCAGAAGTACTCTTATGGAGAACATGGAAGCACTATTGGCCGTCTAGATTGAAGACCAGAACCAACGGAGTAAGCCTGTTAGCAAGATGGCTATCCAAGAGAAAGTAAAGTCTCTCTATAAAGATCTAGCTAACAAAGCGGGTGAGAGCAGTACTAGTAGTGCTGGTGATAGTTTTGGAGCGAGTCGTCGTTTTAATGTCTCTATCCCAATAACCCTACCACTCGCCCTTCAACCCACCTCTATTTAGCCAATAAATATCAACGCCCTTCAACCCACCTCTATTTAGCCAATAAATATCAACAACCATCAAAATAAACATTACATAATACACCGTATTTCATTTAATTTTATGGGAAATAGTGTTTCGCTTTACGTCGCTTCATTTAAAGTTGCGTTTTCCAAGAACTTATCCCCAATGTTAACAGGCGCCTCCTTGTATTTCAAACCAATAACATACTTGTCATTGCACTAAATCTTATGTTTTGCGTTATCTCACTAAATGTTACATTGTGTTTTATTGCATTACAAGTTATATTTTGTGTTACTGCACTAAATGTTATATGTTGCTGAAGCCATAGCAACAATACAAGCACATACCATGTCTAGGAAGCTCGACGAATAGAAAAATACACAGTTAGAGACTAACGTTTCGTGCGAAGTCTTTTTCAGCGAAACAATAAAAATAAACCAATAACACAAAGGAATGGTTATTTATGGTGCTGAAGCGGTTGTAGTTAGAAACGAGGAGATCTATAAAACCGTTGAAGCAACACCAGTTGTTAAATTCATTGATAGTCAAAGACTTAGTGCGAATGAACCCAATGTCGCCGCAGCAAGAGCATACAACATGAAAATGGAAACATCAAGTGGAAGGGGAAGACCCCGAAACAGACGGATCGACAGAGTCATCAACACCTTAAAACCCTACATCTCAGCAAACCATGAGACCGAACGAGCTCTAGTTCGTAAACCAATCATCAAACAAGCCTGCGACGTGTAGCGGTATAGAGCAGTTAAGGACAATAGAAAGAAAGAAAGTAGGTGTAGTGCTTTTATTACAGCATCCATACGATTTCTGATGAGTGTCACACGTGTATTTCTTCGAGCTGATGATCACAAGCGGCTGACCAAGGTATCCACCAGCTAGTTGTGTTAACCCTGAACCTCACTGAGAATCGAACACAGTCCACGCGTAATGGTAGCGGGACATCCTTACCCTCTCAGCTACCCACCATCTCTCCAGCTGTTAATCATCATGTACTGAGTCATTTGCAGAACGTCGCTCTCATCGTGTCCCGCCGAAAAGATCCTCGATGCTTTGTCAGTTCTGCACTCTCCTGCATTCTCACGCCCATAGTACCCGCAATGTCCTGTGTTCATCTGTGTGCTGGTGGACCCTTGCCTCTTCTTCTGGGAACCATGTCAGCCCTGGCCATGCGGGAGTTCGGAGGGATGAACAGGCTGATTGTCTGGCAGGGAACGAACTCTTGGTGGTAGATTACCTATGGACAAGTGAGAGGTGGTCGCGCGCCCGTGCGACCAGGTGGAGAACTCGGTGGAACAGATTTAGCACCCGTATGTGGAGAGAATGCTTCGGCGGAGGATCAGCAGGGGCTCTGGACGAATCGCAAAACTGAGAGAGAAGACCAGGAGAGCTTCACTTAGAGGTTGTTGGAACCATTAGCAGTATGACTCTACGCTGGCTGTTTAATGAGGGACGGGAGCGCGTTTGTGAATGTCCTGAGTGCAGTGATGTCGTTTCCTACATCAATTCAACTCAACCACGTCTTTCATTGTTGTTCATTCTAAATTGCTGCTACGTTGAATATAGCCAAAGTAGTCGGTTTCCCAGACCTGATCTTATTTATGACTCAGTTTTCTTCGATGTTCATCATCATCATCAAGTGCCTGCCATCTGGTGTTGGCGTCTATGTCTCTCCACAGATCTCGGCCTTTGGTGTTCTGGATCAATTCTGCTGCTGATATTCTTCCATGCCACCATCTCAGTCCATCTAGCTTCACTTCTCTTGGTCTGCCCTTGCCTCTCTTCCCCTCGATCTTTCCAGTCGTCATTATGTTCTCCAATGCCCCTCTTCACATCACATGACCAAAGAAAGCTATTTGTCTCATTCTTATTGTTGTATATAATGTTCTAGTTTCATAAGCCTATTTCAGGTAGTCATTGTTAGTTACGCTGGCAGTCCAAGGAATTCATAACATTCGTTGCAAAAACCAAACCCCTGTTTTTTTCCTAATTCTTCGTAATCGATATTCGCATATTGTAGAATCAGTATTTTTCTTCTTCTTGGTCAGCTATATTCTGAGAACATTTACGTAACACGTCACTGATTCACAGTAATTGCGACATCGTCAGTGACTCACTGCCGTACGTTGCCACAACAAAGATACATGTTCTCAATCATTTTACTTTTATCTGTAGCGAAGGCGTTACGAACGCAGTTCGTAATCCCGCATACCACGTTCGAACACATCTGCGAGCGATTTGAGAGCAGACCATCTTACGCTGATTTTCATACTTTGGTATGAGTGCCGGTCGTTCAGAAATCAATGGCGAACTACTGAACGTAAACTTGCCAAGAAATCACAAACAGCCAACAAATGCTGGGATTGACTCCGACGTCATGTAAAGAATATGCAACTAACTTTTTTCAAAACTGTTTACTGTTGCGGAGCCATTGGTTAACCTCCACAGTGATATGACCAATCAACGTGTGGTTTCTTGAGAACCTTCGCCATTGTTGTTCATTAGAGAGATTTTCAATGTTAACGACAATTTTAATTTCCTCCTTGTTTTGGTCTTTCTGTGCCAAGCACTAAACCTCACAATTTCAACCGTATTTCCCCCTGAATATATATATCTTATGTATAAAAGAGACTCTCTGTATGTATGTCTGTATGTATTTTATGCGTTCGCGAACGGTCCATCCGATTGAGATGAAATTTTCTACACGTCTTCCTCTCATTCCCGCGCTGCCAAATGTCATATTTTTTGTGTGTTAAATCGACTACTTACTTAATATTATTTAATATTTCATTTTTCATTATAATTTCTATATAACAAGGGGACTTAACTCTAGAAAAGTTATTTCAAGGGGCATAACTTTTAATAACATTGCTATATAATTTATAGTCATATTGTTGCATCGATTTCAAAGATTTATAAACTCTTTGTCTATAGTTATTTACAGGCATATGAGTTATAATAAATAATGATATCATCTTTAAGGCATTTTCAAAGTTTTCATAAAAATAATGCATAATGCATAACATTGTAACTCATCTTTTTATGCTTAAAGAAGTTATCTACAGTCATGTAGGTGATTAAAAACAGTTTTCATTAAAAATAATGGATGGTGTGTGGAAGGACATTCTTTTAAGTTACTTTTTTTGTTGTTGTATGAATTTAATGAGACGCTCCCCGCCAGGAGCTGGGCGAAGCCACGCCGGGTCAGATAGATAGATAGACAGACAGACAGACAGATAGTCGGGAACGGGAGCTTATATGACTGCTTATATGAATTAAATGAGATGCTCCCCACCAGGAACTGGGTGAAGCCGGGCCGGTTCAGACAGACAGACAGACATAAAGACAGACAGACAGACAGATAGTCGGGAACGGGAGCTTATATGACTACGTATATGAATTAAATGAGATGCTCCCCACCAGGGACTGGGTGAAGCCTGGCCGGGTCAGACAGACAGACAGACAGACAGACAGACAGACAGACAGACAGACAGACAGACAGACAGACAGACAGACAGACAGATAGTCGGGAACGGGAGCTTATATGACTACGTATATGAATTAAATGAGATGCTCCCCACCTTTTCGTTATCTACAGGCATATGCGTTATAATCCTCCACCTCCTCCTCTCCCCTCCTCCTCCTCCTACCCTCTTCCTCCTCCCCTCCCTCTCCCTCCTCTTCCTCCTCTATCCTCCTCCTCCCTCTTCCTCCTCCTCCCTGATCCTCCCTCTTCCTCCACCTTCCTCCTCCTCCCTCCTCCTCCCTCTTCCTCCTCCTCCCTCCTCCTACCTCCTCGCCCTCCTCCCTCCTCCTAATCACTCCTCTTCCTTCCTCCTCCGCCCTCCTCCGCCCTTCTCCTCCTCCCTCCTCCCCCGCCTACTCCTTCTCCCTCCTCCATCTCCCTCTTCCTCCTCCCTCCTCCCACCTCCTTCTCCCTCTGCCTCCTCCCTCCTCCTCCTCTATCCTCCTCCCTCCTCCTCCCTCCTCCTCCTCCCTCTCCCTCCTTCTCCCTCTCCCTCCTCCTCCCTCTCCTCCTCCTCCTCCTCCCTCCTCCTCCCCCCTCCTCCTCCTGCGTTCTCCTCCTCCCTCCTTCTCCCTCCTCCTCCTCCCTCCTCCTCGCTCTTCCTCCAACCTCTTCCTCCTCTCTCCTCCTCCCCCTCCTCCTCCTCCTCCTCCTCACTCCTCCTCCTCCCTCCTCCTCCCCCTCCTCCTCCCTCCTCCTCCCACCTCCTCCTCCTCCCCTTCCTCCTCCCTCCTCCTCCCTCTACCTTCTCCTCCTCCCTTCTCCTCCTCCCTCCTCCTCCTCTCTCCTCCTCCCTCATCCTCCTAATCCCTCCTCCTCTCTCCTCCTAATCCCTCCTCCTCCCTCCTCCTCCCTTCACCTCCATCCTCCATACTCCTCCTCCTCCCTCTTCCTCCTCCTCCCTCCTCCTCCTCCCTCCTCCTCCCTCCTCCTCCTCCCTCCTCCTCCTCCCTCCTCCTCCTCACTCCTCCCTCCTCCTCCCTCCTCCTCCCTCCTACTCCTCCCCCTCCCTCCTCCTCCTCCCTCCTCCTCCTGCTCCTCCTCCCTCCTCCTCCTCACTCCTCCATCATCCTCCTTCCTCCCCCTCCCCCTCCTCTCTCCTCCTTCTCCTCCCTCCTCATCCCTCCTCCTCCTCCTCCCTCCTCCTCCTCTCTCCTCCTCCCTCCTCCTCTCTCCTCCTCCTCCCTCCTGCTCCTCCCTCCTCCACCTCTCTCTTCCTCCTCCTTACTCCTCTTCCTTTTTCTTCTTCTGCTGCTGCTGCCGCTCCATTTACCCAAGTTAATTGTTGGGGGAAGATGTAAAGATCTTCCAAGTGCTCTTTCTAATGCTTTTTGTAAGTTGGTCTTCGTTTATCTAAGGTTGTTCTCACTGCAACCAATAAATTATTAGACAGACAGACAGACAGACAGACAGACAGACAGACAGACAGACAGACAGACAGACAGACAGACAGACATTCGGGAACGGGAACTTATATGACTACTTATATGAACTAAAGTAGATGCTTCGCATCAGCGACTGGGCGAAGCCGGTCCAGGACAGACAGACAGACAGACAGACAGACAGACAGACAGACAGACAGACAGACAGGCAGGCAGGCAGGTAGGCAGGCAGGCAGACAGATCCCCTCCAGGGACCGGGCGAAGCCGGGCCGGGTCAGCTAGTATATATATATATATATATATATATATATATATATATATATATATATATATATATATATAAATGGGTGTGTATATGTGTGTGTGTGTGTGTGTGTGTGTGTGTGTGTGTGTGTGTTTGTGTCACGAAATAACTTTGTCCCACTCATCTGGGTTATGAAATACCCAATTATTTTAATTGTATTTATGTAAACTTTGTGCCGGTCTCCCTCGTCTAGGAGTTACACGACTTTCTCCGTAATCCCGTATACTCTCGTGAGTAACGTGACGTGCGCGAGAATTGGTAATGCTTCTCTCCGCGTCGGTAACTTATGGAGTATGTGAGCCGGTCGCTCAGAAAGCAATGGCAAACTACTGAGCGTAATCTTGCCAAGAAATCAACAATCAGCTAAAAGATGCTGATGTTGACAGCGATGTCCTGTAAGGGATATGCGAACACACACACACACACACAAAATTTAAACATTAGTTCGCTCCGTGGCGAAGGCATTACGGACGCAATTCGTAAGTCCTCATACTCGCGTTCGAAACACAGCTGCGGGTGATTTGGCAGCACATCGCCTTGCGATGATTTTTAACGTTATGGCATGGGTGCCGGCCGTTCAGAAAGCAATGACAAACTACTGAATGTAAGCTTGCCCAGAGATCACAACAGCAAAACAACCTGGTGTTGACTGCGACATCCTGTAAAGGATATGCAACAAACTTTTAAAAGTTATACATTACACAATTCGTTAAACATTCATAACCTTCGTAATTCCACGGGTGGAGTCTCATACGAACATATGATGAGTGGAAGGTACAGAATGAGTTAAGAACACCCAGCGCGGGAAAAGCTGCCGTCGTGGGGAAATAGTTTCTCGTCCTGATTGGCCTGTCTTGATTAACTCGCCCCATGAGGCTGGAGACTATTATTAACGGCTGAGTCGCTCACCATTTGTTTCAAACCGCTATCTGCCAGCGAATATTGGGTATTACAGAACTGTTCACCTCGGTTCCTGGAAGTATTCTTCACTTGATTTTGCCAAGGTATTTCAACAGTCATATACTTGTACAAACACATGTCCGGAAGTAGAAAACTGTTATGGGTCTGTGATGTGATAGGACTGTCACATTTTGTAAGCCTCAATGCATGGAGGAATACGCGACAGGACATTCCCTCACTTAGCAGGCGATGTCCGCCGTTCTAATGATATTATCAGCGAATGCTGCCGACTGATTTAGGCACACATAATTCATGTGCGGCCGCATCTCATATCATAACAATTACAACAATTGTTACATAACTGCATGTGCTTGAAGACCTCTTGCTGTTTCTTGAGGTTTCCCCGGGACAGGATGATGATATAAGAACAGGAGCATACATGTTGTACGAATGTTGAATACGGCGGTATGCTACAGCTGAAAGCTTTCTTGGCGCTGTCTTCCATTCGCTGTTTCTTACCTTGGGAAATGATGGAGAGCTGCCTGTGTACACAAACTAAAGACACACCGCGATAATCTGCTGTTTGTTTAAGGCAAGCGTTCCGTTTTATCGCAGCAAAGTTTTTCCTCGCTTTTGATGCGACCAGGCTGAAAATCGCATTTTCCGAGATGAGTTTTTTAAAGAACAATCATTATCTGAAATTGTACGGTTGTCAGAGAGATTTTTGTGTTTGTTATTTTGCCATTCCTGACGACAGAGATGCAATGTTGATAAGATGGCCAAGATTATTCTTATAAAAAAGATGTTTGTTAAAACGAAAGCATTAGAAAAAATAACAAAAGCAATGTTTGAGGTGTTCCGACAGAAGATCAAATTAGAAATGCTGATTTTAAAGTGGTTAGTTTGGTAACTAAATGGTTCGGCAGGGAGAGCGAGGATCTGGCCAACACTTAGTATTGTGGGGAAAGGCCAATCTGACACATAATAAGATTGGATTTGGTACCATTAGTATTGAGACAGACAGAACTACAAAAATAAAATTTTTAAGACCATGCATTTTTCCCATTGCAACATACGGCCTGTGAGAACTGGAAATTTACTAAACAAGTTGAACAGCGCATAAATCATCATCATCATTAAGTGCCCTGCCATCTGGCGTAGGTGTTCATGGCTCTCCACATATCTCGGTCTTTGGTGTTCTGGATCAACTCTGCTGATGATATTCCTCCATGCCACTGTCTCAATCCCCTTGATCTTTCCAGTTGTCACAATGTTCTCCAATGTCCCTCTTCTCATCACATGACCATAAAACAGATGTTTGTCTCTTTCTTACTGTTGTATAGTGTTCTAGTTTCATTAGCCTCTTTCAAGCAAACGTTGTTAGTTACTCTGGCAGTCCAAGGAATTCGCAACATTCGTCTCAAAAACATCAGCTCTGTTACTTCTAATTTCTTCCTAATTTGTTTATTTACATACCAAGATTCACTGCCATACAGCAAAACTATTTGTATATAGCATTTCAGCACTCTCTTTTTCACATTCATTGATAGTGACTTATTGTCTAAGATACTCTTCATTTTCTTAAATGCAGCCTTTGCCTGCCCTATTCTGCTCTTAATCTATGTTGTACATCTTCCATCTGATGTTATAAATGCCCCTAGGTATTTAAAATTATCCACTTGGTTGAGAAATTTCCCTTCTATTTCTATGTCACATTTTGGTGTCACCATTTTCTTTGATATCACCATTGTTACGTTTTCTTTATATTCAAGGAGAGTCCTTTCTTTGCACTCTCTGTTGCTACAATGTCCAACAATTGTTGAGGGCTGTTGCGTTATCCGCCACCAATACTGTGTCATCTACATAGCGTATATTGTTTATATTATAACCTCCGATTAATATTCATGGCGTCTCTTTGATCTCTCTCATTATTACTTCGCTATAGAGGGAGAAGAGACCCGGTGACAAGACACACCCCCGTCGTACTCCTAGTTTTATCTGTTCGTGTGGAGCGCATAAATGCCTTTGAATATAAATATTATAGACAGGTTCTAAGAACATCATGGATACAGAAAAGAATAAATGCATCCATACTTCAAGAGCTGAATATTGAAGAAGGTTAGATACTAAAGACGATAAAACAAAGAAAATTGAAATATTTTGCTCACATGAAACGTCATTAATATTTGGAGAGAACAATAATGGAGGAGTAAATGTTCATGAAGAGAGGAAGAGGAAGGCCAAAGAGAAGATGAGTGCGGGATGTGGCGGATGATCTCCAAATGGGTGTATCGGACGTGGAACATCTTGCTTATGACAGAGACGTTTGTTATGGGAGCGAGGTTCTGCAAAGGACATGATGCCACTGAATGAATGAATGAATGAATGAATGAATGAATGAATGAATGAATGAATGAATGAATGAATGAATGAATGAATGAATGAATGAATGAATGAATGAATGAATATTGAGACTCTTCGCTATCTGTTAAAAATGAGAGTGGGGCAAGTATGGAACTGCCCCGAATGCTGTGATTTCGGCTCTAGAATCAGCCCTACTCAACAAAATGTGTTTAGTGTCTTCATGTGTTCTATATATAGTAGAGATTTTAAAATTTAAGAAATCAATGTTTTTAAATAGTCAGGCTACACAAAGGCTTTTAGGGCAATAAGTGACACGTAAATAATGAAACAAATCGACATACACAGAGATTCACTTTCCAGAATTAGCATTTTCATGGAAAAACAAAAACATCACCACAAAATTCAGCTCACACATCATCATCATCATGTGCCTAGCATTTGGCTTAGTCGTTTATGTCATCCCATAGATCTCAGTCCATGGTATTCTGGGTTACCTCTGCTGGTAATATTCCTCCATGCCATCGATTCAGTCCACCTAGTATTTCTCTCGGCTCACCTCTATTTCTTGTTCCACTGATTGGCCACTTCCAGTTGTCACGATGTTCTCCAATTCCTCTCTTCTTATCACAAGACCAAGGAATGCTTTTTGTCTTTCTTATAGCTGTATATAACTTTCTAGTTATATTAGACAAAAACTGGAACATGTTTTAGCAACTAGAACGATTTGCGGAAACAGAGATAGAGGAAGACACAGAGAGAAAATTATTGACGGTCTTGTGACATGGCACTAAGAGAGTCAACACATACATTGATCCATGCTGGCGGAGATCGCAATTTGTGGTGAAAAATGACCGCTCACGTCGACGACATGGCACTTGACGAGGATGGTGAAGATTATTGTATTCTACCTGTAATTGTTTTCATTTTCTTATTTCTTCTTTGAGTCTGAATGTTTCTGTTGTGATATATCGCGATTTCTTGTACACTTGTTTAAGCATCATGATTTGTGCTGATAAGATGAGAATGTCTCTGGTCTCTATGACATAGTCTCGTCGTCTCTCTCTGGTTCATCCGGTGTCGTGCCAAATAAGGCTTCAATATATACGTATTTGCGTGATAGTAGAAGGATCCTGTGGTGTAGACATTTAATTGTGATTTCTTGCGATGTCTCAGCCTAGTCAGATGTACAACTTTATACTTTAACGACGATATATTGCGTGACTTATATGGTCATGAAAAGAGAAAGAACCAGAAAATGCGAGAAAAATTAACAAGACGTGGCGGAAAACAGGAGGAGAAATTACGGCTCCGCACTCTCAAGACAAAGAGAAGAAGACACGAGATATAGAACAGAAAACAGACATCTAAGACATAAAGACAAGCTAAGATGTAGAAGCCATGGGTTGCGGCCAGATCGATATTTAATATTTCTAAGGAGAAAACCTGTACTCGGGACACCAGTGACACAGATAGAACCATGAGGACAAGTGAGAACCATCCTCCATCACCACGCTGACACCTCAGAAGTGTGCTAGATCATATCGCCATAGAAACACGGCCACCATACTGCACACACCGGAAGCTAAACTAGCAGTCACATCATGATGATTTTTGATTATGCTATAATGTGACGATGATGATGATGATGATGATGATGATGATGATGATGATGATGATGATGATGATGATGATGATGATGATGATGATGATGATGATGATGATGATGATGATGATGATGATGATGATGATGATGATGATGATGATGACAATTTTATCTGAGAAAGCTATTCTACTAAAAGTGACGAAAAAGGAGACAGGATTCAATGATTATTAAGCTACATTGACAAACAATTAAGCTATATTGACAAACAATCTACGAACAGACATACTTACCGTGATGTGTCCGACTTTCCGTAGTTTTAACAAAGCTGCAGACGACAAGCCCCACAATGGCGACCACAGCAACGTCCACCGTCTTGATTGTTGCCAGAGAGTTGACGGGTGACACGACACGAGAGATGGTCATTGTTTCTTTATGTCCAGACAGTTTTCTGGTGGCAGGACACGACAGTCGGTCATAGTTTCGAAATAGACGTAATCACATGTGGACAATTCGAGCAGGCTGCACACACACGGGCAAAATATGTCACATTTCCAACACAACACAGCTGACCTCAGTGAGTTCTGGTCAGTTAGATTTCTTCAGTACATTCTAGGTGTGTTAATATATATATATATATATATATATATATATATATATATATATATATATATATATATATATATATATATATATATATATATATATATATATATATATATAGTGTTCATTCTGAATCTTCATTTTTAGCTTAACAGAATGTTACACGAAACCACACGGATAATAGTGACTTATTTATTCGCAACGAATTCATGAAGCGGTTCAGTGTCAAATTAATCCTTTTCGAACTTACCATTTGCATCGGGGAGATTTCGAATTGTTTCTAAGGCAGGAATATAATTAGGCCCATAAGAGATAAGCCAGATAGGAACAAATTATAAGTAATCTGCATTACGTACTGACATGGTGTTTAATGTAAGAAACGAACACGAACTCTAAAAATGGTAGACATCTTAACCACTTGAAATAATATCAAAAGAACCGAGTGCACAAGTAAAGATTAGCTGGAGAGAACTACGCGGGGACTTCAAATGAAAACCTTAAAAGTGTGATACAAATCACAATAACCACGCCATTGTTGTCAATAATGTCAAGAGTGTTAAGCACGTGTACATCACGGTGTAAACGAACACTGTGGCGTCATAAGGAAAGTTTAAAAATGGCCTCCCCAATTTGGACATGGACCAAAGCGGAGCAGCGTTCTGTTATCTGTTTTTTGAAAAGGAAGGGGTGAAACCTGTAGAAATTCATCGGTGAAGGAAGGTCCAGTATGGTGAAGCATGCCTGTCAGTCCAGCACGTGTATGAGTGGAGTAGGAAGTTTCAAAACGGCGTGACTTCTGTAATAGACTGTTCACTACCGGGCCAGGCACACCGAGCAGTGACCTCAGAGTTGATTTTCTACAAGAATGCAAGCACTTTATCCGCGCTGGGGGATTTGCGTTGAACTTAGTGGTGGCTACATCGAAAAACGTTTCATTTGTTCCATACTTTTTCAGAATATATTCACCCCCCCCCCCCCCAAAAAAAAAAACATGTCAGGTTTTCATGTGAATCCCCCTCTCAGTATAATTATTATTTGTTAAACTTGGATTACTGTGATTTTGTTCATTTCACCTTGCTATCATATGGGAAAAGAGGGATTTAATCATTCAGGCTCATAAGATTCTTGACAGTCTTGTGTCATGGCACGGAAGGGAGTCGACAATGAATTTATCCATGACGTCAGAGGTCGTAATTTGCGGAGAGGTAAGATCGCCCACGCCAGCCGGCAAGGCACTGAATGATGATCATTTGTAAACCGCCAATAGGACCTATGGCTGACTGTTGAACGTTCTGCAAAGGGCATGTGTATAGTGGCCGTCTACCGGCTCGGATTTCCTCTGATGAAATAGCCAGTGATATTTCGTGAGCTCCTGGCTCCGTCGTCGACCCACCTCATAAATTATGCACCAGAACATTGTCTGGGAACTAGTCAGTCGCCATGATACTGACCCGTGGAGTGGCGCTTCATCTATAAAATATAGTCCTACCAATTTATTCTCAGCGTGCCAGGTTGGCATTGATACTGGCTCTTTCAGGGTTTGTGTTTGTAATTCTAGTTTTAGGATGACCCAGAGTACGTGGCAGTGATAACTTTCATTAAAGCAATCGATGTCGCCACCATGATATTAATTGTGAGTGAGAGACGAGGCAGACAATCTTGCCCTTTCGGCTAAATCAAATCATCAAAAGGCCTCCATCTTCTGTACATAATTTACCCGCTTTATGACACTTTCAACCAATAATAACTCAGCCGTTTCTTATATTCTGTATACAAGTTTTTATGGACTGACTGACTGATTAATTGATTGATTAGTTGACTGATTGGTTGATCTGTTGACTGTGTTAAATGATAGATTTTATCGTACACAAATTATCCATTAGTTACCCTCACTGCGAGTCCCGTGGTATTGTGGTTTGTGCGCTAGCCTACCAAGATTGTGTTCCGAGTTCTATCCTCAGTTCAGTACAGACAGGATGTTTTTTTCCGACCAGTAAATGTTTCGGTTAATTAGTGAGAATGAACCCAATGTTGTCAGCACAAGTGCATACAACGTGAAAATGGAAACATTACGAGGCAGGAGAAGACTACGAAGAAGATGGATCGACGGAGTCACCAAGACCATACCAAGCGACCGAGCAAGCCCCAGCTCGAAATCAATCATCAATCAAGCCTGCGATGCCTACCGGCAAAAGGTATTGAAAGACAAAAGAAAGAAGAAGGATCTGGAGTCGATCCACCCTCATTCCTCAGTGGGATGAATAGGTGGCGAGGGATTTAGCTCTGTGCTAGCACTCTTGCTTGGTGGTCTGGTGGTCACATGTTTGGGTCCCTATCGACGCAGGAATTTTGCTATAACAATTAACCGATTATAAAATGGCTAAAATAAGTCTAAAATAACATCAATAACATTAGATATGCAGATGATACAGTATTGATTGCAGACAATGAGCAGGATGCAGTAGATGCTGTTGTTGCACATAGTGAACAATTATGGTTAGAATTAAATTATAAGAAGACAGAGACTATGGTCGTCTCAAAGAAGAAATATACACCATAATGTAATATCAGGATAAATTGGAATATTCTTATACAAGTGAACCGGTACAACTATCTCGAAACAGTCATAACATCTGATGGAAGGTGCTTTGAAGAGAGATATTACAACAAGAATCGCTATGGCAAATGTAGCCTGTTGTGTGTAAGACAGGGGGGGTCTTGAGCCTGAGAAATTAAGGCCGCCTGCCTAGTGCAGTCGCCGTAAATTGTGCAGTGTCCTGCGTTCGAATCCCTATCCATTTGTTCAAAGGGCCAACGACTTTTTCCAGACATCAAAGAACTCGTGAATCTAAACCTGATATTTTAGCAGAGGGTCTAGTGTGTAGGATTGCACACATCGTGTTCGTAATCCATTCTTTACAAAGCCAAGAATACGCTTGAAGAATTGTGTTCTGACTCTCCGATGATCTTCTATGCCTAGATAGCTGGGTGTATTAAATTACAGCATATTTTCAATTAGTTATGCAGTACACAGCTCTCCTATTTTTCACATCGGGTATTTTCGGCAAATTTATGTAACGTTTCCCGACGTCGAAGCAGAAATTGATGTTGATCATTGCAATCTGATCATGACCGGCATCTGAGAAGGCGAGAGAAAACATCAAATCTGCGCTTTCAGTGTTGCTGGTGATCGGGGATCAACAATATGGTGTTATCTAAGTACAGCATGCCACGCGTGATTAGGAATCAACAATATGACGTTATTACAGTTCGTTATCTTACACACAACCAATAACCAACAATGTGACGTTATTTCATTCCATTATCTCATACGGCATCAATAACCAACAATATGACGTTGTTTCAGTTCGTTATCTTACACACGATTAATAACCAACAATATACGTTATTTCAGTTCGTTATCTTACACACGATTAATAACCAACAATATGACGTTATTTCAATTCGTTATCTTACACACGTTTAATAACCAACAACATGACGTTGTTTCAGTTCGTTATCTTACACACGATTAATAACCAACAATATGACGTTATTTCAGTTCGTTATCATACACACGATTAATAACCAACAATATGACGTTATTTCAGTTCATTATCATACACAGGATCAAACACCAAAAACATGGCTTTATTTCAGTTCGTTTTCTTACACACGATCAATAACCAACAATACGAGGGTAAGTTAATAAGTAAGTCACAAATGGCTGTAGAAAAATAACTAAATATGATAACAACTAGAAACCAGTTTATTTGTAAACATGCATTATCCATTTATTTCTCAACATAATTTCCACCAACATTGATGCATTTATCCCATCGTTTTATCAGTTCCCCCAAAACCGGCTGCATAGAACTGCGTACTCTGTTTTCTAAACCACGTTTTCACTTCACATTCAACTTCGGCCTCATTCGCTTAATGTCTCCCGTCAAGGTGGGTTTTCAATGGACTTTGCCCCTAACGATTTTCAGTAAAGCGGTGGTAAGGTGTGGGATTTTTTTCTGTCGGGGGCAAAAAGAAAATCCTAACCTGCACAGTTCGCGGCGACTGCACTAGCCAGGCGGCCTTAATCCTTCAGGCTCAAAGACACTTCTGCCATACACCGCAGGGTACTATATTGGCAGTAAATGACAGTTTGACAGTCGGTGCTTAGTTGGGTAGAAAAAGTTACGAGGACGAGTGAGTAAGTAAGTCACACAGTTATGTGGGATGGCAGGTAAATGAGAACAGGGCATGCAGATCTATGTAGTCGGTTTTGGGAGAACTGATAAAACTATGGGATAAGTGCATCAATGTTGGTGGAAATTATGTTGAGAAATAAAGAGACAATGTGTGTATAAAAATAAACTGGTTTCAAGTTGTTATAATATTTAGTTGTTTTTCTACAGCCATTTGTGACATACTTAATAACTTACCCTCGTATGACGTTATTTCATTCCGTTATCTCACACACCTTTAATAATCAACAATATGACGTTATTTCAGTTCGTTATCTTACACACGATCAATAACCAACAATATAGAGTTCTTTCAATTCGTTATCTTACACACGATCAATAACCAACAATTATGACGTTATCTCATTCTGATTTCTCACACACCTTTAATAACCAACAATATGACGCTATTTCAGTTCGCTCTCTTACACACCATCAATAATCAATATGATGTTTTTTTTTCTCAGTTCGTTAGGTTACACACCTTCAAGTAACAACAATATGACGTTATCGACGTCTTTATCTTACTAACAAATCATCAATTAACAATAATATGTCTTTATTTAAGTTCGTTATTTTATGCGTGATCAAAAATAGGCAACATCGATGTTATCTATCTCAACAAGCAGCACCATATACATGTATTTTTTACACGTTGGGGTCTCCGTAGCCTAGTGGTTAAGCCGCCTGCCTAGCTTGTCAAGAATCATCTCCCGCTGTCTTCTTGTATCTCTCTTTTCACAAATCTTTCCGGTTGTCACATGTTCCAGTTTTTGTTTTCTCATAATGTGGCCAAAACATGATGACTGCTTCTTTCTGATGTTTGTAATAAGTTGTCTTTGCGACATTGCTTCCGCAGAATGTCCAGATGGCTCAATTTTGCTCTCCAATGAATGTTCAGCATTCTTCTATATGACCACATCTCCAAGGCTTCTAGGAATGTGTTCGCATGTTTACTAATTTTCCATCCGTATTTATAGCTCAATACAACAAAAACAAAAATAATAACACCCGAGAAAATGAGTAGCACCGTATATATGTAATATTGAGGAGACATTATGGAAATTGAGTATTTTTAATAGCAAGGTTTTCAAATGAAAGGCGATGAAAAAGTGTTGAGAGAAATTAAACAAGATGAAACATTGCTCTACAAAATCTAAAACAATTAAAACGGTTATACATAGGAACAAATGAAACAACGCAATTTGGAATACTTTGAGCACGCATATTTCCTTTGGGAATATGTAATGCAAAACTGTATTAACAAATAAGATGAAATTCTCAACCCCGCCTTTGAATATAAATGTTACACAAGAGCATTAAACAATGCCTTGAGTAGAAAGGGGAAAGAAACAGATGTGTCCAGCAAGAACTTATTATTGAAGAGGTTTGGTTTTCTTGAGAAATAGTTGAGTTGAGCTGAATTGAGCTAAGAACTGACATCACTGCACTCAGGATATTCTCATACGCTTTCCGTCCCCTCTTTCAACGGCCAGCGGAAAGTCACAATACTAATCGTTCCCACCGCTATTGAAAGTTTTCCTGGTCTTCCCTCTCAGTTTTGAGATTCTTCCAGAACACCTGTCGATCCCCAGCAATATCATTCTTTCCACATACGGGATCTCAACCTGTTCCCCCGCCTTCTCCATCTGGTCCCAAGGACGCTCGACCACCTATTCCTTGTCCATAGGTAATTTACCACTGAGAGGTGCATTCCCTGCCAGCCCATCAGCCTGTTCATTCGCCTGCAGTCACGTATAGCCAGGGCAAAAAATATCTTGAGAAATAAACGTGAAGAAACTGAAATGCATTGACGTGAAAGTCTTGGAAATATCACTGTGCAGGCTCGTTTACCGGCCAGGCGGGGACGAGGGAGACAGTGTCGTCGATGTAGTGGAGAGGTTGAAGGGAATGTACACGTGACAGCGACAGAAGCAGGACATCTAGCGGCGGCGGCGGTGGCGGCGGCGGCGGCGGCGGGACAAACTACACAATAAAATAAGAATTCAAATTCCAGAAAATTCCGGAAAAGGAAATCAGTTTGGTCATATTGGTGAGAGCGTTCGTTCTGAACTAGGCGGTGTGCTGATGCCGAGGTAGAGAGTTCAACCCCTACATCGCTCATTTAGACTAAAATGTTGAATTCTCGTCTTTGACGCGGGGACGTAAATTATAAGGACCTCCTAATGGTGAGGGACACTGGTACCGGAATGTTAATTCGCATGCAAACCTTAGCCCAGTGCTCTAGAAATAATAACTCGCCTATGGACTATGTTTGAGTTCAAAGCGAGCAGGATATAAACAATCCAGAAAAGTAAAATTGGTTTTCAAAAACAAAAATGGAGGCAATATTTGGTTTGAGATCACTGATATAAAAATACAGAAGTTCAAGGAAGTCTGAATTGGAGCTTCATAAAGTATACAATTTAACACGAGAAATTAATTAAATGTCTGGGTGAGACATGTATCGATGGCTAAGAGAGCGGGTTAAAACCAATGTTATTCTGGGAACAAATATCATGAATGAAATCCTGAACGTTTGCATCACCTCATGTAGAAGAATAGACAGGCGTGAAACACAGCTGTGTATTATCCCTATTGCTGCACTATATTTATAAAGGTAGAAGGTAGTCTCATAGAAGATACTGCCTTTGAAGTATGAAGTATTAGACCTACCTATATTCTATACAATTGTTATACGGTAATGAGGCCATTCTGTTCCTCAATAGCTTTTCGTCTCAAAGAATGCCTAGACAATTCTCATAGCAAAGACGATCAAGAGGAAAGGGGATCTTATAGAAGAGCTATAACTCGTTGCAGAGACATCCACGATTAGTCCAGGCAGCAGACTTTCTTCCTCTTATTTTTGCAGAAATAGAAAGAACACATAGCTGCATATCCTTTACAGGACGTCGCAGTTAACCCCATCTTTTTTTTTTTTTGGCTATTTGTGGCTTCTTGGCAAGTTTACGGTTAGTAGTTTGCCATTGCTTTCTAAACGACCAGCATTCATACTATTGAATGAAAATCAGCGCAAGACGGTCTGCTTCCAAATCGCCCGCAGCTGTGTTTCGAACGAAATATGTGGAATTACGAATTACGTTTGTAAGCGCTTCACCACAGAGCGGCCGAATGCTGTAGTCGTGAGATATTGTGGTATTACCACTAATAGGATCAGTGAAATGCTGATATATGGATGGGACTGAACGTCGTGATTGGGTTTTCTGTTTATGTATCTAACACAGCGCATGGCCTGTGTGCTACATGGGCTCATTATAGAAGCAGCCAATATTAATTAACACAGTAATTTATCATTCATGTCACAAGGGGCAGTTATGGAGGGTTGCCGTAAAACTGGCTACCTAAACCAGAAGAAGCAAAATCCAACTCTTAAAAATGGTTTGGGATGAATTAGCTCAAGGTCTACGCTCCGATGAGAGATGAAAAGTTGTAGTAGCAGTAGCAGAAGAAGAAAAAGAAGCAGAAGGGGTATGAAGAGGTTAAGAAGGAGGAGGCGACTTTGGAGGAGGAGGACAATAAGAAGAGGAGGAATAAGAAGAAAATAATGCATCTGCAAAAACAATATTCACTGTATGGAACTTATATACAATTGTTTATGATACTCCTGAACTTTTCTTTTTCTTAATTTGTATCTGTATATTTCTATATACATTCTTCCTTTACCAAATTGCATCTCCCGTACTCTTTACACTAATTTTAGTGCATACATAAACATTCCAATTTCACTGTTTTAGTTGACTTAAATTATGTAGAAGCTCTTGTTTTTCTATAGATATTCCAGCGACTTACAGTTGGTGTAGGTGTACTATCATTTGTAGAGGTCCGATCATTGCATTTCTTCATTTGTATGTATGCATATAAAAGTACACATGAAGGATTGTGATCGTAATTAGCTTCTAAGTGAACTCTTGACAGATTATGAACCAGATGTTCAAGAATTATATACCCAGGGGTATGATAGCAGGACAATCTACCTGGGCTTGGGCTTGGTCGCAAACGACAAGCAGAACTTGGTGCTATATAAAAACTGGACATTGTATTTCTGACAAGTTCGTTAAAGTTTCTCTGACAATCTCCCGCTGCAAGACATTTTTTAAATGTTGCATATCCCTTACTGGACGTTGCAGTCAACGCCGGAATTTTTCAGCTGCTGTTGATGTACTAGGCAAGATTATGCTCAGTAGTTTACTTCAACCAAACAGCAGCAATTAAAATGGGAAATAAAGAAGGAAATTATTAACACATAAAGTTGGGAGTAAGACAGATGTGTTTTGTCACCGGATCTCTTCTCCCTCTATAGCGAAGTAATAATGAGAGAGATCAAAGAAAAGCCTGGAATATTATTTGGAGGTTATAATATAAATAATATACGCTATGCAGATGACACAGTATTGATAGCGAATAATGCAACAGATCTACAACAATTGTTGAACATTGTAGTAACAGAGAGTGCAAAGAAAGGACTCTCCTTGAATATCAAGAAAACAGTAACAGTAATGATATCAAAGAAACAGGTGACACCCAAATGTGAAATAGAGATAGAAGATGCACAACAGAGATTAAGGGCAGAATAGGGCAAGCAAATGCCGCATTTCAAAAAATAAAGAATAGCATATGCAATAAGTCGCTATCATTGAATGTAATAAAGAGAATGCTAAAGAGCTATGTAGAACCTGTTTTGCTGTATGGCTGTGAATCTTAGAATATAAATGAACAAATTAGGAAGAGATTGGAAGTAACAAAGATGTGGTTCCTGAGACGAATGTTGCGAATTCCTTGGACTGCCAAAGTAACTAACAACGAATGCCTTAAAGAGGCTGGTGAAGCTAGAACATTATATACAACAATAAGAAAGAGACAAACAGCTTTTTTGGTCATGTGATGAGAAGAGAGGCGCTAGAGAACATCGTGACAAGTGGAAAGATCGAGGGGAAGAGAGGCAGAGGCAGACCACGAGAATTGATGCTAGATGGATTGCGACCGTGGCATGGAGGAATATCAACGGCAGAGTTGATCCAGAAAACCAAAGACCGAGATCTGTGGAGAGTCATAAACGCCTATGCCAGTCGGCACGACACTTGATGATGATGATGAGTTTGCCATTGCTTTCTGAGCGACTGGCTCACATACCCCCTAAGTTACCAGCGCGGCGCGAACCGCTGCCGATTCTCGCGCAGCTGCGTTACTCACGAGGATATACGGGATTACGGTGAAAGACCTTAACACCTACGCCAGGGAGACCGGCGAGACACTACAACATTATATTTATGAGAGATTCGTCAAAGTTGTCTCTTTCAAATTCCAGCTGCAAGCAACAGTGTGCTTATGACAGATTCGTCAGTTTCTTTCATAAACTCTTACTGAAAGACAGTACAACGGTGTATATGTGACAGATTCGTCAAAGTTTCCCTGACAAACTCCCGCTGAAAGACACTAAAACATTGTATTTGTGAAAGATTCGTCGAAGTTTCTCTGGCAAACTCCCGCTGCAAGACACTGCAACAGTGTATTTGTGACAGTTTCGCCAAAGTTTCCCTGGAAAACTCCAGCTGCAAGAAACTACACGGTATATTTGCAATCTACTATGTTCCTCATACGACTCGTGTTGTTGATCATGCCAGCTGTACTCTAACGATTCCTAGTAATCACGTCAAACAGTTGTCGGAGAATTTCGGTTTGCCACTTTTCTCAAGTGTATGGCATCAATTTAAATAAACGGGTTATCGGGCTGAGAAATAGATTTGTTACTTCTTTTCTGGGTAATCGGTGAGGGTTTTGGCGAGACAGAACGTTTCGTTGCTGGATGTCAAACATTTGTCTTGGGTTTTTAGTAAATCTCCATCATCATCTTCATCATCATCATCAATTTACTTAAACGCGTAATATTGCAAAGAAACAGATTTGTTAGTTCTTCTATGGCAAATCGGTGAAGTTTTCAAAGAGGCAAAACGTTACATTTCATGACGTCAAACGCTTGTCTTTGATTTTTAGTACATCTCCATCGCCATCATCATCTTCATCATCTTAGTTAGTTAGTTAGTTAGTTAGTTAGTTAGTTAGTTAGTTAGTTAGTTAGTTAGTTGGTTGGTTGGTTGGTTGTGTGATAGCGCCAGACCAACGAATTTTGGTTTGGTCTATCTCGAGTTAAAAACCTGGCCACACCGGAAACGCGACTTGAAACAAAGGGACCGGGGTCCATTTTTCCTTGTAGCAGCCGGCGGTGTGAAGGCAGGCGCTGGGGCCCTGTGTAGTTTTGTGGCCAGCCCGCCTTGAGACGAGAGATGTGTGGTTTCCCATGTGTTCGTCAGTGAACAAACTATGTCAGAAGAGAAAGCCGTAAGTTTAAAATGTTTAATTTAATAAATATTTGTATAATCGCAGCACACGCCAGTTTACCAACTTGAAAGTATTTACATGGTGAAGCAGGCGTGGGTGAAAATAATTGCTAGTTAGGTGAGCTTGTAGGAACAAAGAAATATAACTAGATAATGTAGATGAGTATTACTAAAGTGAGCTGTTCTACAGATCAATGTAACGTCCCTGAGGTTTTAGGAATATAACATTTAATTCATAGAGATGCCAGCAATCAGACAATGGTGATGTGAAATATGTAGAATAGGTCATTGATGGTGGTTAAGTATCATAGAGACTGATGTCATGTCATGCCAGCCATGCTAGCACAAGATTATTTTGTTGGGAATTATTTTACATGGTTATCCTATGGCATTAATGTGTTACTGGCTAAATAGATATGTGGGAGATTCACCAAAATATACAATGTGTGGGGTCATAAATTAGTTTATAGTAAAGACTGAAATAATGCCACATGGTGCCATGCAGGCCATGTTGGCATGGAAGGGAGTAAGTGCTTGTGAGGTTGCTAGAAATGAAGGTTACTTAACAACAGAGTGGTGAGAATCATATGTGTATGTGTATACAGCAGCAAGATATGTTTACAGGATTATTCTGTGACAATGGTGAGCATCACATTGGATGTTTGGTCAAGTGTTGGGTATGAACACTCCAAAGCAACATGAGTAGGGGAAAATAACCATAATATGTGTAATATTTATGACATGTGTAAAGCAGGGAAAAGTACTTACATGTTATATGTGGCAATGATGGGTTAATGGTTAAGCTAAACAGTTAGAACATGTAGGTAATAAATAGAAGTAAAGGAAATAATGTGTTGAATTGTAGGGACGCCATGCAGATTGATAGCTACTAGGCGTAGGAAATAATGCATCTTAATATGCGGGGTGCGTATCAGCAATCATGGTGCAATCGTAACTGCGAATGAAGTGTGGCTGTATTGAGGGAGAACAGGCAGGTGCATCTGGAACTGATATTGGTAAAGGGGTTTCTTATTTAGCATTGAAGTCTGGTGTCACATCTGTTACCAGAATGCAGTAGTGTTTGTGCTAGTGTATCAAACTGGGAGTTTTATGTGTAGTAAAACAGGGTGATTGTTTTACTAGGGGAAGGATGTGATTTATTGCTACATACCACCTTTCGCAAAGATATATGCACTTGCTATGCGACATGAAGCGTAAGATAGCAAAACTTATAACCGGTGTATGATAGGAAGAATGGTGGGGAACAGAGCGTACAACTGTACATTTGCTGTCCACTCACAAATATTACACTGATTGTGTTGGGCTTTGAATAACACTTATTGGTCATTAGTGTGTAATAATGACATAATATATATTGTACACTGTTTATTATATTAGTACTAATGTTCTGTTTCCTGCCATGGACATTGTTGTGTTTGGATCCTGTCTCATATGAATGAGGCACTCTGGCCACTATTTGGTGTACTTTAACTTAGTAATATTGTGTGTTTATTTTATGAGCTATCTTAGGGGCATCAGAGAGTCCCTAAATGAGTTCCTGTGTAATAAATGTTTATCTTTATCTTTAACTTTCTGTGAATGTTGTGATTCTTCTATGTGTAAGGTTACATTTGCACATTCTACAAATATGGTTATTCCTGTTTCCTTTGTTTTTCATAGTTAAACATGTTTTACCTGTTGGTTATTAATTTATAATATCATGCGGTAATGTATGTGATGTCATATTGTTGTTGATATCCTTTATCAAAACATGGACATTGCAGGAGCAATGTGTCCTATATCATATGGCATCCATCATAAGTTTGGGTATTTAAATGACAGAAGATGGGGGAAAGGTGGTGCATTGGGTATTATGATTGTAGTGATGGCTATGGTAAGAGTGGCCCTTTGATGATGGTGATTATGATTGTGGTGATGACTATGTTGAGGCTGATCATGTAGTAATGTCAGCTAGGATGATTGGGATGATGATGGCTATGGTGAGAGTGATGATGGGGATTATGATTGTAGTGACTATGTTGAGGCTGATCATGTAGTGTCAGCTAGGATGAATGGGATGATTATGGCTATGGTGAGAGTGATCATTTGATGATTGTGGTGGTTTTATGTCGCGATGTATGTTATATGCCTGAGTTGTTGGCGGTGACTTATGTTATAGCCTGTGTCCTGATTGTTGCTGGTGTCATGGTATATTGATGTTGTCTAGTTGGTGTACAAAGGTGTGTGTCCTGGTGATGTCATGTTGAATTGCATATCCTATGTCTGCTTGATTGCTGTTGGTGCATTGGACTGTATTTATGTCCCCTATGTACATGTTCAAATGGCGTTGTCCTGTTAGAGTTGTTGTACACCGGCGTAGCTGAGTTGTGTTCGGTGTTGATTTTGACAAGTTGATTAGTGTTGCTGTGTAACATTGGCATTTATGGGGGGTATTGTCAGCCTGTGGTGTTGGGGATAAGTTGTGTTGGACCAGAGACCTGTAGGTAATGACCTCCCTGAACTGAAGACATTCTGTAAGTGAATGCTGGGCTGTATGGGGAGGTGGAGCAGGCTGAGGTTGTTGCATTAGAAGGTTTTCCATCCTAGCAATATCAAGTGTAATCTCATGACAGCAGTGGCACAACTGGAGAAGACAATAGTAGGTGATCCGATGATGCAGCATTGATTGCTGCATTTAACCATTAGAGATGTAGTCTCATGATAGCAGTAGTACAACTAGAGGGAATAGCAAAGTGGATAATTTGATGGAAGACATTTGTTATATGTAGGTTAATTCAAATGTTATATTGCATGTGCTCATTGCTTCATGTGTTTAATATGTTGCCTTTACCATGATAATCATAGATTGTGTTTTCCATTGTTACAGGAGCGGCTGACTAGTTAGTGTCAGCAGGCCTGGGTTCTTGGTGGGATAGTAAATTGTGTCACAACTCTTGTTTACGTCGCGTCTTGGGGTTTATGTTGTGTAACCTATGTTTTTGTAGTGCCTTATTGTCTGTGCAGTGTTGCTTGTGTCAAAGTTCTTTATAGTGTCAGTCTAACCAGCTATTGTTTGGAGCACCTGTGTTGTGGTACTTGGTGTACCCTGTTGTCTTAAGTGGTGTTGATTGGTTGGGTGTTACCCACTGTTGTTGTTTGATATATACAGTTGTCTGTTGTATCTGTAATTGAACATCCCTTGTTGAATGCTTTATTCAATGTGTTTGAACACAAATTGTCACCAGAATTTGTAGCAGTTGATAAATAAAGAGCTATTTTTGTACTTTTTTTTTTCGTTTGTTTAGTCTCTTTTAGTTTTTACAGTCACTATTTCTACCACAATCTAACACCTTAATCCAATGTCTGGGTCTCAAATATGACAGTCAGCCCAGAGTTGAGGCCCCTGCCTGAGATCTCGTATATCTTCTTATCTAATTACTATCCTCTTTTTTTTTGTTGGTTGAGGCGGTGTGAGGTTCTCTCTCTTTTCACTATTTTTCTTCTTTGGCCATAACGAAGTCAGAACTACTCTTTACCTCTTAGCACCGTAGTGAAGGAAGCATCAGTCTTATGATTGTCTCCCTTTGTCTTTTACCATCGACTACAAAATGGCGACCCCGACGAGATATTGTGGCAGCCTTTGAATTGTTCTGTTAGGGTTGTTTTAGTATCTAGTGATTGTTTTGTGTGATAGGTCAGTGTTTATGTTTGTGGTGTCCATTGTCTTTGAGTTATGACATTAGAACCCAGGTTTGCTGCTGAGATCCCCCGGGCATTCCTGCACAAGAGAGGAGTCCCCTGTATGGTGAGTGGGCTCAGATAAATTGCCTCTTAGTACACTTCCACTGTATCCTATCCAGACCAAGGATGGCTCTGTCTTCAACGTTAGGGACCGTAGTTCCCTTCCCAGTTGGTGCCCCTGACGTCACAGGGCCCACTGGTGAAGTCAGGTGCATAGTTGCACCTGTGAAGATAGAAGTACCCTGTTTTGATCAGAAAGATGGGCCAACTGTTGAGAAGTATGTGAGGAAGGTGAGATCTGCCTGGAGGGCTGGTGCGGTGTGCGATGAAGATAAAGTGGACATTATTTGTGAAAGTGTTGCTCCTAATGTGTGGGCAGAACTTGAGCTTAGGTCAGCTTTTAATGACCCTGAAGAGATGCTGCAGACCATTCAGCAGGTGTATGGAGAGCAGCGCAGCATGGTGGAACTTGCTGCAGCTTTCTTCCAAGTGAAACAAGATGCTGGGGAATCCATCATGGATTTCTCTCACCGGGTCCACAAAGCTTTTCGTTTGGTGCTGGAAGCTCAGAGAAAGAGGGGCATGGTTGCTTGGGATCCAGTGATCCTAAGAGACTGGTTTGTTGCAAAACTACATAATGTTCTCAGCAGGAGAATGGCAGAGGAGAGGATATCGCAAGATCCTGCAGTGACTTTCCTCTGTGTTAGAGACTTGGCAATGCGATGGGCTAGTGTGTCGTTAGCTCCAGAAGTGTGTACATACCAACATGTAGAACGTAAAGATTACAGTTCAGAGAGGTGGCCTAATGCCAGTGGTCGGTGTCAAGGGGTCCAGTATGATGATGTGGTGGTGAAGGAGCTTCAAGCTAAGCTAGGTCGGATGAGAGCCTTAGCTGATTCGTTGCTGCAGCCCAAGGTACAACGCAAGAGGTGCAATGTTTGTCGAAGCCGCACACACCTCCAGAACAGGTGTCCGAAGAGAGGGGTTAGTGTTTTTCAGAACCCCTCTAGAGTGAATTGTAGCGAAGTGTTAACAAACGTAAGCCACCGAGACCAGCAGGGCCTTAAGCGACAACAGAGTCCGCCCCAGGTTGATCCTTCTAAAGGATCAGCTCCAGCAGTTCAGGTGGGTGCAGTGTCAACTTCTGATAGCCGGATGGTTATGTGTGGCAACCAGAGAAATTTCTTTCGCAGGAAGAGGCGGAGGAGGAGGGGACAACGGAAGTCTCCTGGTGTCAGTGTGGTCGACCAGTTAGGTGTTAGAAATGTGACAGGTGGACCGTGTATTGTGACGGGTGTGGGCCAAAATTCTCCGCATACCGATATGTCAATTCGTGACTTTGTGCAAAAGGGGATTGTGAAAGACCACCAGCAAGGACTTTTGCCCGTTAGACATGGTTGTGAAAGATAGAGACTGTTTTCATCTGTTTATGAATTCCAGTCATTTGGATTGACAGCCTTAGTGTAGTTGGTTAATTATCAGATATGTTTTGCTGTATTATCATTACAGGTAGATGGTGTCATGTGATGACATGTTTTTCTTTTAGAGTGCAAGAACACCAGGCAGACCAGGTGAAAGGGGTGGTTCTGTTGTTCATATGGTGTTGTCATTACCATCATGTCCAGTAAGAGAGTATATTCCAGGGTGAATTCATGAGGTGGTATATTATTGAGATAACAATGTTTTGTTGACCCTGTATGGGGTATTCCTTTGTGTTTATATCCAGGTTATAGGTGACACAGGATGAAATGTTCTTTTTAGTGTAAGGGTACAGTGTTAGAAGCACAAACCACCCAGGTATCCCATTAGCTGCAGGAAGCTTACATTTGATCAGAAGAGACAAATGGTATTATTTTTAAATACATTTTGTGTTGAATTTACAGAGTTAAGATGAGATCACAGGTGACTTTATATTTTTTGTGTTGGCATTTTGATGATGATTTATGTGTAGATGTTAGTAATTGCTTGCTTGATTACTATTTTTTTTAATTTTTGTGGTCACTGAAAAGGAAATTTTTTTGGGGGGACATTGCATTAACTTTTAGAGAGATAGTTGGGGTGAGGAGATATGATGGTCCATTCCTTTTGACGGGACGTCAAAAAAGTAAGGGGTTGGATATGTGATAGCGCCAGACCAACGAATTTTGGTTTGGTCTATCTCGAGTTAAAAACCTGGCCACACCGGAAACGCGACTTGAAACAAAGGGACCGGGGTCCATTTTTCCTTGTAGCAGCCGGCGGTGTGAAGGCAGGCGCTGGGGCCCTGTGTAGTTTTGTGGCCAGCCCGCCTTGAGACGAGAGATGTGTGGTTTCCCATGTGTTCGTCAGTGAACAAACTATGTCAGAAGAGAAAGCCGTAAGTTTAAAATGTTTAATTTAATAAATATTTGTATAATCGCAGCACACGCCAGTTTACCAACTTGAAAGTATTTACATGGTGAAGCAGGCGTGGGTGAAAATAATTGCTAGTTAGGTGAGCTTGTAGGAACAAAGAAATATAACTAGATAATGTAGATGAGTATTACTAAAGTGAGCTGTTCTACAGATCAATGTAACGTCCCTGAGGTTTTAGGAATATAACATTTAATTCATAGAGATGCCAGCAATCAGACAATGGTGATGTGAAATATGTAGAATAGGTCATTGATGGTGGTTAAGTATCATAGAGACTGATGTCATGTCATGCCAGCCATGCTAGCACAAGATTATTTTGTTGGGAATTATTTTACATGGTTATCCTATGGCATTAATGTGTTACTGGCTAAATAGATATGTGGGAGATTCACCAAAATATACAATGTGTGGGGTCATAAATTAGTTTATAGTAAAGACTGAAATAATGCCACATGGTGCCATGCAGGCCATGTTGGCATGGAAGGGAGTAAGTGCTTGTGAGGTTGCTAGAAATGAAGGTTACTTAACAACAGAGTGGTGAGAATCATATGTGTATGTGTATACAGCAGCAAGATATGTTTACAGGATTATTCTGTGACAATGGTGAGCATCACATTGGATGTTTGGTCAAGTGTTGGGTATGAACACTCCAAAGCAACATGAGTAGGGGAAAATAACCATAATATGTGTAATATTTATGACATGTGTAAAGCAGGGAAAAGTACTTACATGTTATATGTGGCAATGATGGGTTAATGGTTAAGCTAAACAGTTAGAACATGTAGGTAATAAATAGAAGTAAAGGAAATAATGTGTTGAATTGTAGGGACGCCATGCAGATTGATAGCTACTAGGCGTAGGAAATAATGCATCTTAATACGCGGGGTGTGTATCAGCAATCATAGTGCAATCGTAACTGCGAATGAAGTGTAGCTGTATTGAGGGAGAACAGGCAGGTGCATCTGGAACTGATATTGGTAAAGGGGTTTCTTATTTAGCATTGAAGTCTGGTGTCACATCTGTTACCAGAATGCAGTAGTGTTTGTGCTAGTGTATCAAACTGGGAGTTTTATGTGTAGTAAAACAGGGTGATTGTTTTACTAGGGGAAGGATGTGATTTATTGCTACGTACCACCTTTCGCAAAGGTATATGCACTTGCTATGCGACATGAAGCGTAAGATAGCAAAACTTATAACCGGTGTATGATAGGAAGAATGGTGGGGAACAGAGCGTACAACTGTACATTTGCTGTCCACTCACAAATATTACACTGATTGTGTTGGGCTTTGAATAACACTTATTGGTCATTAGTGTGTAATAATGACATAATATATATAGTACACTGTTTATTATATTAGTACTAATGTTCTGTATCCTGCCATGGACATTGTTGTGTTTGGATCCTGTCTCATATGAATGAAACACTCTGGCCACTATTTGGTGTACTTTAACTTAGTAATATTGTGTGTTTATTTTATGAGCTATCTTAGGGGCATCAGAGAGTCCCTAAATGAGTTCCTGTGTAATAAATGTTTATCTTTAACTTTCTGTGAATGTTGTGATTCTTCTATGTGTAAGGTTACATTTGCACATTCTACAAATATGGTTATTCCTGTTTCCTTTGTTTTTCATAGTTAAACATGTTTTACCTGTTGGATATTAATTTATAATATCATGCGGTAATGTGTGTGATGTCATATTGTTGTTGATATCCTTTATCAAAACATGGACATTGCAGGAGCAATGTGTCCTATATCATATGGCATCCATCATAAGTTTGGGTATTTAAATGACAGAAGATGGGGGAAAGGTGGTGCATTGGGTATTATGATTGTAGTGATGGCTATGGTGAGAGTGGCCCTTTGATGATGGTGATTATGATTGTGGTGATGACTATGTTGAGGCTGATCATGTAGTGATGTCAGCTAGGATGATTGGGATGATTATGGCTATGGTGAGAGTGATCATTTGATGATTGTGGTGGTTTTATGTCGCGATGTATGTTATATGCCTGAGTTGTTGGCGGTGATGGGTTAATGGTTAAGCTAAACAGTTAGAACATGTAGTTAATAAATAGAAGTAAAGGAAATAATGTGTTGAATTGTTGGCGGACTTATGTTATAGCCTGTGTCCTGATTGTTGCTGGTGTCATGGTATATTGATGTTGTCTAGTTGGTGTACAAAGGTGTGTGTCCTGGTGATGTCATGTTGAATTGCATATCCTATGTCTGCTTGATTGCTGTTGGTGCATTGGACTGTATTTATGTCCCCTATGTACATGTTCAAATGGCGTTGTCCTGTTAGAGTTGTTGTACACCGGCGTAGCTGAGTTGTGTTCGGTGTTGATTTTGACAAGTTGATTAGTGTTGCTGTGTAACATTGGCATTTATGGGGGGTATTGTCAGCCTGTGCTGTTGGGGATAAGTTGTGTTGGACCAGAGACCTGTAGGTAATGACCTCCCTGAACTGAAGACATTCTGTAAGTGAATGCTGGGCTGTATGGGGAGGTGGAGCAGGCTGAGGTTGTTGCATTAGAAGGTGTTCTATCCTAGCAATATCAAGTGTAATCTCATGACAGCAGTGGCACAACTGGAGAAGACAATAGTAGGTGATCCGATGATGCAGCATTGATTGCTGCATTTAACCATTAGAGATGTAGTCTCATGATAGCAGTAGTACAACTAGAGGGAATAGCAAAGTGGATAATTTGATGGAAGACATTTGTTATATGTAGGTTAATTCAAATGTTATATTGCATGTGCTCATTGCTTCATGTGTTTAATATGTTGCCTTTACCATGATAATCATAGATTGTGTTTTCCATTGTTACAGGAGCGGCTGACTAGTTAGTGTCAGCAGGCCTGGGTTCTTGGTGGGATAGTAAATTGTGTCACAACTCTTGTTTATGTCGCGTCTTGGGGTTTATGTTGTGTAACCTATGTTTTTGTAGTGCCTTATTGTCTGTGCAGTGTTGCTTGTGTCAAAGTTCTTTATAGTGTCAGTCTAACCAGCTATTGTTTGGAGCACCTGTGTTGTGGTACTTGGTGTACCCTGTTGTCTTAAGTGGTGTTGATTGGTTGGGTGTTACCCACTGTTGTTGTTTGATATATACAGTTGTATGTTGTATCTGTAATTGAACATCCCTTGTTGAATGCTTTATTCAATGTGTTTGAACACAAATTGTCACCAGAATTTGTAGCAGTTGATAAATAAAGAGCTATTTTTGTACTGTTTTTTTCGTTTGTTTAGTCTCTTTTAGTTTTTACAGTCACTATTTCTACCACAATCTAACACCTTAATCCAATGTCTGGGTCTCAAATATGACAGTCAGTCCAGAGTTGAGGCCCCTGCCTGAGATCTCGTATATCTTCTTATCTAATTACTATCCTCTTTTTTTGTTGGTTGAGGCGGTGTGAGGTTCTCTCTCTTTTCACTATTTTTCTTCTTTGGCCATAACGAAGTCAGAACTACTCTTTACCTCTTAGCACCGTAGTGAAGGAAGCATCAGTCTTATGATTGTCTCCCTTTGTCTTTTACCATCGACTACAGTTGGTTGGTTGGTTGGTTGGTTAGTCGATAGAACATCCTCATTGCACATCGAACCATTCAGTCCATAAGTGCTCGGATGCTCTCCTCAGTAAAGCGTGTAGCGGCTAACGACACCAGTTCATTGTTGGTTTATACTCTGCTTTGGCTTCCTGTGTGATGTTCTTGTTAGGCCACGCCTCTTTTACGTTGCTATTCTCGCAGCCTGACCATGGTTGTAGATTCCCAGTCATCGCTTGGTTCTCATAAACGACTTAATTCTCGAAGAGCATTCGTTTGCCTGGTCAATGGCTCGTCCGCCTTCCACAGTAGCCCTACCCGCAAGCCTGTCAGCCTGCTCATTCCCTTGTATACCTGCATTCCCTGGCACGAAGATGAAACTAATCTTTGCCAGCCGAGACTGCTCCAGAGACAGCAGCCACTTTCTTCGGACCCATTTTATTGCTTTACTTACTGCCATGACTTATATAGACAGGCTGCTTGTGGTCAAAGCAAAAGCGCCAGACTCTTCCTTCACACATTTCCCTCCGGCTTGAGTCGTAAAGGTCATTGAACTTCTCACTCCTCGGACGACCGACTCATCAGTGTAAATGACATCATCCTCTAACGAATTCTCGAAGATCAGAGCCTGTGCTTCCGCCTCCACGGCAGCGGAATTTTCTTGTCTGCATTCCCTGTCTAGTTGGATGCACACTGAAAAGGATGTTCAGAACTCTGTTGGCACTTGTACCCACTCCTCGCCAGGTACTAAGTCCTCAAGTGAACACACCTGCTGAAGAATGTCTTCGGCTTGACCCATCCACGACTTTCCGCTTTTTAACCTGCTGCCCTTTACCTTCTTAATCTAGCTGTGCAGTGGATGTTGTGTATTTGCGTTGACTCTGAGATAGGCACGTGCTAGGCAAAATTATATTCTGTCCCTCATGGTTGGAAAATCAAGGAGGTAGCGCATCGCCCTGTATGCTGTATCTCTTGTACATCCAAGAATAATGCGCATAGCTTTGTTCTGTATCCTTTCCATCCTTTCTATCTGCTTATGGCTGAGAGTCAGGATCGCCATCGCATACTCAAAAACAGATAGGACCAGACCTTCGTAGAGAAGATATAGATGGCGCTGCTCACAGTTTGCCGCCGCCATCACTCTCATCGCAGCCAAAACCCGCTAGGCCCTTGTTATCACCTGGTCTACATGCTCAGTATAAGCTAGGCTTCGATCAAATCGTATTCCCAGGTAATTCATCGCCTGCGTTCTTTCTGCCGTCTCTGAACCCAGATGTACAGTTGGCGTTGGAATGTTGACAATTTGGTTATTCAGAGAATCATGTCATTGTTGCCTTTGTTGGGTTGACCATTGCCCCAGCTTCAACACACCAAGTGCTTATGCGATTAAGTTCGGTTTGTAGTTCCACAGCAACCTGATCTCTACCCTTGCCCTGACGGTAACTAAAATATCGTCTGTATACGACAATATCCTCCCCGGTCCTATGATTTGCTCGTTAGTGATTCTCACAGTGTAGGCGTTGAACAGCACCTGGGATAATGGTAATCCCTGTGGTAGGCCAAGAAATATTGTTGTTGGTTCTGAAGTCCAACTGCCACATCTGAAGATTACTTTGCGTTGGAAGAGGGTTACAGATCCAACTAAAGAGGAAATGACTTATCTTTAGTACAAGAAGCTGAAGCATTAAACATGGTACTCTGTTGTACTCGTCCTCAAGATCAATCGCTGCAGCAAATGTTTTAATGCATAAGTGGAAACCTTCATAGACATCATGGGCAAAAACTGCTACATTGGTCCAAGTTTCTCTTTTTGGGCGCTACCCTCCGAGGGTAGGTGAGAAAACACCTTGCCTCTCTGGCTGGCTTGATTTTTTTCTGACAATTAACTTCTCCAGCAGCTTGCCTATTGTATTCTGCATGGTTATTATTCGATATCCCTGAATTATTGTGTGGTCTTTGCCAGGCTTCGGCAAGGGAATCAGATTGCTGTGTAACCAATATTCCTTGATGCTAGCGCTCTCTATTCTGTTCTTGAAGATGTCTGCTAATTTCTCTAGTTCGTTGTCGGTACACATATTGATGTCGTCATATCTTATGCCATCTGGCCCTGAAGCGCTGTTGTTTGAACGTCGAAGCACTGCCTTGATTTCTTTCACTGTCACTGTGTCTTCATCCGAAATGTTCTGGACATTACACCTATCTGAGGTGACCTCCTTGGCGAGAGTTCGGCCTCTCATGTCTGCCTGGTTGCTCTGCTCTAGATAGCGTTCGTAGAGGGCTTTGCCCTTGTTCTCGTCAGTCCTCTGCTAGATTAGATCAACACCTTGGAAGTCAGAAATACACATATTCCTGACTACCCCATTCAAGCTTTATGTAGTCGCCAGAACAATTTCAGTGACTTGTCTGTGCTTACTCTGTGACATACCTCTGCCCATTTTTTTTTTTTCACTTTTAACCGCCTTAACCAGTTTTTTTAAGTAGCTTACTTTTGTGTGCATCTCTCTTTCTAAGTGCATGCAGGGACTAGAACGGGCATCTCTGTTCTTTTTGGCGTTTTGCGATTTCCTTACAGCATTACGCTTATCCATCCAGCTTTCCACCTCATAATTCCACCAAGATGGCTGCTCCAACCTTTTTTCCTCATCATCTGCATCATCGTCACATGTGTGTATGTGAGTGTGTGAGTGAGTGTGTGTGTGTGTGTGTGAGAGAGAGAGAGAGAGAGAGAGAGAGAGAGAGAGAGAGTGTGTGTAAGAGAGAAAGAGA
The DNA here is from genome assembly GCA_963921405.1 of Cepaea hortensis. Lineage (NCBI taxonomy): Eukaryota > Metazoa > Mollusca > Gastropoda > Stylommatophora > Helicidae > Cepaea > Cepaea hortensis. The sequence continues at coordinate 116,567,727 of OY992876.1, forward strand.
GAGAGAGAGAGAGAGAGAGAGAGAGAGAGAGAGAGAGAGAGTAGGTGAGTGAAAGAGTGAATGATTGTGAGAGAGATTGAGTGTGTGTGTCTGTCTGTCTGTTTGTCTGTGTGTGTAAGTGGAGAGAGTGAGTTAGTGTTGTTTATAGAGTGAATGAGTGATTGACTGATTGAATGATTGATTGATTGATTAATCTTTATTTTCACCTCACGAATCGCGTTCGCAAGCCTTTGGCCACGGAGACCGGTGTCTCTACATGTGTATGTGAGAGAGAGAGAGAGAGAGAGAGAGAGTGTGTGTGTGTGTGTGTGTAAGTTAGAGAGAGAATTTGTGAGTATGTGTGTATGTGCGTGTGTGAGTGAGTGTAAGTGAGAGAATGAGTGTGTAAGAGAGAGAGAGAGAGAGAGTGGGTGAGTGAGAGAGTGCGTGAGAGAGTTAATGAGAGAGATAGAGAGTGTGTGTGTCTGTCTGCTTGTCTGTGTGTGCGAGTGAGAGAGTAAGTTAGTGTGGTTTAGAGTGCGAATGAATGAGTGTGAGTGAGAGGGAGAGAGAGTGAGTGTAGGTGAGTGAGAGAGTGAAAAATTGAGTGAAAGAGTGAATGTGTGAGTATGTATCTGTCTGTGAGAGAGGGAGGGAGATTAAGAGAGAGTGAGTGTGAGAGTGGGTGAGTATTGTGAGAGAGAGAGAGAGAGAGTGAGAGAGAGAGGGAGAACGAGACAAAGAGAGAGTTAGTATATGTGAGTTTGCGTGAAAGAAAAAAATAAATTGAGAGAGAGAGAGAGAGAGAGGTGGAGAGGGAGAGAGAGAGAGAGTGTGTGTGTGTGTGTGTGTGTGTGTGTGTGTGTGTGTGTGTGTGTGTGTGTTGAGCGCACGCATGTCATGTGACATTCTATTCCATATTTTTTCTGTATTCTCATCTTTCATGACCGGTCTCTATGGCCAAAAGCTTGCGAACGCGGTGCGAGAGCCTCTTACCAGGCGTTCGAAACGCAGCCGCGACCGATTTGTGCAGCAGACAGTGTCGCGTTGTGTTATAACGTGTTGGTGTGGGAGCCGGTCGTTCAATAAGCAATGACAAACTATTGAACGTAAAAACTTGCCTAGTACATCAACAGCAGCTGAAAATTGCTGGTGTTGACTGCAACGGCCTGTAAGGGATATGCAACATTTAAAAAACAATTTACTACTTATTTCATCATGCTTATGTAAATTCCAGGAATTATCTTATTGAATAGCATCACTATGTTTTACGTTACACAATGTATAACATATTGTTTTTGTTTATTTTTTTTTCATTTTCACAACTTTTTCAATTTTTTCCATGTTTTCCCGTTTTTTCCCAATTTTGAATGTTTTTATGAGGATGCCCACGATAATCGTCAGTGTGTGTGTGTGTGTGTGTGTGTGTGTGTGTGTGTGTGTGTGTGTGTCTGTGTCTGTGTCTGTGTCTGTGTGTGTGTGTATGTGTGTGTGTGTGTGTAAAGTGTGGGAGTTTGTTCATATTATTTTTAGTGATTATGTGAGGAGCGTGTATGTTTGAGTATGTGTGTGGGTGGATGGATGGATATGATCTGTGTGTGTGTATGTGTGTGTGTTTATATGTGTGTATGTGGGTGTATGTGTATATGTGGGTGTATGTGTGTATGAGTGTGTAGGTGTGTGTGTATATGCGTGTCTATGTGTATGTGTGTATATGTGTGTGCTTGTGTGTATGTGTGTTTGTGTTTATGTGTGAGTGTGTTTGTATGAGTGTTTACGTGTGTGTACATGTGTGTATGTGTTTACATGTGTGTGCGTGTTTTAATGTGTGTGTTTGTATGTATGTGTGTTTGTGTGAAGGTGTGTGTATGTGCGTGTCTATGTGTGTGTATGTTCGTGTATGTATGTGTATATGTTTGTGTGTTTATGTGTGCATGCATGCAGTGTATGCGAATGGTGTATATTTGTGTGTTATGCGAGGGAGTGTGTGTTTGTGTGTTATTTGAGAGGATTCTCACGATAATCGTCAGTGTATATGTGTGTGTAAAATTTGGAGTTTGTTCATATTATTTTAGTGATTATGCAACGCAGCGTGTATGAGTCTAGATGTGTGAGTGTGCATGTGGGTGGAAGAGTGGGTGTGTGTATTGTGTCTATGTGTGTGTGTGTGTTTGTTTGTGTGTATATGTGCGTGTGTGTGTTTGCGTGTGTGTGTATGTAGGTATGTGTGTATGTGTGTATGTGCATATGTATGTTCGTTTGTGTGTATGTATGTATATGTGATTACGTGTATGTGTATGTGTGTCTATGTGTGTATGTGTGTACACGTGTGTGTATGTGTGTAAATGGATGTGTATGGTGTGTGCTTGTGTGTATATGTACGCTATGTATATATGTGTATACGTGTGTATGTGCGTGTGTAATTAATTGTATGTGTGTATGTGTGTGTATGTTCGTGTATGTATGTATATAGTTTTGTTTGTATGTGTGTGCATGCATGCGGTGTATGCGAGGGAGTGTATATTTGTATGTTATTGAGTGTGTGCATAACTGTGAGAGTGTGTACAAATGATGTAAGTGTGTATGTAGGTATTATGTGTGCGTGCGTGTTTATGAATGTGCGTGTGTCTGCCTGTCTCATAACATGGTGATATGCATTGTTTATGTTTACAAAATCCGTCTGACAATTTTTTTTTCTATGTGAATGTAATATGCACAATTGATGAATGAAAGATGAGTGGTTGGAAGGGAAGAATGTAAGAGGGGCCTGCGTGCCCAATTTGTAACCCTTTGAAAATAAAGTTCGTTCGTTCGTTCATTCGTTCGTTTGTTCATTCGTTCGTTTGTTCATCGTTATCTTCGTCTTCACCATCTGTATCATCATCTTATATAGCATTGTCTTCATTATCTTGATCATTATCTTTATCTTCGTCATGAGAGGTCAGCATGGCGGAATGGATAAGGATGCGTATTATTAAACATCCGATGTGCTGATGCCGAGTTGAGGGGTTCAACCCTACACCGGACAGTTGGACTAAAATGTTGACTGCTCGTCCTTGACTTGGGAACGTAAATTACAAGTACCTCTGAAGTCGGAGTGGGTTAGCCTGACGACGATGGACACAGGCAATAGGAAAAGCTAGTCCACACGTAAACATCAGTCCAGTGCATTAGAAATAGTCGCACGTTTATGGTCTTGAGTTCAAAGTGAGCGGACGCACATCAAAACAAAAAACAAAAAGGGAATATTGTAACAAACTCAGATGGCCTTCTAGTAAGTAGATTTGGGAACTGCCATACGCAAACTAAGGGCACTGTTACACGCGTTGAGGCGCACTTGTCATATGCTGCTCAACCCATACTTGTACAGACCATTCGGCACTCTATAGGTCTCGTCATCTCACCAGGTTCCTCTTGTACTACTCCATGTGTGATGTGATCAATCTCACGTCGCCTGTCTTTATTTCCCATTACATTTCCTGGTACCCATTTCAGGCTGAATTTACCTGGAAGTTCAGGTCAATATTAGTAAATCAACCCTTATAGTAATTCTAACGCTCGACCACCTGGCATGTGTGCTAGCCATAGCTCTATTGTAGCTCCCGAGGTTTTAGTAGTTAGGGATACAGCCCCATATTTTCTTCTTCTTCTTCTTCTTCTTCTTCTTACACTTTTGGCTTGGAACCTTGAAGGAGAAGAAGGGGGAGGACGAGGACGCGTACGAGGACAAATAGGAGGAGGTGGTGGAGTGAGAGGAGGAGGTGGAGGGAGAGGAGGAGAGGAGGACGAGGTGGCGGGAGAGAAGGATGAGGTGGAGGGAGAAGAGGAATGGGAAGGGGGAGGACGAGGACGGGAAGTAGAAGAGAAGAAGAAGGATATTGGAACCATGCAACTACGTTCAATACCCCTAAGCCACAGACTGTGAAATACAGTTTACAGACATAATTAAATTGAAGCAGATAATTAGAATAGACTCCCCATGTACAGAATAGTACAAGTAGTGAACCGTTGTATACTCATTGAGGCGGATTACAGATATGGTGCTGCCGCCATGATTGTATCGACAACTGGCTCACGATGTCACATGTCAATTCGACACCGGCCGGCTTGACTTCCTATGTCATTTTCTGTGCATTTTCTTTCCATTTAAGTGGGTGGGGACAACCTGAGAGCACAGATTATTTTTTTTTTATCCGCTTGGGTGGGTACTCGAACAGATAAGGTTATGTGTGGGTGTGCGTGGGTGCGTGTGGGTTGTTTGTTGTCTGTGTGGGTGTATGTGTAGTTGGATTGGTGGGTGTGTGTGGATGAGCGGTGGGTGTATATGGGTAGGTTGTGGGTGTGTGGGTGGGTGGGTGTGGGGAGATTTGTTTATGTGTGTGGGTGAATGGGTGTGTGGGTGGATGGTTGTGTGGGTGTGCTTGTGTCTGTGTGGGTGAGTGTGTATGTGTGGGTTGGTGTGTATGTGTGGGTGGGTTGGGGTCCGTGTTTGGGTGGGTTGGAGGGTGGGTGTGTAAGGGTGGATGGGTGTTTGGGTGTGTGTCTGGGGTGGTTGATTGTGTGTGTGTGTTTGTGTGTGTGTTTATGTGTGTATGTGTGTGTATGTGTGTGTGCGTGTGTGTGTGTGTGTGTGTGTGTGTGTGTGTGTGTGTGTGTGTGTGTGTGTGACTGAACGTGCTAGCCTCTGAGCCATCGTGGCTCGTTCACTTGGTGTGGAATGTACATAACATGTACAGTTTTAAGATTGATGCAGAAAATGACCGTAACAGTAGTTGTTCATATGGGGATGTGAAATATACAAACAATGTATAGAATTAGGCTGCAACAGTAGCTGTTCATATAGGGGTGTGAATTATACAAACAATGTATAGAATTAGGCTGCAACAGTAGCTGTTCATACGGGGATGTGAAATATACAAACAATGTATAGAATTAAACTGCAACAGTAGTTGTTCATATAGGGGTGTGAATTATACAAACAATGTATAGAACTAGGCTGCAACAGTAGCTGTTCATATAGGGGTGTGAATTATACAAACAATGTATAGAACTAGGCTGCAACAGTAGCTGTTCATACGGGGATGTGAAATATACAAACAATGTATAGAATTAGACTGCAACAGTAGTTGTTCATATAGGGGTGTGAATTATACAAACAATGTTTAGAATTAGACTGCAACAGTAGCTGTTCATATAGGGGTGTGAATTATACAAACAATGTATAGATTTAGGCTGCAACAGTAGCTGTTCATATAGGGGTGTGAATTATACAAACAATGTATAGAATTAGACTGCAACAGTAGTTGTTCATATAGGGGTGTGAATTATACAAACAATGTATAGAATTAGACTGCAACAGTAGCTGTTCATATAGGGGTGTGAATAATACAGACAATGTATAGAACTAGGCTGCAACAGTAGCTGTTCATATGGGGGTGTGAATTATACAAACAATGTATAGAACTAGGCTGCAACAGTAGCTGTTCATATAGGGGTGTGAATTATACAAACAATGTATAGAATTAGGCTGCAACAGTAGCTGTTCATATAGGGGTGTGAATAATACAGACAATGTATAGAATTAGGCTGCAACAGTAGTTGTTCGTACGGGGATGTGAAATATACAAACAATGTATAGAATTAGGCTGCAACAGTAGTTGTTCATATGGGGGTGTGAATTATACAAACAATGTATAGAATTAGAGTGAATTAGAAAATGACTGAACTGATTTTGTGCGGAAGGATAATATATCGCCAAACATGACCTCCCATCTGAACAGAAGGGCAATATACCGCTGTACTAAGGTTTTCACGTTATTCGTTTCGTTTCGCGTTACCTTCCGCAATTGTAATGCTCAGTGCATTGAAATTTACTTTATACTATAGGGGTTTATTTTTAATGCCTGAGTAGTGTTTGAAAATATTGCCGGTCCAAGTTTTGTATTTACCTAATATGTTGCATAATCTTTACAGAGGGTGAATACACAACTGGGATCGGCGATATTTTCAAACACTGCAAAGTCTTTAAAAATACACCCAATACTTTTTTCATTTGATTGTGCACCATGTTTGGTTCAAACCTACTTTATTGTTTGGCACTGAATCAGTTAAAGTTTATTGTTCATGTGGAGATGTGCAATATACAAGTATTAGAAGGAATTAGTCTCAGAGTAAACTTAATTAAGAAGAGAAAGCAGAGCATATAGTAATAACATACATGTAGCTCTTTTTAAAAGATGACATTTAAACAGCAAATCGTAAAACTGGAAACAGTAATGGACGCTAATAAGGTACAAACGTTTAAAAGAAGACATTCGTACAGATTGTTGAATGCTGCTGCTGCAACAAGATCATGCAAGGTAGCAAATTAATTTAAAATTTCTTGCAATAATAAATTGCATAGGCTACAACTTGAAGTGGCGTATTTACTTTTTTTTTTTTTTTTAAAGACCAGAAAGCAAATGTGCTGAATGTCAGAAGCACTCTAATACACAATGATAGTTAATAGCATATAACAGAAAAATGTCTTCCTAAATGTAACATCAAAGTGAATGGATCCAGTGTGAAACAAATCAGTGTATTTAAATATTTGTCTTTAATAACAGCAGATGACAGATGTATCCAGGAAGTTAAATGTAGAATAGCACAAGAAAAGGCGGCATTTCACAAGATGAAAAATATTCTCTGCAATTGATTATTTATCTTTGTCAATGGAGGTGAAGGAAAGAGTTTTACCAGAAATATCGGGCCACTTCTGATTTACTGAAACAAATGGGCAATCACGGACAGCTGGCAGACATGTGAGGGTTATGTGGAAGTTTAGGAGATGTGCTTTTATAGAAGAATGATGAGAACACCGTGAATCCAAATAAAGAGTACAGAAGATCTCTTTACAGAAGTTAACGCACAAAGAGAACTGGTTATTCGCATCAAAAGAAGAAGGTACAGATTCTTTGGTTTGGACATGTCATGAGAAGAGAAAAGTCGCAGTATATCTTCACAAAGGGAAAGCTGGAGGAATAGGGAGACCACGAGAGAAGAGTTCTGGCTGTTTAAGATGGCATTGGGAAAGGGGGGGGGGGGGGGGGGGGGTTATCACAATCAGAAATTGTTTCCAGTACACGAAAGCAAAGGCTTTGGACAGACATGATCGTCAAGCCAGACGGCATGGACTATAAGAAGAAGAAGAAGCGGTTTTTTGAGAAAACGAAATGTGAACTTAAAAGTTAGCTGCTTATTTTTTACCGGACGTCGCAGTCAACCTCAGCATTGTTTGGTTGTTTGTGATTTCTCGGCAAGTTTACGTTCAGTAGTTTGTCATTGCTTTCTAAATGACCGGTACTCATAGTATTGTATGAAAACCAACATAAGGCGGTCTGCTGCCAAATGGCCCGCAGCTATGTTTCGAACGCCTTGTGCGGGATTACGTATTACGTCCGTAGACCCTTGACCACAGAGCCAACTTAAAGGACACCTCTACATGAATGAGACACTCGCCTGTGGACCTGGTGGTCATGGATTCGATTGCAGCTCGGTGGCTTCGGATATTTAAAGGCTGAACTTGCCTAAACTGGGTACCAAGAATGTCTCGGGAAATAAAGGCGCCCGGTAGAGACATAACTTCCCCTACCCAGTGGCAGCTGGCCTATCACAATATGGGTCTAACACAGCATGCAAGATGCGCCGTAGGACGTGTGAAAGATCTTTTACTTGACTCACTAATTGGGAGTATTACCCACTGTAGTAGGCCTATGACAATAGAACACATGATCAAGATAGATATATTGAACTGCAAAGAAGTTTTTGTTCTAATCTCTTCACGCACGACACCTCCTACAAGATGTCACGGCTGTTCCGAGATAGTTGTACCGTTTCACTTATTTCAGAATATTCCCTTTTACCTGTATGAAATTACCGGAATTAAGATGCATAGCACAATATAGATATCAACATTGTTTGAAAGTCGTGATTTTTTTTTTATCTACACGATAGGATAATAGCAAAGGTATAATTAAATTTACGGTTATTATATGAAACATCAATGGACACGATTAATCTCTGTTTTAACTCAGAAGGGTTTATCAGGATATTACTATTATGAATGTAATACTTCTTCTTCTTCTTCTTCTTCTTCTTCTTTTTCTTCTTCTTCTTCTTCTTCTTCTTCTTCTTCTTCTTTTTCTTCTACTTCTTCTTCTCCTTGTTCACAATCCTTGATAACTTACAAATTAAGTAATGTCTTTCAATCGTCCGTGTATGATATATACGGAGACAACTAGGAACGCACCGATGACGTTGTGCAAACGAGAAAATTAGCTTTAAACAATGTACACGAAACAAGAGGTGGCCGGCGAGAATTAGAAGCACAAGAACAACATATAGTACAGCAAAAGGAGTAAAGAGGGAGAAATATGAAGAACAACGGAATGGGAATAATTGCTCTCAGGACACACATAACTACGTCATTTGATAAAGAATAACAATCTAACATCTCTTGCCAGGTTCTTTTCAAGGTTCCGAGCCAAAAGTGTCAGTTTACGTGTTCTGATTGTACTGTAGATGATAAGACATTTTGTTCTAAACAGAAACGTAAGGGAATGTTTTCAAATAGTATGTTTGCTTAGCTCATATTACAAGGAGTCATAAAATTTTGGCTTTAACAGGTTTTGTGGATTTACCTGAATTAAGTAATAAGTTTCAAGTAGGTTGCCACGCTGCCACTGGACGTAATATCGGGTGTTTGTAAAGTTTCACTACACTTTGTATGTAGAACAGATTTTTTTTAAATGAAGTATTAGCGTATATATACAATATGCGATAGGCTGAGATCGTGAAGCGTATAGGTTTTACGAGGGCCATTACGGGAATTAGGGAATAGTAATACTATTTACTACCATGTCGTAAGAGGCTTCTAAGAAGGGTTGTCCAGAGTGTGGTTACCTCATCCCGTAGGAAACTACGCGGCAAAGTCCAACAATTTATGAACAAGTCTACAAGTGAGTTGGGTAAAGCCTATGCTCCATTTGGGAGATAACAGGAGGAGGAGGAGGGAGAGGGGGAGGAGTAAGGGCGGAGGAGAAGGCGGAGGAGGAGAGGAGGCGGAGGAGGTGGGGTA